>OU015472.1:15698049-16261707 GCA_907164805.1 Brachyptera putata | reverse complement strand
GTTTCTCGTTTTCCCTCTCGTATCAATGCCATGGCCATGCAGGCGTTATGCAAGTGCACGCCGGCAGTGAGAGTGAGAGTGGTGGCTACCGTACGGCGGTGTATCGGCCAGTGTTGGTTGACGTGTGCTAGCGGCGCGAGCAGACCGACCCTATAGCCGCAAGCACAGCTGATTGCAAGCACAGCTGATCGCAAGCACAGCTGATTGCAAGCACAGCTGATCGCAAGCACAGCTGATTGCAAGCACAGCTGATTGCAAGCACAGCTGATCGCAAGCACAGGTGATTGCAAGCACAGTTGATCGTTCGCGTGCCCTGGTAATCGATAGGGCTAGTGAGTGACAGTGACGGCCGATACATGGATTAGAATTAAGAGGTTGCTATACGAAAATATTGAAATTTTTCTCGAAAAATAAGTTAGTGCTGTATATTTAATTTAGTTCATTTTGGAAAATGTTGATTTGTTAGCTGGTTTCTAGCTGATAAATGTACGAATATAATATTTTGTAAGTCACATGCTATAAAATATTGTAGTGGGGGGCCAATCAAAATTAAATACGATAGTTTGCTAAATATTTCAGTGGTTATATTGAAATATTGGGAAAGAAAACACCAGGGCAGACTGATAAGAAATTCAAAATCCTACTTGAAAAAAAAACATACTAAAATAAATTGTTGTTTAAATAATTGGGCAAATTAAAATTAGAGCAGCTCGTTGAAGTAGAAAAACAGTTGGAGATAAAAGAAACGACTGGACATTATTATTACCAGAGAAATAATTTAGATTTTACGAATGCCCTGTGAAGCAATATACATTACCCGATATGACATATTTCGATTTATAGCAATATTTCTTGCAGCATCTTTACAAACTTGTGATTGACAATCGCTGTGATCTCTCAAAATAACGAATTATCAGAGTGGGATATAGCTAAAAAAAAGTATAAATTACTACAAAAAACTAATGAAATAAATATTATAATTTCTCCAACAGTTTGACCAGATCATTACGACCAAACGGAACATTTTAAAACTTAAAAACCATGTGCTTAAAACTTGAAAAAGCGACTAATCACGATTGAAGTGTGTGAAAATAGTGCCCGAGTTGTGTGAAGCGGTGACAACAAAGTGTTCACCCACCTGCAAGTGCCACTTCTTATTCGACTTCTGCGCGTGACGTCACAGCCATCAGCTATTGGGGAAACTATGATAGACGAGGTGAGTACAAACCATTGTTTTTATAACAACATTTTGTATGTGAACCAACTCACAAGTTCTACTAATGATCGCGAAGAATATTTTTATTCAATTAATTTTTAATGAAAGTGCATTTAATGACGAATATATCCGTGAGAAAAGAGATATTACAGTGTTTATTATATTGCTGCATAATATGCAACAAACTTCTAGTGGGAGTACAATTGGGTAACTAAGCTCAATTTATATTTATAAATATACCCACAAATATCTTCAAGAAAATAAAAACAAGAGAATAAATTATTGAAAATGTAGTAACGGAATCAATTTAATTTATGATTTTTGATTGGATTTTTTTTTCGTATGATTGGAATAGAAAAAAGGTGATGCAATGCTGTCACCTATCAGCAGAAACAGTGTAAGACAAATGTGTAGCAAATTTACCTATACGAAGATGCAAACCTAATGAAAAATAATTCACGTAAGAGAATGTAGTACATTAGACAAGGTTTTTATTTCCTAAAACTGGAGAAAACTAGCTGACGTAGAGTTAATGCAGTTCAGATAAGTGTTGTGGGTGCAGGAGCATGACCCAAGCATAGTTTCGATGTACGATTCGACGCTTACGCAATGCTGGATGCGTTTTACGGACTCAATTGTGTACATGCGGGTCCGATTATAATCACATTAGTTACGGCATCTAGTCGAGCGGTAGCTCGACGGGAGCCAAGTCCCGCGCGAAGTCAGCTACACGCTTACACTGTTTACACGAAGTACTTACAGGCGGTTTTGAGCATACTGTATCTCCGAAATTAATGAACTTAGATACCTCTAGTTTGTTGTACTGGAATGAGGCGCCATACACGACACGGGATATCAAATTTCAGCTATATCAGACCGAACGTCTGGAAGTTATAGCACTGCGAATAGCGTACTTTTTTCGTTTTCTTCTTCTCCTCCTCCTCCTCCTCCTTCCGTCGTCACATACGAAATGGGCTACAGGCCAAACGAATTCTCCGATTTGTCTGATTTTTTCAGGGAATATGTGGACCCATATGGAGATGTGCCTTTTGTATGATTTAACCGGAAGTTAGTTTTTGAACCGGAAGTAATGCCATTTTACACTCCTTTTTCAAGTTTTCATTTTTTTTTTAAATCATGTTACAACATATTTAAATGAAATTTCAACAATATATTTGTATAGATATACCAAATCGATTGTGTGTGAGAGAGTTGTCAATTGATAATTTTCAATTGGAAAAGATTGAAATAATAACGTACAGAAAATGTAGAATACTGTCGTATCGACGATTAAATCACGGCCACCTATGAACCATCGAAAACTTTGGTCGCCTCCGCCCACCAGACACAACTGAATGTCAAATGAAACAGCTGATATTTACAAATTATCTCATTGATAGCTCTTTGCCGTATTTCATTTGGTATCCTCAAACTTGAGAAGAAGAGGAGAAGAAACAGCAAACTGCTATAGAAACGGAAGGTAAGTCCAAGATGCGGGGCTAATCGAAGTAGCTGAATATTATTAATTCGTATGCTAGGCCTATAATTATTGTTTGTCTACGAATACGATATAGTAGGCCTGCCTAGGCCCATGTGTTGTAAATATTCTAGCAAATGTTCATAACTTACATTAATTCAGTTATAGTGGCATTAGAACAGCTAGTAGGCCTAGGCCTATTACATAATAATGTGTTATAGATTGTATGCCTATGGGCCATCATATGTCTAGACTATAGGCAACACACGTCAGTATGTTATCTGAACGACAATATTAATTGAAAAAACATAATCAACAACATTCAATAAAGACTACTAGGCGTACCACGATATAGTGATACCAACAGACTGCATTATAATATGACGGTTTACCGACTCCCATACTAATAACAAGGCAGGCATGTGTGGTTTCTTGTGGACAAATCAGAGCCAGAGATCCTATTTGTCAGTCATGATTTAGCAGATTCCCATTTAAACTAGTTGTAGATAAGAGTGGCTATGGTACTGGTGAACTGTTGACTGTACTGTTTGACGGTTCTGTTGAACTTACAAAATCTATCATTTTCATGAAAAACAGATGCCACCTCTAATAATGATTCTATCTATGACGTAGTTATACCAACATATTTAATTATAATATAAAGAAGGTGTACCGACTCCCATACTGAAAATGTAGATCGTTCTTCCTCCTCTCCGAAAAGAGATGTTCTACAAAATCTCTGCCTATTTAGTAATACGTATAATTCAAGTACCGGTATTTAAAGAATATTCCAACTTCACGACCATGTTGAATCAATAATGGTATACGATTAGGTAGGAAATCAATTAAAATATTGTATTTATTCGAACGAAAATTTGATAACACAAAAAATATATTCTGATGCTATTTTGGTCGAGCAAATCATTTTGAAGCAACAAAAATTACTGATATCCCACCAAAAACCCTGAAGGGTAAAAACTTGGAGCCAAGGCCTGAAATATTTCAACAACTACAAAAACTTCTTCATATAAAAGGTGTGAAATCAAAACTGTATGCCAAGTGCAACTTATTATTTATCAATACGGCATGGAAAATAACAGGAAACACTTGGCTCATTGCCCCCCACGTCCCCTCATATAACACCAAGCAGAATTGAAGTGAAGTGCATGATGCTATGAAATGGGTAACTTCACGTTCCTGACACAGGGTAATATGATTCAAGAAACTTGCCCTTCCGTCCATTTTCTATTATAAAATTTCGGTTTCCATCAACTTGGTGTCATTTTGTAGGTAGTAATTGAGAAAACTCAAATTTAAAGCCTACATTTATATCTACATTTATATCCAGGCTATTTGAAGAAAATGAACAATTATGAAATTATTTTCTCAAAGACGGTTGATCCGAATTGCATACAAATTCGTATACGTGTATCAAAACATGCATCATACAAATTAGTATACTTCATGTGTTCACATTCAGTGACAATTCAAAGCTATTTGGAGAGATTTTATTTCTCAAATTTTCTTGCTCACCCTGATCTCATGATGTTTTCAGATAGTTTCAGATAATGTTTCTCAAAATTGGTCCAACCGATTTGACTCAAAAACTATACAGTTCTAAGTTGGATGAGTCTGCATGCATAAAAAGTTCATATTCATCAGTCAAAACCTGCGACCTGTGCAGCATAAGTTACTTACAAACAAACAGAAACAAAAACACACAGACAAAGCTCTAGAAGAGTGGGATGGATGTCTTCGCTATCGCTCATCTAATTATATAAATAAATATCAAGTAACAGAATGCCTTAAGCACGGAATGAATAGACTTGAATAACAAAAATATCTTGTAATTATTATTAATCTACCTCATCTCAATATCAAGTTCATAAAACCCAACTTACGAATATCGTGTGAGATTTCGTAATTTGGGTTATGAATATAACAAAAATACTAAAATTACTTTCCAATTCAAAGTATAATTTCAAATTGTTTTTATATTATTTTTATTTTTATTTGAAATAATTTATTATACTCCGACGAAGAAATGTATGTCCTGGTCAAAGTCAGTATTTGCCTTCTCTCGAGCTACAAATGCAACATTGAAAAAGGTCGATATTTTGATAATTTAATACCAAACACGTAAATTACAAATTTTCTTGAATCATATTACGTTTCCCTTTGTCAGGAACGTGAAGTTACCCATTTCAGAGCATCATGCACTTCACTTCAATTCTGCTTGGTGTTATATGAGGGGACGTGGGGGGCAATGAGCCAAGTGTTTCCTGTTATTTTCCATGCCGTATTGATAAATAATAAGTTGCACTTGGCATACAGTTTTGATTTCACACCTTTTATATGAAGAAGTTTTTGTAGTTGTTGAAATATTTCAGGCCTTGGCTCCAAGTTTTTACCCGTCAGGGTTTTTGGTGGGATATAGTTTACAGCAGGGGTCTACAAACTTTTCAGCCAAAGGGCTACATTGATTCGTCCACAAAGTCCCAAGGGCCAACAGCAGTACAACGCCATATTGTGGGAGCTACACAAATCTCATTAATCATAATTTAAATTATAATGTTTAATTTCATTATGTGAATCACCTATGTCCTTATTGTAAATTTTTAGGATAAATCTCCCCATTAATCACAGTTGAAATGTTCAATTTCGTACGTTTGTCAGTTATTGTGATTCTCAATTGGTCGTTGAATAAAAACATCTAATTAATATTGTTTATGATTTACTCAAATTGTAGGTTTTACAATTTTATAAAAATAAACTATGGAAGGCCGTAGTTTGGAGACCCCTGATCTATAGTTACGATAGTTTTTACATAGCCAATACGAGGGAAGATATAGAAACAAATTTAAAAACATTTTACAAAAAAAATTACATTTCAAAAATTTGAATCCATCTTGTTTTACATTATACAGGTCAACGTAATGTCAACAGATGTAATGTAATAAAACAAACCAGAATATCCAAGTCGTATAATTTTAACCTCCAGACAAAAGTATATTTTTAGATATGGTGACTTTTATAAATCCAATTACAATTCAAATCTGTTTGTTTTTATAGATTTTTAACGGTTATGTTTTGTTTACATTTGAAGTGCTTTGGTAAATATCTTTGAATGTTGATCACGACAATTGTATCCCTGAGAGATAAAAGGTTCGAAACACCCGCGTCTAGTGGTGTGTCTCGACGGGACGGTCGCTCGCAACATTCTCTTGTAGATACCAGTATGTAACACACTTTTCTTCATGATTACGCGATAAAATCCAGATTCTTGCAGATAAGTTGAAAGTAATTAATTTCGAGGAATGCCAGCTAATATAGGTCGGGTCAGGTGTTCGCATAGATTACACTAATTAAGATTCACGCTTTAATTTGATAATCATACGTTGTACAGGTGTATCTTGTGTCAATATTGTTACTCGAACAATAATTAATTTCACAAGATTATTAGACGAGCTTTAGCGAGGATTCAATTTGACATACTGAAAAAAATTGGTGGTGGTTTATGTTTTTTTTTGTTTTTTTTTTCGGTTCTCCACAGGTCAAACGACTACAGCTATCAACTTCAAACTTTTTTTCAATAAGGTTCCTCATCTAACTTAGATCTGTATAGTTTTGTGGCATTATCGGGTGGTATTTTTTTTTTTTTAGAAATTTTAGAAATTTTAAAAATACCCATTAGAATAACACAGCGAAAAAAAAAGAAAATATTTTCATTTTCCAAAAAAATGAAATTTTGCGTAAAGTTGAATTACATTTTGATACACATTTCTAAATATTTTCAGCTTGATCGGGTCAGCCATTTTGAAGAAAAATCATAAAATGTGCTAAATTGTTACCACTCGAAGCAGTTTTCACCCATTTTTACCCATACTTTTACTATCCGCTCTTCTAACAACGCATATATGGCGTTTTCCTAGTTAACGTCAATACTTCATTTCTCTTCACGCTGAAAGAAGCAACAGTCTTGTTTTCATGTGTGTGTTTTTTATACTGGCTAGGTATATCGAGACGAAACGCTTGTCTGGAGTATCATATACCAGAATAGACCAGGACTATTTATTTGAAAAAATATAGCGATTGTCGATAACGTTCTTAGGGCCCATACCAATAATAAAAATGTGTTAACTAAGCTAATTAATCAATTGCAGTGCAAAAATAACATTGGTAACCAAGGGTAATAACAAGCTAATCCACTAATTATCGCTTAATCAACAAATTTATTATTCGTAAAACGGGCCCAAGTAGTGAAATAATTAATATCACAAACCTGGACCTTTTCATGAGAGAGCATATATAAGGTGGAATTTTCAATTTTGAAATTCTTCAAAACCTTTTTTTTTCATCGTCGACTTTTATATCTGTATAGAGTCTATAGGGCTACGTTAATAGGCCTAATTACATATAAGTAATTTTTGTAATTGAATTGTGTTTTTATATAGATGATTTAAGCTGGATCCCCGTGGTCAATCACTATAAAGTGAACAGCTGACAATAAAGTTATTATTCTTCCGATTAAAATGAAATTTTCCAAGAATATCAACATAAAATAAGTTGAAATAAAATGGTTCAGACGTTTTCAACAAAATTGACGTGGTACATTGGTAGAGTTTTAATTGACTGATCCATGTGACTGATTGACGAAGCAAATAAATACGTATTGATGTTGTGAAACTTATTTGTACAACTGTTTTCAGAATATTAATGAGAAATATCTGATTGTTGTCCGTTGATGAATGATGCTCTTATATATTGTCATCTGCTCTGCATAATTTCAAGAGGTGACCTTCATGCAGAGGCCTACACGTATACAACTATTACAACATTAGATATAAGCCTGCTGATAAATCATATTCAATTTTCTTACGCGCGAAAAAAAAGATGACTTGCGATAGTTGAGGACAGTACAAAAAAGTTATGAAAAAATGATGGAAATTCAAAGGTGATTAAGATGGAGGTTTCGAATAGAGAAAATCACTCAAAATGTTCAAATCTGAGAACATATTTGGAGATTTCTTCTTAGACTACCAACAATGAAAGTCGAGAAAATCTCATAGCGGTGCGTCAAGTTTGAACATTTGAAATTTGAATAATAAATTTTTGAATTTATAAAAAATGAATGTTTCACAGATTGGTAACACTGTTCTAATTGAAACATCTTGAACAATCAAGTAATATGGATTTGGATGTTTTTGAGAAAATAGATGCCAAAAAAATGACAATTCTGAATTTAAAGATCAATTATAGCTGCACTACGAAGGCTGCACTTACGACAGAAATCAAAATATCAATGGACAATTGTTCGATCGAAGTATAACACCAGGATTTTTCAGGACTTTCAGGAAATATAAGAGCAATACTTTCTATAAACATAAATCCGAACATTTCACATTGCGCTGATGGGATGCCTTCTTTTAGGAACGACAAAACCGGCCTAGTGGAATATAGTTCACCTCTAGAAGGAAACCAACTTGAAGCAAGACGTATGCCAGCGCCTCCTTTGTTCGCCCAACTTAGCTTCACTTTACTTGACGTCCAACAAGAGTTTTACAACTCTACTACGACGAAAACCGACACATTATAAATATCATGGGTAACCATGGTGATAACCACTTTTACTGCCAGTTAGAGCAACTCCCACATCGATAACACTAGCACTAATTGACACGTTTTCGACATGTGTCCAAGTGCAGCTCTAAACAGTGTCAAGTGAAGCTATAAACAGTGCTAGCTATAAGCAAAGCACGGCCCTAAAACGTCCCTCGCACGACAATTAGCTATAAGTTACATGTTGTCACTGCGGCTGTTAAGCCGTGCTGAGGTAACGGATACAGTTGCAATGCGGCCATTGTTTTGCCAACACGTGACCCTCGTGTGTGACCTTGGGGTCAGCACACGTAGCGACCTCGGTGGTGGCAGTTGGCGGGCACACACGCCAACAATACACTATGGATGACAAGAGAGTTGGCGATCCTGATAAATCTTCATTTTCATTCAAGTTTTTTGACTTAATAACTGATTTAACCGTATACGTCTGACAATTGTGCGATATATGAGATAAATAGCTATCCTATCCTATACTTAGGCCTACACCATCTAGAAGGTATTGAAAATATCTGTGTTTCATCCTTTTTAGAATTTCGATATTTTATTCCGTTCAAAAGTTATCACGAAAAAAACGATATTTCGCTAAATCAACTCTCATGGACTCTTTACACAATGTGGACAATGAAAACTATTTTGCATAACTATCGCAATACGTCAGTTTATAGTATTTCAGTTGGATTCAGAAGTTTTGTTGTTGAAAACTATCAAATGACGTAATTTGAAAGGAATAATAACTTAATGACAGCTGTTTAATGATGAAGTAGTAGTGCGGGTTCACTCACCGAAACACGACTACGTCTTACATTAGCCTGAACTGTTGACAAGAGGAACCAGGGGACCAACACGACTTACCTGGAAACAGAAACAATACAATCAGTTGGTTACAAAACAAAACAAACAGACAGACAAAACATATAACAAACAGACAAAATGATTAAATAAAGGAATGACATCATGCCAGAATTAACAGGGAGATGGATTTCACAGGAAATATACACATAATTAGGCCTACAAGTACGTTCTGTTTTATTAGTGATTGATTGCAGAATGTATATAAACTCTCCGTAGAAAATAGGATGGGATATCTGATTCTCAATTCTATTATTTAAGAACACATCTTTTTCAGAAGAAATTGGGACAATTTTTCACATTTTCAAAAAATCCTTCAAACTGCATGGTTTACAGATTGGTGACAAATTTTGAAGTTTATAATAAGACAATCAAAATAAGTTATTATTGAAACACTCAGAACACAAGTAATACACCGGATAAACAGTCTTCCAGAAAGTATCTCAGTAAATGTATCTGTGGTATACATTCGATCTAGGCCTGAATTCATCCAACAGTCGCCCGAGTAGCTCAGGCAGCCAAAATATCACTACTGAAACTGAAGTCAAATCAGGCGTGGCTTCGAGTCCCGCATAACGCATGGATTTCAGTAAACATTATTCAAGTAACACGCGAATATTCGTACCCAAAATAAACTAGCTGTAGGTGGGGTCATCAAGCTAGACAATAATCACCATCCCACGAGATAAATAAAATGTATAGGAGCCATATATTCCTTTGATGAGATCAATAATAGCGTTTCCCTCGAGTGAATTTATATTATATCATAGCTGAATTCAGAAAGTATTGTTTCGACTTGAACGAAAATTACCAAATAATATTAAAAGCCTGCATTTAAAAAAGTGAAAAGTTGAACTAAATAACAAAAATAATAATCAGTCAATCATGAAAAGTGAAAAGTAAAAAATGAAAACAATAATTCCAACTGGATTGCAATTCTAAACTATCCGATAATCTAACGCCATTGTTTACATTGTGCACTAGTCGAGTGTTGGCGGTCCCGACCGACCGTCCCCCCTATGTACAGCACGGAACGGCCGGGTGTGTCGAGTAGCCACCGGGATAAAGTCTAGACGCTGATGAGATTCGAATGAGAAAGATTTCAATACGTTGTCTTGAACAAAACACGTGTTTCAACAGTTTCTTCGTTATTGTATATGAACTGCTGTTCAACCTACATTTCAATCGCTTTCAATATGAAAATATAAAACAATCTTATAGTTAATTAGTCATATATTAGTGATGTTTAATTATTTGTCACTTCGTTTGCTTCTACGTCGACTGCTACAATATTGAATATATACCTACAATTAGTCAGCCCGCACACAAGAACATTGGTTCTTACGCGGGCTTCACATTAATTAATTTTCATTGACTTATTTATACATTGATACGATTTTTGATTTAATTAAAATTGTGTATATAAAAACTGTGCATTATGTAAATATAAAAATAATGTGAATAAAATGAATTCAAAATTAAAAAAAAAAAATATTAAAATTCAACATCTTCGAATATCGCTATGAAATATCTAGTTCATTAATAAATATGTATCTTTAAATTTAAGACTATTTTTTTTATATATTTGGTTCAACGACGTATTGTAATGATAGCGGAGATCTATTGGCGTCGGATGGATGATTAATGAGATGATGGGATGATGACATGAAGGTTTCTTGGGTAACGGGAAGGATAGTGGGAACGTGGGCTATATTGTGGGTAGGCCTAAATACCCCTATATAAAGATGGACGGCGGCGGGGATCGAATTGGGTCCGTGAAGCGAGCGCGTTAACCACTGCGCTACATGTGCCGGTAATACTATATTATTCACAAACAATGGCTGCCATGAGTGACATATAATAATATAAACACTTTTGGCACTATTTGGCACAGTTAAAAAACATACTTTTTTCATTTATTCATTCATCAATTATAATTATTTTCAATATACAATATAACTTGAAAACCACCCAGTCATAAACATAAATATTCATAATTAATAAATAATAAGTATTATAAATGGTTCGCAAAAGAAAGGGAGGCCTAATTAATTTGCCATGTACATAGCAATTTAGTGCGATAATTAATTAATTGATTAATGGAGTTGAAAACCGAATAATATATGAAATAATAAAACCCACATACGCCAAAAATGGCTTGTGTGTGGGAAAGGAGCTATGGAAAAATATATAAATCATCGCAAGATGGGTGAATTGTAGAAAATGCTACAAATATATAAATAATATAGATTATACAATTCTTCAAGTTATAAACTGAATAATAGTACAAGTAAAATTTAAAAAATATTGATAATACCGATTTTATATGCCGCCCCGGTGGCCAAGTCAACTATCGCTAGCGCTAAGAAACTGAAGCCACCGCTGGGAGTGGGTTCGAGTCCCGCATAGGGCATGGGTTTTTGTAAACGTCTTTTCACCTATCACCACTTCATCGTTTCAGTATCCGCTCATTCGTACCCCCCGTATAACCTAGCTGTTGGTGGGGTCGGTAAGCAGCATTATAAAACAGAAAAAAAACAATTTTATCAAGAAATGATCCATGTATCCACTTAATGATATCAAGAATTCCACGAGTTTAAATATACCACGATTAATACAACTGGCAATTAGCACATCAGCCGTCAGGTTAGCGTCACATCATTTCAATGTCTCAACCGCCATTACCAAGAGAAGGTCCCCGCCGTGTCCACATTGTTGCACCACGCATTGCAACGTGCACCTCGCTGAGAGGACCGACACGACCGAGCGTTAGTGCTGGAGGATAGGAGGAACGGTAGGTCGTAGCACGCATTCTCGTAGCGATATGTGTGAAGTATGCGGCCTTGTTTGTATGTGTGACAAGACTTGTGTGGAATGAGGAGTGAGGAATGGCTGAAATATTTAGGTTTTCAGGGTTTACACTGCATCATTTATATAACTATCAAATTTCCTGAGATAGTAATGATTCAGAAATTTAATCGTTTGATAATTTTGTGATTTTTTTATTTCTTCTATACATGAGTTCCAGTATTTTTTCAATTCCAGTTAGCATACGTAGCTAGTAATAAAAATACTTGAAGGAGGTCACACCCCTGAAACTAGATTTGTGGGAATAATGACGATTATCATTTTCCTAATTTTAAAAAAAATTAGAAATCATCATCTTAATTTCACAAATTTGAATGTATTCATTTGTCCTTCAGGACGCTGTCCTTTTTCTGGGTCGTGACGTAGACATATTGGAATCTGTTTATGTGTCTCTACAGGATCGGTGATGCCATGACTCATTATTCCTGGAAGCCAAAAATATCAATTAAAATGTCTGAAATTTGGTTGCCGATTTCTATAGTTTTCTCTAAAATTAGGGAAATAAATATCGTCATAATTCATCAAAATGTAGTTCCAGGATTTTGATGGCTATCAACTGCTGGTTATAGCTGAGCCAACGATGATAATCCGGCATCAAGTCATAAGTATTCACATTTTCAGGGTTAATAACTTACATTCAAAAAAATGAATAAATCGATTCAAAGTGGAATCTATTGAGAAATTTCACATTTACAAATTACCATTATTCTAACATTATTTTCTCATATATTTGACATTACATATGACCTTTTCTCAATCCCTGATCAACATCCACTATTATTATTTATCGCTTCCTATGAACTCTTCAAATAAATGATATAAATTGTATTTAAAATGGGTGTTTAAAAAGCACTTTTCTGTATCGCCCTACTTAAAGTGTTATAATATACAGATTAAGTAGCACATCAAAGCCTACATCTGTTTTCACATCGATACGAACACCATGGAAACCAAAAGTAAAAATAATATATTTCCATATGTAAACTTTGATGCAACGTCATCAATAAATCAAATCAAGCTATGATTTATAATATTTACAATACACACATCGCTTCCATTTTGTTACATTTTCAGCTCTTTCAAGTGAACGTATAATCTTAGCGAAGCGAGAGTGGAGGCGTGTGCAATGTAGGAAAGGAGTCGCGCAACTCGACCGAGTCAGATAGGTAATGATTCAATAGCGTTGCAAGAGCAAGAAGGCGGTGAAATCGTCTTTCAATGTTAAACATTGCGCAGGATTGCATGCAGAAGAGATGAACAAGTAGCTATGAATCACTAACCAGCAGTTACCAACAATCGTAAACACGGCCGGGCTTGGACAAATAACTGATCGATAGTCATTGATTCTGTTATATATATCCTCAGGTGGAGATAGGTCTAATGGAAGTTACTTATCATTTGGATTATTCATATTCGGTTTGGAGCCGGTTGTACCAAGTGATGATTAGAGAATAAGGACAAAAATCAGCAAATTAACTTGTTATCACCCTTGGATACCTATGCTATTTTTGTACCTTAAGTAATGATTAACTAATTAATATTTAATCATCAGTTGGTACAATCGGCTCTTAACGAAGCACTGCACTGATGGCTATAAGATCTATTGGCGTCGGGAATGATGAATGAGATGATGAGATGAGAGGTTAATGCGATTTTGTTAATAGGCCTAGATAGTGTTGATTTTGTGATTTTGTTTGGCTTGGTATGGATAGTAAGGAGTCGGTCGTGGCCTGTTGTCAGGAAGTTGACCTGAACGACAGAGGAAACCCGACGAAAAACCTCGGTCAGGATGGTCGACCATGGCAGGAATCGAACCCCGGTCTCCTGAATGACGGTTCAGTTTGCTGGCCAATTTGTTATTTATATAGACTGTATACGACGTGTGGACGAGTCGCTAGCACATTGAACCGTCATTCACGAGACCAGAGTTCGATTCCCGCCATGGTCGACCATCCTTACAGGGGGTTTGTCGCCAATACCGGGATGGTTCCTTAACAACGGGTCAAGACCGACTCCTCCCCACTATCCAAAAACATATAATAAAAAATAACCCTTTATCTCATCATCCCATCTCATCATATATCAATCACCGACGCCAATAGACCTTCGGGTCATCAGTCAAGTGCGTCCGTAAACCCAATACAAACAGAAAGATTGATACATCGGTGAAACGGACACTAATAATGTAGTAAACACACTTGTCATGTCATCACTTCCTGCACTGGGAAGCCACTGAACGAAAGCGAACCGAGCGCACGGCACGGTTGATGCGTTTACCGCTCCGTGCCGTCGAATGACACAACAGTTGAGTGCAGGCAAGGATATCCGTCCGGTCAGTTCACAGGATACACACCAGGCGGCGCGCTGCTCGACTGATTGCAGACCACCAATCAACTACTTCTGTTTCCACAACACTGTGCTAGCGCGAGCAATAATACACGTCTTACACCCGTTACATTAATTCGTAACCCAGTTACATTAATTTTTATAATGATTTTAACGACGAACTTTGTATACTGGTGGCTGAGATGTATTGGCGTTATATGGGAAGATGAGATGGAGATTATTTTATTTGGTGTTTTTGGATATAGTGAGAAGGAGTCGGTCGTGACCTGTTGTTAAAACGACAGAGGGAAACCACGAAAACTCCTGTCAGGATGGTCGACCGTGGCGGAAATCGAGCCCCGGTCTCTTGAATGACGGTGCAGTGTGCTAGCCACTCGACCACTCGCTCAGCAATGCGAATTCACAACAGAAACCACGTCTACTGTATTGTAAGTGGCCCTGTGTGGACACCAGTAGGGTCTAAGTTACGCTAGTAACTAAAGCTACTATAGCGTGAACTTATGATAGTTAGTGAGGTTACATGTTTAGTAAGAGTATAGTATTGTGAACGGAATTGAACTGGTATCATCGTAAGATTATATAGTTCCCACAGCCTTATCGAAACCTCTGTAAATCCGCTTAGTCACTGAATAGAAGGCTGTATTGACATGTTACATTATAAATCGAGGGATGAACAACTAATATTTTTTTGTACACTTAATTCTCGTGATTTTTTTTCGATTGTCGTATTTTTTTTCTTTTAATTCGTGTGATTTTTTTGATTTCTGTGATTCTTTTTGATTCGCATGATTCTTGCTTGATTTGGGTGATTGTTTTTTAAATTTCTTTGATTCGAGTGATTTTTTTTTATTCGCTTGATTTTTGTGATTCTTGTGATTGTTTTTATTTTTTTAAACTGTACACCTGCCTTTTTAATTGTACACCTCTAGCTATGAATCATTTAATGTATATGTCCTTTGGAATGGAATAAAATAATAATAATGACAATTGTTGCCAAGCACAACCAATCAGCTGTGGTGATCTGCCGCCACGGCCAATCAGCTGCGAGACTGAGAAGTTAGCCGAGCATAACTCGATGGAACGGTCAAGCACAACAATGGGATGTGCAACACACTGAAGCTCTGTCGTTGCCCAACGAGGAACTGGAAATGACTCTCAACAAACTCATTAATCGATTACTTCATTGATACAATACTCCATTCTATCTCGGATCGTATTGAGAAATAACTAGCAATTACGGCTACGTGATTTACATTCAGTACCGTACCACAGAATGTGGGCCTATGTACTTTTCAATAAGGGGGGGGGGCATCTGTTCTGTGCCCATATATATATATATATATATATATATATATATATATATATAGAGAGAGAGAGAGAGAGAGAGAGAGAGAGAGAGAGACAGAGAGAGGGAGAGAGAGAGAGAGAGAGGGAGAGAGAGAGAGAGAGACAGAGAGAGAGAGAGAGAGAGAGAGAGAGAGGGAGAGAGAGAGAGAGAGAGAGAGAGAGAGAAAGTAAACTTGTAGATATTAATTTATATTTTTTTCAATGTTGCTTAACGACCCCACCAACAGCTAGGTTATACGGGGGTACGAATGAGCGGGTGATAATGAAACGATGACGTGTATTGGAAGGGTGAGAGGTGGGGGGATAATGAGTCATGACGTCACAAATCGTGGCGTTCCCATTGGTCACTTTTAGTCGCATTTAAAAACCGACTTGCGGAAAAATTTTCGCATTCAGGGTTCGTATCCCGGATCCAATGCTACCTCCCGTTGCACCTTGCTGAATACACGGCGCTCATTCCAGCACGCGTATGACAGTCGTATAAGTGAACACTCGACCGAACTGGATCATCTTTCAATCTCTGTGAATTGTGAACTTATGGGAGACTGAAACTTATTAGACGAGCTTTAGCGAGGATTCAATTTGACAAACTGAAACAAATTGGTGTTCGTTATTATGTTTTTTTTTTATGTTTTTCTGTCGGTTCTCCACAGGTCAAACGGCTACAGCTATCGACTTCAAACTTTTTTTCAATATGGTTCCTCATCTAACTTAGATCTGTATAGTTTTGTGGCATTATCGGGGGGTAATTTTTTTTGGGGGATTTTAGAAATTAAAAAAAAAAAACATTAGAATAACATAGCGGAAAAGAACAAAATTTTTTTTTTTCCAAAAAAATGAAATTCTGCGTGAAGTTGAATTACATTTTGATACACATTTCTAAAAAATTTCAGCTTGATCGGGTCAGCCATTTTGAAGCAAAAACATGAAATGTGCTAAATTGGTACCACTCGAAGCAGTTTTTACCCATTTTTACCCATACTATTACTATTCGCTCGTCTAACGACGCATATATGGCGTTTTCCTAGTATTGCAGTATTCACTAGAGATAATTTTATCACACATAAAATACACTCACGTAAACTGAAATATCCTAATGAGAAATTAAAGATACGACATTTAGGTTAAGTGATCACTTATGAGTTACAAATTAAGTACAGAAATGAGGCCCTATTCTGTACATTGTGACACGTCTGCATACGATCTCTTTCTTCACTTACTCCAATTATACGGACACAAAGGACAAGACTATTCTATTAAAAACACTCGGAATATATTTCAACATTTTATAAACAAGAATCAAAATATGAATACACTGCTCTTTTATCACTCGAAACATTATCATGTCTAACGCAACTGTTACTTCAACGGACCATACAAAAGACCTTCCTCCAATTCACAATAGAATGAAATTGAAAGTGAGTTCAAAAAACTAGCCTATATCCACAAATTATTGAAAATATGTAGGCCTATGATATTTTCCTTCATATTCTGTGTGAATTGGAAAGCTTTTGAAAAAAATTCGTTTTTCAACTATTTACCTCCTGGGTTATTCTTATGGAAATTTTCCAAACTTTCAAAAAAAAAAATCGAAAAAACCGTTGAACCGATTTTTCTGAAAACCAATCTGAGCCCATTCTGGTGTTTTACCAATATTCAGAAAAAGTTTGGAGTCGGTTGGTCTTTTTCTCTGACCTGTAGGCTATGCCGCGTACAAAATCAAGGAAAAAACAACATAAAAACGAAGATTTTTTTTTTCGGTATGTGCAATGGAAGTCTTCGCTACGCTCATCTAATTAGAGTACGTCGTTACACACATTATAAATAAATAAAACATCACTTTCAATGTATTATTATTCATATCCAGTCAACGATGCACTGCTGATTAGCAAGATCTATTGGCGCCGGTGATCGATGAATGTGACGACAAGAAGATGAGAAGAAAAGTTATGTCATTAGTTATTTTCGGATTGTGTGGATTGGATATGGTTGTGGCCTGTTGTGAACCAGGGGTGCATTGCACAGTGCTTATATATAAATATATATATATATATATATATATATATATATATATATATATATATATATATATATATATAAATAGGCCTATAAATAAATTCATAATCACTCATATAATATTTTCAATGTTCACGAACTAACTGAATGAAAACTGAATCAACCATAGGATAATTTTATGCTTTTAAATTAACATGACATTATATGTTAGTGCATTCAATCAGTTTTGAGATAATACGGCAATGAATTTCATCACATTCTTGGTATTCATTGACTTATTCTCTTAAAATTGATTGAATTCGCAAAAATAGAATGTGACATTAATTAAAGAGCATGCAATTATATTGGTGTTGATATACTTTTTATTCAACGACACTGGTTCGTGAGCATGGGAGAAAAATAGTAAAGATGAACGTATATCTATATTTATCAGCAGCGGGCATGCACCCCCTTAAAGAACCACCCCAGTATTCATATTAATGTTGAGAGAAAACAAAAAAAACGTCTGAGAGAATATACATCAGAAATCAAACCCCGGTCTTCTAACGACGGCTCAGCAAGCTAGCCATTGGTCCACGCGTATCAGTAATATATTAAAGTAATAGCATATACACAAAGGAATGTTGACAAATGAATGTATCGATATAAAAAAAAAGATAAACTACATAAGTGGTCTGTCATGTGTAGATAATTGAGATTACTTACTTACAAATAAATAGTTATGAGTCTATAATTTGTACTTTCGCCACTCGACAGTTATACGGCATACCTTCTAATGTATACATTACATTCGCAATCGCTGCACGTCCAAATCGATACTAAACAATAAAACGAAAAACTATATTCACGATCACAAAAGTAGGCCTCGATGGAATAATGAAAATATAATAAAATCTATCAACACAAATGTACACATACTCGTTCTACAGATTGAGAGAAATAATCTCAAAGATTTTAATTAAATTCCACTCAAAGAGTCATTGATTAGTATTATTAGAACTGCAATGAGAAATAAAAGCGAGAGAAACATTCCTTTTGTTTCAAGGTTTTCATTGATAAAAGTGTTGTAATTAGAGTGATCGACGCGTGCAGCTATGCGCAGTGGCCAGCCAATCAGGTGCGATCATGATCTCGATGCGGCGTGCTGATTGGTCCATATGTTTAGGGTGCACGGTTAACTTATGGTATCGAAATGCAGGCCTATATGGGTACGTGAGACATTGCACGTTGATTGAAACATTAAATGCTAGCTAGAGGCAGAGAATATGAAAGCACGCTAAATTGTTCTGATTTTATGACCTAAGACAACGATTATAAAATTAGATAATGAGATATTTCACGATTGGAATGTACTTCGTGATTTTAATGAAATACAATGCATAAACACATGTTATTAGAAGTTTTGAGCGAAAAATATTATTTGATTTTATAACAATGGGGATGTAAGATCGCCATTGTGGTGCTCCTTGCACTCTTTGCCTTTGTAGGGAAATAATGGATTCATCTCAAGTTTTTGATGTTTATGAAATTTAAAAAAAATGCGGAGACAAATTGAAGACAATGATTGAAATGTGAGAAAAAACATCTGCTTCTTGATAAAAAAATATCGAGGATCTCCCACGATTCGTCTCCGCAAATACACAAGAGCCTACAATAAAATATGAGTGGCGTAGACTACTTGTGAAATATTATTCGGAGTTTGATTATTGGTGGAGGTGCCGGGTTAGACAGACACGTGGATTCAACGACTCACTGTAACGATGGTAATGATCTATTGGCGTCGGTGCACGATGAATGAGATAAGACGAGGAGACATTATCTCAACAGGTATTCATCAGGAAATGAAACGGTCGTGGCATGTTATCTCGGAACCATCCCTTATGGCATCCCAGTCTACATGGCAAATAGTTTCCGCAAGGGTGATTCTACCGAAATAAATAACGATAAAACTTGAACAGTGCAAGACAAAAGTCAGCAGAGACATCACAAAAATGCAGATAACATTAATTTTGTCGAGAAATTCCAACCACTCAAATTTTACAAAAACCACACCCAATATTTTTGCCATCGATTTTTACATACAATAACATACAACCTATTGTGAAAGCTTATTATATGGATCGTCAACTTGCTAGAATATACTCCTCTGCACGGTATGAAGCAGTTTCACGATCGTTTATATGTTACGTCGACGCTGGAAATGTTACTCTGTAAGTGGGTTCCCCTTATTCTGTCACCACGATGTGGTGATTCCAACAGACTTCATCATAATATCAAGAAGGTGTACCGTACCGACTCCCATACTAATAACATGGGTCGAGGCATTTGTGGTTTCTTGCAGTCAAATCAGAACCAAAGGTCTTATTTGCATGTCGCGATTTAGCGGATTCCCGTGTGAACTAGATGTAGATAAGAGTGGCTACGGCACCGGTAGCGTTGTATAGAATTGTAGTTCAATATAAAAGCGATAGTTGCGCTACAGGCACATGGGTCCATGGACTCAGATTCTGACCGATGATATTTCACTTGGAAGACGTGAGTCGTTACAACTTCTTTATTAGATGAGCGTAGAGAAGATTTTCACTCAAGTCTTACGGAGCTTTGTCTGTGCGTTTTTTTTTTTTTTTTGTTTGTAAACACTGCACAGGTCGCAGGGTTTGACCGATCGACATGAAACTTTTTTTTATATGCAAACTTATCCAACTTAGAACTGTATAGTTTTGAGGTCTAATCGGTTGGACCATTTTTGAGAAACATCATTTAGAAGTTTCTAAAAACCCCATAAGATTTGGCTGAGCAGAAAAAAATGAAAAATTAAATCTCTTCAATATGATTCAAATTTTCCACAAATGTGAACACAAGAATAATATACATGAATAAAAATTTGGTTTGATATTCGGACCAGCCGTTTTGGAGAAAATAATATAATACCTGTATTTTATTCATCGAAAAGATAGAAATATTAGTTGAAAAATGTTGCATTGTCGAAGTCACGGCTTTCTAGATTCATTGACATCGGATGAAGTTCATTTCAAATGATCAAGGTTTGTAGAGTTTTCGATTATACTTTATATAGACATCTCGCTCATCGTACAACGCACATCCTGCGTTTGCCTAGTATTATGATAACGTCTGTTGATACCACTACATCGTGCTTTCACTGACGAATCTAGTTACAAGCAGGGCCTGACATAACCTAGAACAATATGCGTGTCGTGTTCACACCTCCATTTCACGCCTGCCCTGCACGGCTGAGTGCGCACGCGCAGAGGGTCGACCTTGCCAGTCGGCCACGGTCGACCGAGCCTGTTATCGGCGCAGATCATCGACTGCAGTTGCATTGTTACCGAGGTGTGATATGGAGCCAATCTCACACTTGCACATACGTTGCAATATCGCACCAGGGACGTTATACTGCATTTGTTATTTTATATTCGATTTTAAAACGTATTGTAATAGAAAATAAGGTATATTGGCGTCGGATGGATGATGATTGAGACACAGCCGGGTCACGTGATACCTCTATTTCCAGGACGCCCGAGCCACGTGCCGACAGTCGGTAATGGGGACACAGCCGGGACACACGTCACGGGGGCGTATTTACAGGAAGAGGCCGGAGGATGTCCG
Source organism: Brachyptera putata (assembly GCA_907164805.1). Taxonomy (NCBI): domain Eukaryota; kingdom Metazoa; phylum Arthropoda; class Insecta; order Plecoptera; family Taeniopterygidae; genus Brachyptera; species Brachyptera putata. The sequence continues at coordinate 16,240,342 of OU015472.1, read as the reverse complement.
CCACTATTTGTCAGAAAGTCGCTAATAAATCAATATGCGTACGTTCACAAACTGTTTACACATTCTCTAAATAGTTTCGCATCATAAATCGCTGAAAATACATATAAGGCTATTATATTGCAATAACTAGCAATGCGTGAAATTAATTGTATATATTAGTATTATTTATACTCCGTAACGTAGTTTCTTACATAATACAAAATAGGAGATTAGAAAATGAATAACAGGTCTGTGTTATGAATTGAAGGGAAGTTGGGTGTGGGTTCAAGTCCGGCGTAGGCCCTTAGGTTTCCCGTAGTTTCCCTCAGTGGTTAAAATGATTACTGGAATTCCTTGAGAGCAGGCCACAATCGTTGTCTTCCCATTGCCCAAAACAAGTAATAATAAAATAAACTTTCATATCATCATCCATCGACGCCAATATATCTTCGCCATCGTCACGGTGTGTCGTTATACATCCAAGACAAATAATACATCTTTTGAATCATATATTGTTACAAATGAGTATTTATTTGAAGAGCTAGCTGTGAGAAGTAAACACAAGAAAAAAAGGGAATACGATCCTTAAATTTTATTATAAGGCAGTTGAAGGGGACAAGGATGAAAATGAAAGAAACGGCATACATGAGTCTGATTCGGCCAATGCTTGAGTATGCTAGTTCAGTCTGGGATCCGCATGAAGTTGGACTAATAAAGGCTGTGGAGAACGTCCAAAGGGTTGCTGCAAGAAGGGTATTGGGGAGAGAGAAGCGCTGGAAGATTATCAGGAACGATAAGGATGTGGTTGAAAAAGTTATAGAAAGACCTAGTAAAATGATTGAGGAAATGGGATGGGAAAATTTGGCGAAACGAAGACAAATAGAAAGATTGTGCAATTTTGTCAGAGTCAGGAATGAATATACAGGATGGAATGAATTAAGCAATAGAATTGGAAAGGGATTACAAAGAAGTACAAGGGGAGGGGTAAGAATGGAAGTGGAAAAAGTGGATAGAGATGTAGCTAAATATGGATTCATACAAAGAACGACGCGGGAATGGAATGAATTGGAAGAAGATATCAAGAATATAACGAAGATTGGTGATTTAAGAAGAAAGCTAAGAAAAAAATAGCAAAGTATCATTTTATGGAGTATGTTTGATTGTAATTTCATTAGGTATAGTAACCATTAGGCCTACCACCTGTTTTATGAGCAATCTGTAATGAAGAAATAAAATATGTAAATATGTAACAAAGATGCTATTCCTTACACGCAACTGTTTATCGATTTGTTCCAATCTATATTCAAATCAGTGTTTCTTCGTTACAATAGCAGTCGACATGTGAAGGATCGTTCTGTCGCCTCGCGCTGTCACAGTCGACACAATGCAACATTCACCTTGGCATCAATACCACGCCACTGTATACAACATGCATGTTACTGCATTCACTGCACAGTGGCGCACACTCAAGACTGCACGGGAGGCGAATTGGCGGAATATCACTTCTTGGGTGGATACAGTTTGAATAGTACTAGGAAACCAAATTAGCATATTTTATGTGTTTTCTTCAAAACGGCTGACCCGATCAAGCTGAAAATTTCCAAAAATGTGTATCAAAATGTAATTTAACTTCATGCAAAATTACATTTTTGGGGATTTTTTTTCCGCTGTGTTATTCTAATGGGTATTTTTGAAATTTCTAAAATTCATAAAAATAAAAGTTACCACCCGGTATAATGCCACAAAACTATACAGATCTAAGTTAGATGAGAAACCATATTGAAAAAAAGTTTGAAGTTGATAGCTGTAGTCGTTTGACCTGTGGAGAACCGACAAAAAAAAACGAACACCAATTGTTTTCAGTATGTCAAATTTAATCCTCGCCAAAGCTCGTCTAATAATACGATATCGAAATTCAAAAGTACAACAGAAACATGGGTATTTGTATAACGAGAAGATGCAAAAACCAAACTGTCCTAAAAATCAACTGTACTGAAAAGGAACTGACGTTAACCTATACTTCTCGAGCAACCTGTACAGAAGTTGAAGTGGGAGGTTTGACTCCTCCCTCTCAGGAACGTCGTTGAAATAGAAGGTTATTTTATGAAGTGTTTTTGGATAGTGGGAAGAAGTGAGTCATGGACTGTTGTTGAGGAATCATCCCAGGTTGAGCTGAACCATAATAATTGACCATGATAGACCTAGTTTACCTTTCAATCTTTCAACATTTTTATTTCGGGGATTTGCTATAAAATAGCAATAGAAATATATAGCAATGGAAATTGACATAATGAAAATTGACATTGACAGCAATGAAAATTGACACGAATTGACGAAATAGCGATGGAAATTGACAATGTGCCCAGAAAAAGTGTTATAGAATCGTGTGCTTTCATTGTGTAGGCATATATTAAGAAAAGTTATACTAACCAAATTCCAAAAATTGAACCATAATTCCAATAAACGACGTAGGAACTTTGAAGCTCTGAAAAAAATCCGTTCGAAAACCTCTTTTGGAACCATAATGAGAACACACAGTGACTCGGCACCTCCACTCACGTTAAATCCCTTCGATGAACAGTTACCACGAGATACAACCGAAATCGGCACTACCACCCACGTTACACCATGGGGAATAAAAAGTGTGAACCACACGCTTCTACACAAGAGTGGAAAAAAACAATTGTTACGCAACTACAAAAAATGAACTGAAAATGTAGCTTCAAAAAAGGGGCTCGGAAAATTATAAACCATGTTTTATGTACCAATCGAAGTGCCAGCAAATATTCCTAACTATTTTTATAATATATGCCTTTTCATTGTATATAAAAGGGTGAATAATACATTATATATTATTATAAAACTTTAACAATATTGTTATTATTATTAGCCAAAATATTAGATTAAATCATATAATATAAAACCCTTGACGGAATAAATGCGTGCAAATATGTTTATGCATATCCTCCACATCAACAAGAAAAGTGTTGAACAAAAGAGTGAGAGAGAGAGAGAGAGAGAGAATGTTCAGTCCATTATTATCAGTACTTAATTACAATAATGAAATGATTTAAAACATGTTTATAATACACGATGTTACACGAGAACACGTAGGGCTATATAATTATATCACTTGGTTGACCTTTGACCTCTCTACTGAGCGGATAGCAGAGCGTTGTCGGAGTTGTGTGAGCTTAGCTCTCAAGGCTCCTCGGGTGTTTGGCCGCTAAACACTGGCTATAAAAGAGGTACACGACTGCGGGATAAGATCTTCATACTTGATTCGTTCGCAGTATTGTTTCTTATTCAAAATCATTCATCGTGTTAAGGGTCAATATAAAATGGAATATAACAAGTATATAAAATAAGTGATGATGAAAAATTTCTCGAATCCTCCTACGGCACATGCTATTTTTTTTTTATATATACAATTTTTGTATCTATCCATTCTTCGATCACGAAAATGTATTTTATAAACGAGAACCTGCTCAAAAGTGAACTATACTGAATTATGAGGAATTATTTTCATTAATAGGGGCTGCCCATAAATTATGTCACACAATTTTAAGGTATATCGAACCCCCCCCCCCCTTGTCCGAGTTGGTCACAGAGATGATGACCCCCTCCTTTAATGATGTCACAATCCAGCCAATATTTACCCCCCCCCCCCCATGATATTATTCATACGAATTTGAAAAAACTGGGTTTGGGATATTGAGAAAAGTTTTCCTCGATTTTTTAGTCCCCTAAACCCCCTAAAAACCACCTAACCACCTAAATTCTGCATTATAAGATAATTTCATACAAACTATATGGCGCCAACTTATTTTCCTGAAAATTCGAAGAAACAAATAATATGTAGTGTAAATGTGGATGTCACATTAGTGTGTACCCCCCTCCCCCATTGTCACACATTGTCACAAGGTTGATGACCCCCCCCCCTCCCCGAAATGTGGACGTCATTTATGGACAGCCCCTTATGAAATTTTAAAAAGTGTGTCGGAATGAATGGAAATTGAACCTTTCATCACCCCCAATCATTGGATCCCTAGATGGGAATCTTCCCACAATCTCACTCATCAATCACCGACGCCAATAGGTCTCAGTTATCATTACTGTACGTCGTCAAACCAAATATCAAATAAATTGATCTTTTAACCTACACAATAAGATAACAAACTCATCAAGGCCCGGTATTACGAATAATACATTTGTTGATTAAGCGATAATTAGAGGGTTAGCTTCTTATTACCCTTGGTTACCAATGTTATTTTTGTACTGCAATTGATCAATTAGCTTAATTAACACATTTTTATTATTGGTAATATGAGCCCTAACACTTACTGTGACTATAGTGCATTAAACCAAAAAATATGTGTCTTTTCCACGTTTCAACTCTTCAATCATCAACTCACATATTGCATCATATCGTTACAACAATCAACCATCATTTGCATCTTCACAACACCGACAACACTGTATATAACTGTTGTATGTCTCAAAGTGTGTAATGTGACCTATTCTATACGAGCAATGATGTGATCATTTTCGTGCGGATGCTTCAAAATATCACGCAGCATTTGATAATGAATAATGCACTTAATTAAATGATAAATGATAACAACTGATCGGAATTCTACCAATAATGTTACGCATTTATCAACAAATTCAAAACGAATAAGTTATTTAAAAGTTACTATTATATCACTTCGACAAAAAACTCCAGTATTACAGCAATGATGTTGCACAAGCTCACTATCTAACGGTTTACTATTGTTTATTGAATTAGAGATAGAAAATGATCAGAAGAATATAGCCCAAGGTTTAAATTGTTTATATGAAATTGGATGCGATATGACGAAGAATAAAAAAAAAAGATTCAAATTGTTGAATTTTGTATGAATCAATTAGAAATTATTGATAGGACGACGCTGTAGAAAACAAAATCAAGAAGGTCTGAAGTAGGAAGACATGACGACATCACAATTTAGATATATTTATTGAACGAAATTGTTAATGAGAGTTATAGCTTAGATACGTGATAAACATGAACCTGGCACCACCACCCATGTTAAATCATAGGAAACAAGTCGAACAAGCCATTAGTTTGACGACACGCTCTAGTGATCAGGGTTGAGAAAAATCTGGGTTTTATTGAAAAAAAACAGCCCAGTGGGGTTTTCAGGGTTTTTTGATTTTTTAAAAATATAACCCTAACATGAGTAACAAATTACCATTTTGTACAGTGTGTGCTCTTTTGTCTTTTCAAGTTGGTGTTTTGTGACTTTTGTTTCATTTTTTGGTAATTTTTGTTAGGTTTTCCTCTTTTTCTGGAACTGTTGTGCACATGCCACGTCCACATTGTTTCAAATAAAAAGTGAGGTAAGAAAACCTGCATACATTTTATTACTTATTTTGATATTTCGGTAACTAATTTACAATTTTTGGTATTTGATGATAAATATTTTCCAAAAACCCCAAAAACCCCAAAAATCCGCTTTCAGTCAGGTTTTTTCATGTGGGTTTTTTGATCAAAAACCCGCCGTTTTTTTTGGGGTGCTGGGCATTATTTCTCAACCCTGCTAGAGATAACTCGAATTATTGGCGTCCGTGGATGATGACTGAAACGTTGAAGAGATGATATTGTATCGTGTGCTTCTAGCCCTATTAACCCTCCTCAACGACAGAGGGAAGCCACGATGTGCCTCTGTCAGGTTGATCGACCGGGATCGAACTCGCACCCGCTCTCCTGAATGACGTAGCAGCTCAAAGTTATACTGATATTTTGTTGTAAAAAACATCGGTGATGGGTTGATAAAATATATACAATTCATTCAAAAGCATTAATTTCACAACCAATGAAGCACTCATGTGGCCTTGTGCAAATAACTACTGAAAATGTGTTACTAATAGACTGTAGTTTATTTCATGACCTAATCATCACACCAACTGAAAGGTAGAATATAATAAAATGAAAGATATTTATTTCACAATCTCAGCACAACACTAAAACCATCTAAATTATTTGAACGATGTAAAAAACACGATTTCAAAAAAAAAGACAAAAGTCTTAAATCATTACAGAAAAAAAATCACAAGGCCAAATCAATATCGATCTACTGAAGATTCTTGATAGTTGAAAAAACTGTGGAATGTGTAGCAAATATTCTCAATTCCGTGTCGAGATAATGAAAGCCCTACCTTAATTAAACAGTCCTTGTTCAAGGCTGGGCCGGACTAGATGACGGTAACGCTCGACCGTCCCTGCTAACTCACAACACTAGCGCGCGGGTGTTTCGCTCATCCATCTCTAGTTATACCACCAAATACATGTCGAAGATTGAAATCCGCAAATCGGGCGATTAAAATAATTACTATCGTTAACACAATCTGACCTTTGACCTCGCCTAGGCGCTCCACACGCACGCATGATTTATAGAGCCTTCCACTAGAGGCACATTCACAACTGAAATTAGCAATGAACTTTGATATCCGTAGCTCAATCAACCGAGGAAATGCTTTAGAAACCGAAGTCACCATTGCCGTGGGTTCAACTCCTGCATAAGTCACGGGTTTTTCAACATTTTTGAGCGTCCACAACGTCTTCCAAAAACACTAATTATTCGACGTGTATCGACTTTCTCTAAAATGACCGATGTTTTTACAATGATTCAGTCGGTAGACGACGGTAATCTTCCGTGGGAACAAGTATATTACCGGCACATGCAGCGCAGTGGTTAACGCGCTCGCTTCATGTGATCCGGGAGGCGAGGGGAATTTCGAACCCAGTTCGATCCCCGCCACCGACCATCTTTACAGGGGTTTTTCATGGTTTCCCTCTGTAGTCTAGGCTAATGCCGGGATGGTTCCTACAATAAGTTGGACATGACCGCTTCCTTCCCACTATCCTTCCCATTATACCCAAGAACCTTCATTTCATCATCCCTTCATCTCATTAATCATCCATCCGACGCCAATAGATCCGCGCTATCATAACAGTTCGTCGCTACGAGACGTTACTCTGCCCGCTTTATGGTTCAGTGAACTCCTAATTACTAATGTGACAACACGTCAACACTAACGTGTGCGAGAGAGAGAGAGAGAGAGAGAGAGAGAGAGAGAGAGAGAGAGAGAGAGAGAGAGAGAGAGAGAGAGAGAGAGAGAGAGAAAGAGGAATAATGCATAACATAGAAGGTATGCGTTATGGACATGTAAATGTATAACATTAGCACACAAAGAAGATACGCATGGCATTAAAAGACCGTCCTTGTGGCTCAGAGTTGCATGGGGACCTGCTCTGAGATCTGAAGCCAGATGGGAGCGGGTTCGTGTCGTACCCCCATGTAACTTAGCTGTGGGTGTACGAGTACCGTCTGAACTTATACCAAGATTGCGTTGATAATGGAGCCAAATCTATAATAAATTTGCTCCAAAGTTCTTTTAAAAAAAATACGCCCCACTTCACAATATCGACCATGACCTATGCTAGCGTACCTCAGTAGTTCGATTTCCATCAGTTTATATGTTAGCACATACTGAATACGCGAGCCTACACGGTTGCACAAATGCATTTACAACAACAACAACAACAACAACAACAACAAAACACACCACTTAAACTTGACCAACATCCAGTAAACTGTTTCCCATTAGTTGACCTGTATGTTATAAGACAACAGCTTCCAATTGTCGTTACGTCAGCTGGTGCTAGTGTTGGCGCGAGACACCCGTCCGCTAGTGGTGTGGGATAGGGGGGACTGTCGGTCGGAGCCTTCACCCCTCGTGGTGACGAGTATTTGAAGATCGTACGTGTAATATATATCGTGATGGACAAGTTAACAGTGGATTACCACACATGATGTTTAATGGTTGAAATGAGTTGTATTAATAAAGTTGGGATGTTTGGAAATATCGTATATTGACCGTTATATTGACCTAATTGATGTTACAGGGATTTCAGGGATTTCAAGTGATTTCAGAGATTTCAAGTGATTTCAGGTGATTTCAGGTGATTTCAGGTGATTTCAGAGATTTCAGGTGATTTCAGGTGATTTCAGGGATTTCAGGTGATTTCAGGGATTTAAATGGGATTTCAGGGAATTTCAGGGCGAGTGTACACCTGATTTCAGGAGTTGTTAACCCCTCGTTTCGATATATTCAAAAGAAATACATTTTACAAATGTTCCTCTCTGGGATAGTTTTCCTCAGGCGTGGTTGAACCGATTACGACACAAAACTACACGGTATCGAGGTAGATAATGACATATGTGCGTGCCAGGTTTCATCATGATGTGTTTTTCTTTTGACCTGTTGAGCGCGAGCAAAAAACTAAAAAAAAAAGCCACAGAAAAAACTTTCATTTATTCATGTACAATAAATGTAGTCTTCACTTACGTTCATCCAATTACATGTTAAACTCAATATACAAGGCCATTACAGCATACGTAAGACTTTTTATCACCTCGCCCAGCTTATAGGCCTATATATATATATATATATATATATATATATATATATATATATATATATGAATTCTTTCTTTTGAGAAATGAACTGTGTACTGACATACAAATATTTGAACTCAATGAATTATAGAAAAAACTATGAAATATCTAATTAATATGTGTATATGTGAATGTAATATAAATATACGCCCTATACACATATTAATTGAATATTGTATAGCGTCTTCTATAATTCATTCAGTTTAGATATTTGTAGGCCTTTATATCTTCATATCTTCATATCAGAAGTACACAGTACATTTCTCATAAGAATGAATTCATATACAACTGTGAAAGTATGAAAGATCTAATATCGAATTCGAATATCGAATAAAGATCGAATTCACGAAGGATCGAACCGCCAGTGCGCTAATGGTATAGGATAGGGGGGACGGTCGATCGGAACTTTCACCTCACGTGTCTACCAGATGTTATTTCTTCTCGTTGAGTCAAGAATAAGACAATGATTCAATTAAGCAACTGTTTACATGGCTAAGAACAAAACATGTCGACTTGTAGCATGTCTTCGTGCTCTGAAGGCAAGAAGTTGTGTCGGTGTAATCTTCTCCCATCAACATCATGACTGTCTGCTAAGGTTGAGTACAATAAACCTTCATTTACAACCGACCGTCTCTCCTATCTGTTAGTATTGCCGATAAAGAGTCTCGAACCGTCAGTTATCTATTCGAAAATCAGCTGAATCTGATGCAATTTCACGAGATACCTCACAAGATTAGAGTGGCTAAGCACTAACCTCGAAAAAATTAATTACGGAAATTTCAGTTGAGTCTACTACCGATACTATGTATCATTACTGAATTTAATGAAGATGGGGTTTAAAATTTGTATTGCATTCTGAGATTAAAATGAAGTTAAATATGAAATATAGAAAAATTATCGACCTCAAATATTTACATTGAAAATCTAAAGTTTGCAGTGTTTTTAAATAACTAACACTTGAAAAAAAAAGAAATAAAATAAAATTTGTACACACAAAAAGCTTGCACATCATTTATAATATGGCTATATAGGCCTATACATATACACTATATATAACTTTCCATAAGTTCCACTTTTCAACACTACCAGCGTATCTGCAACATTTTCTGGCTAATAATGCCTCATGTTCAGAAGCCTCATGTTCAGAAGCCTCATTTTTTTTTTTTTTGTATTAGTCAAATACACTGACACAGAAAGAAATCACAATTACAACATGAAGAACATCCACAAAGCCCTTCAAAAGGACTTAACTGTGAGTAAATAGTAAATGATGAGTGTACAAATTCAAATTCGGACGTGTTTCACATACATAAAAATTAACAAAGTAGTTGAAGTGAAAAAGAAATAACCAAACATTGATTTTTGTCTATATTTTACTTAAAATTGATTTGAAAAATGATTGAAAAATATTAATTTCAACAATTTTAGCTACATCAAGTGGCAAGGAAAAGTAAATAGTAGACAGTTGTACAAAATTGTGTGAAAATAAATAAGTAGGCCTAATCAGTATTAAAACACTTGATTGAATGAAAGACGCAAGATCACGAACACCTCGATGGCTTGATTAACACAACGGTTCCGCGTTATGATGAGACAGATATCTCGCGCCAAGGTCAAGTATTTCGTCTACCGGAAGTTGGCCGACCAATCAGGAGCGAGTGTTAGCTATGACGTCATATTTCCAGGTGATTAGTTAATAAGAGTGCAAGTTAATTACGAAACGAATTGCAATTTTCAATCTCGAACTCCCGCCCCAGGAAGTATGCTATATGGAGTCATTAGTGGAATACTGTGGACGAGGTTCAACTTGATTGATGGCTGCGTCGAGGATCCCAACAGAGGTTAGGTTACTTGGGGTTGGGATATACAGACAATGTACAATTAATTGAAAAGCAATGGTAATCAATCATTAATATATATCAATTATCTATAAACTGTAAAATGTTGAGTGCACGGTGCTTACACAAGTCGAGAAACTTATCTTTAATATTTGTTTCCATTTTCAAAAACCAGTGTAATTGAATGAAAAGTTCACATCTCCAAGATGATTTTATGTTCTTTAATTAATATGACATTTTATTCTTGTGAATTCAATCATTTTTGAGATAACGTCAATGAATTTTATCACATTCATTCTATTCATTGACGTATAATCTTAAAACTGATTGAATTCACTGAAATAGATTGTCAGCATGAAATTATCTTGGAGATTTGAACTTTTCATTCAATTACACTGGTTTTTTAACATAGAGTAAAATTTGTGAATGTGGATTTCTCTATTTTTATTAGCATAGGGCATGAACCCCCTTCACAATAGGTCTTTTGTATAAGAATAGTAACCATTTCAACATGCTATTCGTGTGTTCATATTCGTAGATTAGTATTGATGGTCGTCCCATCCCTTGGTTATAAAAATTTAAAGATTTGAAGAACAAAAACTATAATTCCACGGGTTATAATTTTGATGGGAGTAAAATTGTGGGAGAAACTAGACTAAATATATCAATATTCCAATGTGTTTCCCAATTTCTCTTTCAACAAAACTGTGAGCTTAATTAGGCTTACATATCAACCGGTTATTTCTTCAGGAAATCTTTAGTTTTGTCTATACAATTTAGTTTCTTGGACTCACAAAATAGACCAAAGAGAAGCCTGAATATATTAACCAATTGGTTTCATCAGAACAATAAAAGGTGAAACTGTATCAGTGATGGTTTCAATGAAAATCATCTCTCTTTGGAAATCTTACTCATTAATCACCATTTTTTTAAAAAGATTTTCATATATTTTAATGAGTCTAAAATTGCACTAATAACGACGAATTTTTATATTTCATTTATGACAGTAAATGATATGGGTTTTATGTTTTTATTTAGAAATAAACCCGAACAGATCATTACAGAGAAGTACACCGTCTATTTATAAATATAAAACATCATAAAACGGATAATTTCAAGTCGTCAACACAATTATCAACTAAGACCTTTGAACTTATTTGTAAGTCGTGAAATTATTCAGCCAGTAATAATCCGCTAATAATGGTCCATTACTTCCAACAAGTATATCCAAAGTGATGACGTCATCCGACTCCATGGACCCCAATTACAACCGACACAACAGGTGACGAGAAAGAACAACAAAGTGTTATTTCATTTTTTATCAATTTTTTTTTATCCTTTCCTCCCTAATCACCTCGCGCAAGAGTTCCGAATAGGAATAGGCCTATAAACAGCTGTGTCCGTGGTCGATCGTTAGCACGAGTGTCTACGGCCACGTAGATTTATGAATGAAATAATAATTTCGATTAAAATCTGATGATAAAACTGTCATGGCCGTTGGTGATGGGTGTGACGAAATGAACTGCCGGAAATGAATTATGTCTTTAAATCTCATTTTCTTGTAGACAATCGGTGCAACATTTGCACACGATTTTTATTAAGATAATGATGTACAAAATAAGGACAGTACAAATATCTAAATTACCCACAGGTCAGTTATAAGTGGATAGATCATGGTGAAGAAGGCCTGTAGGCCTATATAGCGCAGTGGTTAACGCGAACGCTTCATGTGATCTGGGAGGCGAGGGGAATTTCGAACCCAGTTCGATCCCCGCCGCCGACCATCTTCCCTTCCCACTACCCAAGAACCTTCATCTCATCATCCCATCATCTCATTAATCATCCATCCGACCCCATTAGATCTGCGCTATCATAACAATGCGTCGTTAAACCCAATATAAAAAAGTAGACTTGTGGTTACATAAAAAGGACGACCAGGACACACTAAAATGTATCTCGAAGAAAAAAAGAGCCGCCCCGGTGGCTGAGTCAACTATCGCTAGCGGTAGAAACTGAAATCACCACTGGAAGTGGGTTCGAGTCCCGCATAAGGCATGGGTTTTGTGAACGTCCTTTCATCTATCATCACATCATCGTTTCATAATCACCCAAACATTATAGCCCCCGGATAGCCTAGCTGTTGGTGGGGTCGTTAAGCAACATTGAAAAAAAAGAGGAAGAGAAAGAACTGACATTTTAGCACATAATGTGCATATACGCACTCCACGTAGCCTACATTATTTATACGAAACACCAAACGCGTTAAATTATTCGTTGAGTTTGTTGAATTTAGACTTAAGTTTCATTCAAAAAACATTTATTGTGGCCGCAAGTTCACGTTGCACGACATTCCGACAAAGGAATGTAACAATAGTCTACAATCCAATAAGATCTCACAGTGACGTCACTAATACCCGCAGCAGACTTCCATCTCACGGTGACTGTCCTATAGTGACGTCACGGCATTGTACTACGTCACTGGTCGAGAGCCCAGTCGAAGTTCATGACGTATAGTCAGGCTTTCATTTCCTGGTCGGCCAAGGACGGTGCAGGGGTGTTGGTCAAATGGACGAGCTAGACAGGTTGCGATATTCACTTCCAAGTGGTTATTGAATTGATTTCGGCTGTTCAGAAATCAATACAAATCAATACTCCCCGAAGTGGCTGGTCGGACCGGAAGCAGGGTGTTAGGGACTGGTTTCAGTTTCGACTGGGTTTGCTTTTAGAATTGGTTTGAATTTTAGTTTTCAAGAAGATCAAGATGATAAGATTCCAGATTTTTTCTCATCACTGAATGTTTGAATTGTTTTCTAACCCTGAAATTACTACCTTATTTTAAGATTTGTTTTTTAGATGAGTTATCATATTCTAATTATTCTCTGGGATGGTAAGATCGCCCTTCTGGTGCCCCGTTCAAACGATCTCATTTTCAACCAGCCTTAATTGGAGAACAATGACTTTGTATCAAGTTTCGATGTTATTAAAAAATAGTTTGGATTAAATTAATTCGTAATGATTGTCTGGTTGGGTAGTTCAGGTTAGTTTTGATACATATATTACTGGTTTGGTCGACCTATCTATATAATGCATGCTGGTTCAATCCAGAAAACATTATTGCTACGAGAGTTTCTGAATAATTGTTGCATAGATTGATTTTAGTTAATTTTGAGCATGGATGATAATGCACACATTCTACCATGTAAAATCAATCAATTGAGAATGAAACGTATTAGTATTATCACTATCATTATAATTATAATTACCGGTCAACTTAATAACAACAAAACACCAACTCTTCGATTATCGTCGAAGCGATCATTCAGAAAACGACCAAGTTGAAGGCGGATATCGCCGAAGAGGATGTTAGGAATTACCGACTTGAAATTAATTGATCGAGTATCGATAAAACTACCGACGTACAATGAATCGATCGATTAGTTCGATATATCGATCTGCGCAGCGTGTAATTGTAGCAACAGGTCCGGCCACAGTGTGAGGTGCATGATTGATTAGTCGAGATAATTCAAGGTGGATGTGGAGAGAGAGAGAGAGAGAGAGAGAGAGAGAGAGAGAGAGAGAGAGAGAGAGAGGGGGAAGAGAGAGCCGAGAGGGAGAGAGGGAGGGAGAGAGGGGGGAGAGAGACACAGAGAGACGGAGAGAGGGGGGCAGAGAGACGGAGAGAGGGGGGCAGAGAGAGAGAGAGAGAGAGAGAGAGAGAGAGAGAGAGAGAGAGAGAGAGAGAGGGGAAGAGAGGAAGAGGAGGGAGAGAGAGGGTGGAGAGAGTGGTGAGGAGAGACAAACACAGTAGCGGAGAGAGGGGGGGTCAGAGAGAGAGAGAGAGAGAGAGAGAGAAGAAGAGAAGAGAGAGAGGAGGGGGGGAGAGAACGAGAGAGAGGGGGAGAGAGAGAGAGAGGGGGAGAGAAGAGAGAGAGAGAGAGAGAGAGAGAGAGAGAGAGAGAGAGAGAGAGAGAGAGAGAGAGAGAGATCGATAATCGATTCACATCGATAATGTATACTTATAGAACGCCTTGCTAGGAAGCTATTGTTGTAAAAGTCGAATATGGCCGCCTAGATCGGAACGAGCACATGTCCGCCGAGGAGAATATTTGCCCCACTTCGGTCCAGCAGCTACCCTGGTAACGAGATGAAGCGTACGGCTCACCTTGATCGGTGTAATAACATCCTGCCGATAACACGTCTAGCATGCAGCCAGCTCAATCACTCCATCTGCCCACCTCGAAACAATCAGCACCAACATACAATCAACAGAGACTAGGAAGAGTTCAGTGAATTTATTGTTTGTTTTTGTTTCATACAGTGTAATACACTGTATACAGGTAGGGAGAAAAGAGCAGGAGCCCCGTAGCAACATGCACCTCACGACGTGCATAATATTATAAATTATAAAATTATAAATTCATAAATAAGATCAGTAAAAAAAATGTAATGATAGAAAATGAATTGAGAACTAAAATAACTAAATATGAAATACAAATGCCTAACATATTGCCTAATCTACAAAGTGTTTCGGGTATTATGGACCAGGCAAACGAAGAATATGTGTTGTAAGTTTAGTGAGATATCGATATGTAGGCCTATACTCGAAAACTCTACACACCTTGATTCATACAAAATATATTTCATTCGGTTACTATCGAATCTAGGGAGCCGTGGACGATTCTGAGAAGTAAATACCTACTCGTGCATTGAAATCACCAATGATATTAGTGAATGATATATTTTCATTTACATTTATTTTCATTCGTGGCTATTCGCTTCATTGCAATACTGACAATTATTCAGTATGGCGTAGGCCTACATTACCAGAAGCCATGGCGTGAATTGACATAACTAGGAAAACGCCATATATGCGTTGTTGGACGAGCGAATAGTAATAGTATGGGTAAAAACTGCTTCGAGTGGTACCAATTCAGCACATTTTATGTTTTTTCTTCAAAATGGCTGACCCGATCAAGCTGAAAATTTTTAGAAGTGTGTATCAAAATGTAATTCAACTTCACGCAAAATTTATTTTTTTTGGAAATTTCATTTTTTTTTTCTGCTATGTTATTCTAATGGGTATTTTTGAAATGTCTAAAATTCATAAAAAAAAGTTACCCCCCGATAATGCCACAAAACTATACAGATCTAAGTTAGATGAGGAACCATATTGAAAAAAAGTTTGAAGTTGATAGCTGTAGCCGTTTGACCTGTGGAGAACCGACAAAAAAACATAAAAACGAACACCAATTTTTTTCAGTATGTAGGATTGAATCCTCGCTAAAGCTCGTCTGATTAAATTTTTCATTCCCGACTAAACTATATAGCGCCTACTTCAATATAGGTAACTTAATTATGGGATGAATGTCTTACCCAAAATATGCATAGACTTATAAATAATATATTTTCATATTTTCCAATCGAACATTATTTTTTTCCTGGTAGTAGAATAAATTGAATCAAATAATCAAATTTATGATAAATACGGAAATATTTAAAATCTCACTATGTGTTTCCGATGGTTTTTAGTAAGCCAATGAGAAATGTACTTTGTAGTTCATATTCACTATTGGCAAAATTTTCACTCAATCGCGTACAATTACACAAATATCTCAACAATCACAGTCCGAACTGCGTATCACCTAAACTCCATGACAATGACCATGGTTAACCAACAAGAACACAGCCAATGTTCCGGTCATTCAAGTCTCCAGCCAGCCAACCAACATCAAGCATTATCCTTCGATCCTTTGTGGCCACACAGGTCGTGTCTGACGGACCCGATCGGTAGTCCCGCCTATCCTACAGCACGGACAGTCGGCCGTGTCGACCTGGCAAGACGTGGGCCCGCGTAATGTTACCGGGGAGCTGTTGGTAATTGACATTATACGTAGTTAGGCGACCGGTTTACAAGCACTCAAGGGCGGGCGACTCGCTAATCTTCAGTTAAGAGGACATGGGAGACGATCCAGTTAGCCAAACTCTGACAGTTGGTGAAAATTAACCATGGTGATAACGAATTTTAACTGCCAGTTAGAGCTACACCCACGTTGGCTATTCAAGCACTTGGAGGATATGGAAGTCGATTGAGTGACGAAATCTCCGGCGTGAGATTAGCTCTAACTTTCTGTCTCAACAGTGTCTTGGAAGTGTGCATCGACTACTATCAATATATAAAAATATATTTCTATCTATCAACGATATTATCCATTATCGAAACCGAGGGGTTAACAACTCCTGAAATCAGATGTACACTTGCCAGCAATCCCATGAAATCCCTGAAATCACTTGAAATCACCTGAAATCACTGAAATCACTGAAATCACCTGAAATCACCTGAAATCACTTGAAATCACTGAAATCTCTTGAAATTCCTGAAATCCCTGAAATCACTTGAAATCACATGAAATCCCTGGAATCACTTGAAATAAACCCTGCAAAACGTCCCGAATTCTGTTTAATTGAATGGAACATAACAAAAATAAATTGGAGGAAATTTCAATAAATGCTTGGACAGTCAATTATTGAACAGGAGAATACACACCTATACATTACAATTAATTATCGTTGTGATGTGAACAATAATCGATATAAGTCAATTCTCATCGAGGATCGAATCAATTTTATGTGTATAATAGTGTTGATATCTCAGAAGTTCCGAAGATATCACGAAAAAACCATCAACTCCTGTACACTCTTAAGAATACACTACTAATATCAAACACTCCACTTTTATCACACAGAATCAAGGACTATTATTGGAGGCGATGAGTTGAGTTATTATCGGCGGGTCGAAGCCCCCGACAGACAATGGTGAGACATAGGGGAGACGGTCGATCGGGGCATGTATGAAACTATTTGGAGTTCTTTTGTCCACTAGGATGATTATGGTAATTTGACTCAACACAATATACCAGTTTTAAGATCGGGAAAGATATTTATTTGAAGTGAAGTTCGCCTTTATCTGTGGATGGTTATAAACCCAATGTTTTCATTTCCATCTTGAGTGAATTGATAACAGTATAGGCCTACTCCCAAATAACCTTGTCGCCAGTGGGGGCGTGAAACACTACACTGGTATATGATACAGCTATACACCAACATTTTGGCGATAGACTTCAAGGGGGTACGTGCATGGTGTTCACACAGATCGAGAAATTTATCTTGACTATTTTCTCAATTTTCAAAAACCAGTGTAATTGAATGAAACGTTCACATCTCCAAGATAATTTTATGCTCTTTAATTAATGTGACATTTTATTTTTGTGAATTCAATCAGTTTTGAGATGATACGTCAATGAATTTCATCACATTCTTTTCATTCATTGAAGTATTATCTTAAAACTAATTGAATTCATTGATAAAGAATGTCATATTAATTGGAAGAGCATAGAATTATTTTGGAGATGTGAACTTTTCATTCAATTCGACTGGTTTTTCAACATAAAAAAAGTGAAGGTGAATTTCTCTATTTGTATACTAACACCGTGCATAAACCCCTTTAAGGAAAAAAAATAACAAATTTATATTTGATTTAACAACAAAATAATGAGAAAATAATTAACCGAACCATCCGAAAACACCTCTATTTCCTTCAAACATAAATTGGCTACTAAATGCCAAGGGTGGTTGACAGAATTGGCAATGCTCGGAGTGGAATGCCAGAAGACTCAATGAACTCTTCAGCAGTATTAACGACATGAAGGATTGACGTCACAAAACCCCCGAGTAGCCGAACAAGTCACGCACATGTTCGTCGCAAAGACGTCATCCAGCCCGAAACTAATTCAATTCATTCATTATTTATTCATATATTATCATAATATTAACACTTTCAAAATAATAGGAGTAATTAAAATACAACAATTATTTGAGTAATGTATTATTAGAGTTTTCTCCAGATGTCGCAGTGAATTGAGATACGAAAATGAATCTAAAAATTATATCCATTAATTGATGTAACTTGTAATTTTTTTCTGTGTATACTGAAAATGTGGATCTACATTTTTAGGTATAGTTGTACTCACAAAAGAAAAAGACCGTATACCAACACGAAAAAACACAAATATCACCTTCGCATATGTATATCTGTATTTTTAAGGGCATCGTCATTTTACAAGACGAGATTCATGATGAGAAACGAAACTGCATCTTTCAAAAGCGTTCAATCCACAGCAAGAATATGTGAATATCGAAGTTTTTTCCAATTGTTTCGTTGGTAGACGATCTCTTTCTTTGTCGATAGAAGCTAGTATATAATGGAATGAAATTATTCTCCTACTCTCCACATTGGACGCAATGAAAATATCGGTGTTCTACGTACTTTTGAGCTATTCAATATTTCAAGAGGACTTGATCCATTTTTTTTATATTGGGTTTAACGACGCACTGTTCTGATAACTGAGATCTAATGGCGTCGGATGGATGATTAATGAGATGATGGGATGATGGGATGAAGGTTCTTGGGTAGTGGGAAAGAAGCGGTCATGGCAGACTTATTGTAGGAACCATCCTGGCATTAGCCTAGACTACAGAGGGAAACCATGAAAAACCTCTGTGAAGGTGGTCGGCGGCGGAGATCGAACAGGGTTCGGAATTCCCCTCGCCTCCCGGATCACATGAAGCGAGTGCGTTAACCACTGCGCTGCATGTGCCGGTTTGATCCATATTATATTTTCACCAAACCTGAACAATGATTTATTCATAAACGCATTTTTCTGGTTTCAAAACCAGCACAACCCGACTTATTCTCAGTAATCTTAATATTTACGCTGAAATATACTAAAATATATCACTTTAACAACATAATTAGTGTGTCTTTTGACAAAATAACTAGTGCAATTACATCACAAGGCTATGTGAAATGAGAAGTTGTCGAACGCTTCGAGTAGCCAATCAAGTCACGCCAATTGTGTCGTAAAGACGTCACCAGACAGACCTCTGAGGGCTCTACACAGCTGAGGGCGGTCAACTAAACTTGCATTGCAAGGAACGGTACACGAGATGACTGGGGGAGTTTTACGACGGAAAATTCCACAGAATCACTTGAATATGTTGAACTTTGAGGAACATGTCAGAGACACGATGTAGTCATACCAACATACTTCATCTTTAAGGCTAGGATGTTCAAGACATATCATTTTATTCTCTTTTTTTTATATTGGGTTTAACGACGCACTGTAATGACAGCGAAGGTCTATTGGCGTCGGATGGATGATTAATGGGGTGATGGGATGATGAGATGAAGGTTTCCTGGTTAATGGGAAGGATAGTGGGAAGGAAGCGGTCGTGGCCGACTTATTGTGGGAGCCATCCCGGCATTAGCCTAGACTACAGAGGGAAACCACGAAAAACCCCTGTAAAGATGGTCGGCGGCGGGGATCGAACTGGGTCCGAAGTTCCCGTCGCCTACCAGATCACAAGAAGCGAGCGTGCTAACCACTGCGCTAAATGTGCTGGTATATTATATTCTCTTTCGCTTTGTAGTACTTAAAAATGGAATATTAATAAGTTTTATGCGTCCCTGACTGCAAAAACATGTTGTTTATTTTGCCTTGAAAAGTATTTTTTTTACATTTTTGGCAAATTAGGTCTTTTTTCAAGTGTTTTTTAGGTCTTTTTGTCTTTTTTTGCTATAATTTTTTATTGTGAAGCGCAAGATTGATTTTTGGTCAAGAAATTAGTAAGCACAAATAATTAGGCCCCTAGTCCCTACGTAGGCCTACAGAAAACCGATGTAGAATCAAAAATTTTCATAGGTAGGCTCAACTTTTTTTCATTTGAAAGGTATTTTTTTTTCTTCACTTTTTAAGGTACTATTATTTAGGTAGGCCTACTAGTTTGTTAAATGTGTTACATCAAAGTTCATCATTTTTCATTGGGATGGTAAAGACCGTCCTTGATCCTACCTTGCCACCGATAGCCTTAATTAGGGATTAACATCTTTGTGTCATGATGTCAGTGTTTATAAAATTCAAAAAAACTAATACCATACATAAAATTTAAAAATACGTGTTTCACATTTGTTCTTTTTTCCCCATGAACTTGACGCAGAATAGGTTTCGAAGGATGGTCTTCGACTGTAGGCCCGACGGCATGCTAATGGTTAGGCGTTGGCTGGTCACTTCTCACCCCCCCCCCCCCCCCCCCTCCACCCCCGAGCACACGCGGTTGTTGGTGCGGGCAATGAAATGCACCAAGGTCTTCCACGCTTTTTATTACTCCAAAAGTGGATTAACGGATAATAAAAAGTGAGTTTGAATACCAACATGTCTCTCCGATTTGGTAAGTTAATGTCGTAAGATTGGTAACATTGCTGCGAGTGTTAACAGGGACCAGAACGCTGTGGCAAAAAAGTTCCCGACAGGGTATTTTACTAAATGTGAATGATCATGAAATGATAACAGTGCAAATTACGGAATTAATGAACAAATCATAGGATGTAAACAGTAATGATATTATGGTATCAAGAATGTGTATATTGATATTATGGGACATTAAAATCCCACAATATCATTATTTTCATTAATAAATCATTAGCGAGAATTATAAGATAGGCTATATAGCGTCCCCCTATGATGTAATTGAAACACAGAATTTGTGTCAACAAACTTTTCCAAGATTTCAAGATTTTCAACTGTCATTTATAGACCACTCTGATAACACCTACACAACCTATAAATAATTCAAACACCATAATAAATAAATAGCCTTCATCCGAAAGAGTGATAATTTCATAACTTTGCTAATTGGGAAATTAAATTATTATGATCATAAGATGATTTATCACGGCAAATTGATACATTGAATTATGTCCATACACCAACTTCTTAATCTCGATACTACTATAAAAACGATTTCCCTCGCGAGTGGGGTTACACATTGGTATTCAAATCAGAGCTAATTAACCTGGATGTATCGAGGTTATATTGCGAATGTACACAAGAACCGATAGGGGGCTGAAGAACGTGAAAACAACATCAATCAACCGCCAATAGCGGTAAACACTCCCACGCCGCCACAGTGCCATCACGCCCGAGGGAAAAACTTCGCGGTTATCCTGAAATCCGGTGTTCACTTGCCATGAAATCCCACTGAAATCCCTGAAATCCCCTTGAAATCCCCTTGAAATCAGTATGAAATCTCTTGAAATCCCCTGAAATCTCTTGAAAGCAGTATGAAATCTCTTGAAATCCCCTGAAATCTCTTGAAATCTCTGAAATCACTTGAAATCCCCTTGAAATCAGTATGAAATCTCTCGAAATCCCCTGAAATCTCTTGAAAGCAGTATGAAATCTCTAATAATTCCCTGAAATCTCTTGAAATCCCTGAAATCACTTGAAATCCCCTCGAAATCTTGAAATTGTGGCCCTTGTGGCCCTTGTGGTGCCCCGTTCAAGCGATTCATAACTTTTATCATTTGCCTTTGTAGGGAAACAATGGCTTTGTGTCAAGTAGGCCTAGTGTCAAAAAAAAAGTTCGTTTACGTAAATAGTTGCTAACTTCACATTATTTATATTTTCTACAATCATAATTTAATTCGTCTAGCCCTTGAATGTATTTACTTCATTAATAACATCTGCTTTCTTATTCCATTGATAGACGGCTGTTTTCTTGCCTTTCAACTAATTCTCAGTTTGTTTCTAGTTTTACTGCAGACCTCACGTATCGTTGATTGCTGTGAGAATTCTGTGCACCTTATTTCGTTCTCACATCCATTGCACACGCACTTGCGCCAAACACAACATCAAAATGTTGGTAATAAAACAATTAAAAACATAAGTAAACATGAATATATACACAAAGAACCTCCCAAGATCAATACACATGTGTATGCAAATCTAGGTAGTAAATATGTATTATGCTACTAGACCAGAACTACGGTGAGCGATCATAAACTAATAGCTTGCCTTTACGACCACAACCCTTTCTTATAATATCTCTTTTAATTTTCCTCAATCAGTGGGCTTGTCTGCGAGAATAAATTCTGCACCAGTTGAGCAGTGAAATGCCACTTCCCTTCCCCAGGCTAAAGTTTCTGATCAACTATTATTATATATTCATTGTTTTATTTCTATGAGAATATAAAAAAAGTGACCTTCGCAATTGTTTATTCGTGGCCGACAAATTGAGCGAGTATTTTGTTTCTGTTATATACTTGTATCCACGAAAGGTGTTAGCCACCAACTAATTGTTTGTAAATAGACACTGAATGTAGAAATTCGAAGCTGAAAACATTCAAAACTCAGACAGATGTAGTTGTGTATGTAATCGTAAATCTCGTCATGAAAAAATCGCTCATTTTCAAAATACCACAGTTATATATATTTACTGGTAATGCTTATTTATTTATATTGGGTTTAGCGACTCACTGTTCTGATGACTACGATCTATTGGCGTCGGTGAATGATATATTTTAGATGATGGGATGATGAGAGAAACTTGGTTATTTTATTATGTGTTTTTGGATAGTGTGAAGGAGTCGGTCGAGGCCTGTTCTTAAGGAACCATCCCGATATCAACCTGAACGACAGAGGAAAACCACGCAAAAATCCTGTCAGACTGGACGACCATGTCAGGAATCGAACCCAGGTTTCCTGAATGACGGTTCAATGTGCTAGCCAGTCGACTAGTTGTCTCAGTAATATTTATGCTCATTATATCGGTAGACAACCTTCTTCTTTCGTGAATACAATTGTACACAGTATGTCGTTTTCTGATCTCATCACCAGCTTCTGTTCTTGTTTATGATACAGCGTAGGTTTACTACCCGGTCTTTTATATGGACTTGTCCACATAATTAATGTACTTCGCTATAATCGAGTTCAAACTGTTCTCATTAGGCGATTATTGTTTTTTTACATAGTACGGACAGAGACTAAAACATTAATATAATTTACTTTTTGGGTGATTATTATTGGATCATGATTATTGGGATTACGGATCACATTTTCATGGTTTCCCTCAGTAGTCTACCTAAAATGATTCGGCCACGACCGCTTCCTTCCCACTATCCTTCCCATTACCCAAGAACCTTCCTCTCAACATCCCATCATCTCATTAATCATCCATCCGACGCGATTAGATCTGCTCATAACAGTGCGTCGTTAAACCCACTATAAGAGAACAAAAATAAATGGATCACTGAAGAAACGACAATATGGACGCTGTTTTTTGTCGACAGCATCGTATCATATATAGATGTATAATCAGGCACGAAAGTACCGTTTAAAAATAGACCAATTTAGAGAAGGAGTTAAAATAACGCAGATGGAGAAAATGAGTTGAAATCCTTTATCCAAATCTATTCAGACTCCGACATCCAAATTCAGGTTGTAATCTATCATTTTGAGAAAACTTTTGTGTTAATAAAATATGGAGAATTAAGAATCTTATATATAAAAAGCTCGTGTCACATGTTAGAGGATGAACTCCTCCGAAACGGCTCGACCGAGTGTCGTGAAATTCCTCACGCACATTCGATAGGGGTGGTAGAAGGTCCTAAAGTATACGAGATCTTCCGCCAAGCTTTCTCCTATGAGCAATATCCAAAAAATTGGCACTTCAAGGACAACACCAGTAATGGCGTTGTTCAATGACATTTGACGGCGTGACTCCATGTCCCGACAATGGCTCGACAACATTTGCGGCGTTACACGCTAGATAGCGCACCGACCGCCTTCCGGCTCCTTATTTTTACATTAACAACGAACATTCACTACAAATCACTTCGATGGCAGAACAACGTTTGCCGAGTCAGCTAGTTGTGTTTAAAATGAGCAATGGTAAAGTGCACCAAGAGTTAGTACAAGTTCGCTTACCGATTCGAGGCATCATGTCAGGTGAGCCTGTAAGTGCAAGTGTTTACAAGATAGTCCAGGGGTGACCAACACAACTCACCTGAAACCAGAACAAAACAAGCCCAGTTAGTTACAATTACAGGAACGATTATATTGAACCAGGAAATTGGTATAAGGATTATTATTTGTGCTGAACGACGCCACCACCGCTACGTTACTTGGGGGTACGTACGAACGGACGGTGGATTAAAACCCATGTCTTATGCGAGATTCTAACCCCCGCTCGATTTGATGCCAGGGGTAGAAATGGGTAAAAACTGCTTCGAGTGGTACCAATTTGGCACATTTTATGTTTTTTCTTAAAAATGGCTGACCCGATCGAGCTGAAAATTTTTAGAAATGTGTATCAAAATGTAATTCAACTTCACGCAAAATTTCATTTTTTTGGAAAATATTTTTTTCCGCCATGTTATTTTAATGCGTATTTTTGAAATTTATAAAATTCATAAAAAAAAGTTACCCCCCGATAATGCCACAAAACTATACAGATATACAGGTCTAAGTTAGATGAGGAACCATATCGAAAAAAAGTTTGAAGTTGATAGCTGTAGCCGTTTGACCTGTGGAAACCGACAAAAAGCATAAAAAAAAACGAACACCAATTTTTGTCAGTATGTCAAATTGAATCCTCGCTAAAGCTCGTCTAATAACTAAAACAATAAAAATAACAATATTAAAGCTCAACATAAAGTTTGAATATCAATATATTCAAAACGCAGGCCTACAATGCATCTCGTTGCACTGCATATAATTATGTCAATGTGATTCGGCCGCACTCAACGCTGCCTTCAGCTGCCATCTCGCGTCAAACGGAGAGAATATTAATTCGTGCGCCGAGTGGTCTCTGCACGAAGTGTTTGTTATATGAGCAGGACATATTTACTGGAATACTTCAACAGTCCAAGTCAAGTCTCGGCCACAAAGATAATACACCGTCACAGAGTGGCGTGAACAAGGCGGTGCAAGCGCTGG
Organism: Brachyptera putata; assembly: GCA_907164805.1. Classification (NCBI taxonomy): domain Eukaryota; kingdom Metazoa; phylum Arthropoda; class Insecta; order Plecoptera; family Taeniopterygidae; genus Brachyptera; species Brachyptera putata. The sequence goes on along the minus strand of OU015472.1, from coordinate 16,215,190 downwards.
ACTGGCGGGGGGGGGGGGAGAGTGAGACTGGCGTAATTTGCTATAGTTATTATTCATAATGCATACATTCAAATTGTGTGGGGACTAGAAACGAGTGACTTTGTGCGGGTTGAATTGATAAAATTGAACCCTCACTGAGAGTGCGAGGCGGATTCATTTAAAGCCACTTTGGACGATCAACTTTTCCCTCAAATTAATGTCAGAAAAGTAGAATACCCACGCTTCCTATGTTGCTTACACATGAGCAAGGAGATCTTGCATTTGCATGCAAGAATTTCACGAAGTTAAAATACGTTCAACTTCTCCTGCAATCTTTCACCGGCTGACCAATGAGCGAGGAGCCTTTGGTCACGTGCATTTCCGTTGCCTCTGTAGGATCTACAAACCGTACATCGTACGGTTTGTAGATCGTACAACCGTGTTTACAAACGTGTTTTCAAAGTTGGGTTATGTATACATTGCTAGTTGGGGTAAATTGACACTGGAAGCGTGCATGGAAGTCGAAAGTCGATCGATCCTAATTTTCAGATGTTGCCACCGGTCTCGCTACTAGAATGAAAATTTCGCATCAGAAGTTGCTAGCGCCTTTACGCCATTGAAATTTTCTTGCAATTCCGTGCAATTCTTGGAATTTCATGCAACTAAAATTGATCGTGTAAAGAGCACTAGTGATGCTGGAGATATTTTTGCAGAGCCAAAACCAAGGCGAAGGAATTTTAATAGCAATCAATGAGTGAATGAAATAATTCAATAATTTATAAGCAATAAATAGTATTCTACGTTGTTTTATAGAATGAAGAAAAATACAAAAAAAATTCAAAGGTAATCTGGATCACATTTAAGCACAAGAGTGCTTTTCGTGACTAGAAGCAAATATGGAAAAAGAGGGAGGCCCATTTTCACATTTTGCACTCCAGCATCATTGTACCTTGTTACGCCACTGCGGCGTTACTCTTGAAAGAACAATCGCCGTATTATATTCAACCTGATAATTATATTATTCAAGCGTTAATATCTTCTACGATTTCCATATATAGTATATTGACACGGACAATATTGAATTAATGTGTGTGGAAGTGTGATTTTTATACACAACACTACCTTGAACTTTTGGAAACATTTTTATATCAATTAAACGGTTTCAAAGTTGAAAACAAAAAGAGTTTGTAAATAAAGCATCGATCATGTTCAGTGTCGTTTTCAGAGTGTTTACTGGGAAAGTAGTCTAACGGTTTAAAGGGGTATGGTATTTATGGTCGTAATTTAAGGTCTTCGGGAATGATCGAGTTTTAATGCCTGGTTCATCGCACACTCATGAGTCATGACTGACAAAAGTTAATTCAGAGAATTGTTTGTCGTAAACAAATTAAATTAAAAAAGGTGAACATTTGTTTAAAATCGTGAAGCTGCGTGGATTAAATCTAAATTAATTGAACCAATTAGTAATGGGTGTGGCTTATTAAACGGCTACCTTTAATATTCGATAGTATTTAGTATGCTTGATATTCCATGCAGTATACGCACCATACAAGATACTAGGAAAACGCCATATATGCGTTGTTAGACGAGCGGAGAGTAATAGTATGGGTGAAAATAGGTGAAAACTGCTTCGAGTGGTACCAATTTAGCACATTTTATGCTTTTTCTTCAAAATGGATGACCCGATTAAGCTGAAAATTCCCAGAAATGTGTATCAAAATGTAATTTAAATTCACGCAAAATTTCATTTTTTTGGAAAATATATTTTTTTTCCCGCTGTGTTATTCTAATGGGTATTTTTGAAATTTCTAGAATTCATAAAAAAAAAAGTACCACCCGATAATGCCACAAAACTATACAGATCTAAGTCAGATGAGGAAACCATATTGAAAAAGTTTGAAGTTGATAGCTGTAGCCGTTTGACCTGTGTAGAACCAACCAAAAAACAAGAAGAAAAAAAAAAAACGAACAATAATTTTTTTCAGTATGTCAAATTGAATCCTCGCTAAAGCTCGTCTAATTAGGCTACGATTCAGGAAACCTAAGATGATTTGTAGCTACAGGTAAATTATTGTATTAGGCGATATTCAGCGGATTTTTTTCTCTTTTGGTTTACCGCGAAATGTTTGTATTTCGAACGATAATTAATTAAGTGGCCCCGGACCTGGCTATGCTGCCTGTGTTAAATCGCTCATTCACCTTCTTATCAGGAACGGTTCGTTCAAAGTACATATTGATTGTTTTCAGTTGTTGGTTAGACCTCTGTCATAACTTAACATGGAACTGATCCGAATTGACAAAAATATTTATTAGTTCTCAACATTTTTGTTCAAAATATTGGACATTTTTATGATTCATGACTTTTCATTGGTTTAATATATTTTAAAAAATCTGATGTGTAGTCCAAAAAAAATCCGGTATAGGCCTACACTTTGGAAAAATAAAAAAAAATAAAAAAAATCACGGAAAATAAAAAAATCTTAAAACTCAGTAGGCCTATAGGCTATAGTTATTTAGGTCAAAGGATAAAAAAAAAGACGGAGACAGAATCGGTCACAAACGAAGTTATAAGCAAACGACGAGATTTTTCAATGTTGATTGTAAACTCTAAGAAATGAAACTTTTCGTATGAGAATACAAATGAGGCACACTAAAATCAAGTATCAATTTTTCAACACTTTATTTACAACATTCACTTTTTAATCGCTCAGTGATCACACAGTTTACTTGAACCAATTAATGAAATTGAGACATATTTACTATATTTTACAATTCATTTTTATAGTTGAAACGTTATAAATATAAAATCAATCAATGTCTCCTGTACTGAATGAGATATTACTTAATTTGTACGGAATTTCCATGCCAAGGTGGATGATCTTGACTCCATTCATAAGAATAGAAGTTATTCATCATTTAAATAAAAAAATAACTCTTGATTAATTGCAAATAAATTCAATGCCTTATGTAAATGTGTACATACAACCGGAACAATCGCGTATCTGTCATGCTAAATGATGACAAGTTATTTACATTCGATATTTCAGAATCAGAAATTGTAAAATATTTATTAAGTAGAGCGTAGAGAAAAGTTTTAATACAACTGACTTTGTTGTTCAGTTTTATTTTGTGTGTAACATTTTATTTGCAGGCGAAAACAGCGGGCGCCGATTGTTTTAGCAAACCGCTCAATCACTGCGCATGCCCGAGAATAAATATTTAAATAACGAAAGTATTTAGAATTTGAAGAATGTTTCGAGCATCGTTGTGAAAAGGTTGACATTCTTTTTATATTAGACCACAAAAACTGAAAGATTAGTGTTTATAAAATCTACATCATCTAGATCACAATGAATTTATACTTTTCAACATATTCTAGCGGCATACCCCTCTTTCAAACATATTGCTTGGGTTTTGGAGTCTACATTGATGGGGTAAAAATCAATTCCATACCACCATACTTAATTGATACACCATTTGAGCAGTGAATGATCATCGAATTATATTCATATTCGAATAGGCCCTATATAGGAATTTGCTGTTGGAAATTGTTCACTTAACGACCCCACCAATAGCTATAGGTTATACGGGGGTACGAATGAGCAGGTGATCATGAAATCATGAAATGATTAATTTATAATGTTTGTTTGGTAAGGTTAGTTAATTCATAGGTAAGTTTTGGTTGGGTTAGGTAAGTCAGTTAGATCGGGTTCATCAAGTCAAAGACATCAAGCGTCGTTTAGGCTGCGCGCGCAACAACAACAACAACAACAACAGCATGTGTTGACAGATTGGTCCGATGAATAGCTGCTTCAAACGAAACATCCATCAAGATTCAAGTCGATATTTTTTTCACTTTTATATATAATACGTTCTTTATTTTTTGTATTTTGTATTTTTCTGTTTTATATTTTTCATTGTTCAATAGCCGATGTTGAACACCTACCTACAACAATGGACTGCAGCAGACAATAGGCCTAATATATAATTACAAAGCTATAAAAAGCGCCAGTTACGCTGCATGTTTGTGATGAGCACGTGACTCGGTGATATCGTATCTCAAGTTTCTATTAGCTGCGATGACGTGGTATAATGAATCAGCAGCTTGGTCGGTTTGTTTGATTTGTCGGGGAATCCCCCAAGCCGTGATCGAGCTCTTCCAGCTGCCGGCAAGTCATTGCACGGTATACATGTTATTACTAGTCTTATATATAAAAAGCTCGTGTCACATGTTAGAGGATGAACGCCTCCGAAACGGCTCGACCGAGTGTCGTGAAATTCCTCACGCACATTCGATAGGGGTGGTAGAAGGTCCTAAAGTATACGAGATCTTCCGCCAAGCTTTCTCCTATGAGCAATATCCAAAAATTGGCACTTCAAGGACAACACCAGTAATTACGTTGTTCACTGACATTGACGGCGTTGGTCAATGTTACTCAAGGTTACTCACCATTTGCGGGGCTATACGCTAGATAGCATAACAACCAACATTCACTACAAATCACTTCGATGGCAGAACAACGTTTGCCGAGTCAGCTAGTATTTTATAACTCGCGGCAGAAGTCTGTATCGTACTCATCGACATGTAGCTTACCAGCATATCAAATTGTTTTATCCGAAATTCAAGTTAGGGTTTATAGGGTTTAAATGCGCGTCGACAGCGAGGTCATTTGCGCCTAATCCGAAATTTTAATTCATTAAAAATCGACAAATTCTCTCAAAGACCATGATTGGAGTACGCCTGCACATTGTTTTTGTATTTTCAGTTAGTATAATATCAATAATGTAGCTTGATCAACCACATTGACCTTGACCTACCCCACCTAACCCACCATGACTGTACGTACGAAAAGATGTATAATGACAAATCACAAAAAATGAGATGCATTTTCAATATAGTGAATGTTTATAGACTTAAAAATAATGTAGCTTATGAATACGACCTCCAATATTTCAGAAGGTATCAATCAAATGCAGTAGGCCTATCATTTCCTCAAATTTGAGAACAATAAAGTGATTAACAGAAAACACTTTAATTGCCTACAGCGGCTTACATCAGTCTAAATAGCCTTAAAGCCTGAATTGGACAAGAGAAAAACAAGAGAAAAACAGACATGGTGGCAATTCTTCTCACCAACTGCTGAAATATAATGAACGAACTAATTGCGTTATTTATACACTTCCCAGACTTGAAGCACTTTTACGCGTTCTCGTCCAATATACGTGCTACGTGCGTATATACGTGCGTGCTACGTGCGTGCTACGTGCGTGCAAGGAACATATCAACAACGCGTCAAGTACGCCGGGATGTTACTTAAATTTTCTGAAATCCTTAATCGAATTTATTTTGATGAATACTAATTTTCAGTCTAATTGTTTGACATATAAATAACAAGTGTCGACAATATCCGATGGCATACAGGAAGCGCGCGAGAGAGAGAGAGAGAGCGAGAGGGAGAGAGAGAGAGAGAGAGAGAGAGAAAGAGAGAGAGAGAGAGAGAGAGAGAGAGAGAGAGAGACCGTCCTCCCAACGAAACACCACTGGCGCGCGGGCGTTTCGCTCCTTCTCTCGAGGACCCATGCAGGCTACTACAGCAGCTGAAGGTGTTGCAGCACAGTTATCAGAGCACGGCTGATGACACGATGAGATAACATGCGCGAGTCATTACAGCACAGCACAGCACTACATGAATGAACCGACAAACAACGTCCTACGCGGTAATCGAACCCGGGTACACAGCAGCCTGCTGGGCGTTACACACCATTTCACTGCATTCATTCATGATTCATTACATTCTTGTTCACACAAGTTGAACATTTTATTGATAAATTGTACATAATATAACAGAACACAATCGAATAAGTAATCAACAATAGTAAAACCACCACAGACAATTGTACGTTAAGAATTACGATCCAATATTCAGTATATGTGACATAGTTTAATGTACTGATAAGTATCTATATAGGCTACAAAGGTATGACATATCAAAATTAGCCGCCCCGGTGGCTCAGTCAATTATCACTTCATCGTTTCATTATCACCTGCTCATTCGTACCCCTGTATAACCTAGCTGTTGGTGGGGTCGTTAAGCAGCATTAAAAAAAAATCAAAATTATAATTGAGTTAAACCTTAGTAGTATGTTGGACAATGACAAATCAATGAGCATATTTTGTTCTACTCCTCTATCTCAAATCTTCTCACAACCTATCTTAATGTTCATTTATTCATGATGGGTTAGACGACGCACTGTAATGATTATTAAGATCTATTGGCGTCGGTGAATGATGAACGAGAACCATACCCCGGTGTCTGAATGACGGTTCAGTGTGCTGTTCACTGAGTATTTCAAGAAGATACCAACTGTACTAAAGACCATTAGTCTATGATCTGACATAAACTTCAACTTCTTGACCAACCTGTACAGAAATTGAAGTGGGAGGTTCGACTCCACCCCTTAGCATGTTATTAAAGTTAATTAGCAAAAACGAATAGCATGAATAACCAATGGGGGTAACAACATTTATCTGCCAGTTAGAGCTACTTCAACGGTCAACAATTCCAGTTTCAAGTCGAATCCACCTTGAAGTGGTGTGCAGGGAAAGGAAATTAAATTGTATGTTTGTTAGAATTTCGGTATCGTTTTTCTGAATATCTTCCGGTTCACGTCAATCAATGACTGAAATTATATTTAAATCATCACAAAAACACATTTCGAGATTCGTTCAGACCTTTACTTCATGAATATTGATAAACATTGTAAAGTGCAACAACTTTCTTGCGTGCACGGGTAATGACGGGATGTGACAGTCTGCGCAACGCGACCGGCCTTCGAGTTGTTCCTATACTGTTCGGAATTGCTAATTGTTATTATTAATTACAAGATATTATTGAAATATATTAATAATTGTTGATGATTTTCTGGTGGAAATTTGCATTTATGTTCTTATGATGGACCAAGGAAATTAATAAATATCAATTGTATCTCTTCCTTGATTGCCTGAACGAAAAACAATTGCAAACGTAAAGGGCGCAGTATTGAAATGAAGGATATAGTTACAGATTGGCCTACCAGATATAACGACATAATTGGATAATCGATAACGAAGACATCCATCCCACACTTATAGAGCTTTGTCTGTGTTTGTTTTTTCTGTTTGTTCGTATAAGCACTGCACAGGTCACAGGGTTTGACTGATCGACATGAAACGTTTGAACGTAAGGAAGCGATAGAATTGAGTGGCTGAGATCTCTTGTCGTCGGCGAATGATGATTGAAATAATGAGAAAATGAGGTGGAAGGTAATGTATTGCAGGTATTTCGAGTCGGTCAGGTACCACCCTAAACGGGGTCGTTTAGGTCCCAGTGTGGACCTGAACGACTGACGGAAACTACGAATAATCTGTCAGGATTGTCGACCATGGCAGGAATCGATCCCCGGTATCATGAATGACATTTTAGAGTGTTAGAACAATAATGCGAAAATACAGTTGAATAACTTTGGGAAAGCGGTGCGTTGAACCGTCATTAAGGAGACCGGGGTTCGATTACCTCCATAGTCGAACATCCTGACAGCGATTTTTCGAGGATTCTCTCTGTCGTTTAGGTTCACAACGGTTATTTCTACAACTACAGGCCACGACCAACTCCTTCCCACTGTCCAAAAACACCTATAAAATAACCTTTGCATTTCATCATCCCATTCATCATTCACCGACGCCAATAGTTCTTACAGATAGAGTACGTCGTTTATCCAATCAATAAAAATTAAACACCACGGTGTCTCGAAGTCACCAAATCTAGATTTCTAGATTCGCCCGGGTATTACCCACGGCCGTATGACGTCATCAGGCAACACCTGTAGCCGGCGTAATGACCCGGAACAGCACACATTGCTCTATATTATTACACTGCTTGGCGAGGGTCAATCACCCCGGATCATCCCTGTATCCCGAGCATGGACCCGGATGCGGGAAGTTTTCTGCAAGTCGGTTTTAAATGGGACTGAAAACAGTAGTTAAAAATCTCAACATTCATTTAGATATTTTTGTTTCTGTGGTAAAAATGAAAAAAAAATAACCCAAACCACAACCCTGCGCTCGAGTTGACATTTGATGGTTATTTTGTTGAAAAAAGTAACAGCGTCGGGAGTCGAACCAGGGACCCTGAAAACGTTAGGCACAGCCACGCCGACAACGTCATATGATGGCGTGGGGCGGTAACTAAGTCATGACGTCACACATTGGTCACATTTAGTCCCATATAAGACACGGGATAACTGGGATACGGGTCATTTGACAGTCTACTACCGGGGAGCGAGTATTTTTTCAGCTACCGGTTGTTCACTATTAGCCAATCGCAGCTCGTCTAGGCTGTTCGCGCGGCAATACTTATCTTTTGTAGAATTGCTGATTTCAATGTTTTAGGTATCGGTGTTTTAGGTAGCCTTTCCGCCCGTGAATGTGGTTAAAACCTCGGTTTCGGGTCGGTATACCGGTCGACACCAACCTGACCTACCTAACCCTAACCACGGTCCACCCTCCCCCAATAATAATTCTTACGACAAATATAACTTCATATATTTTTTAGGTTTTCGGAAAATAGAGAAGGATAGTAGAACATTATCAAAAACATCATTTCATGAAAACAAAAAAGTATTGATAAAGCGGGATTTGAACTGGCGACCTTCGTAACCAAAAGCGAGCGTGTTACGGCAGAGCCAACGCAACATTGAAAATGAATTGATTTATTAACCGTCATAAGCAAGAGTCCGGGATGCGAGTATTTTTTCAGCTACCGGTTGTTTTCTATAGCCAATGGTCCAATCGACCGATCCCGGACTCTTGCTTATGACGGCTAATAAATCTTTAGGTTCTCAATGTTGCGTTGGCTCCGCCGTAACACGCTCGCTTTTGGTTACGAAGGTCGCCAGTTCGAATCCCGCTCTATCAATACTTTTTTGTTTTCATGAAATGATGTTTTTGATAATGTTCTACTATCCTTCTCTATTTTCTGAAAACCAAAAAAATATATGAAGTTATATTTGTCGTAAGAATTACTAATGGGGGAGGCTGGACCGTGGTTAGGGTTAGGTAGGTCAGGTTGGTGTCGACCGGTATACCGACCCGAAACCGAGGTTTTAACCACATTCACGGGCGGAAAGGCTACCTAAAACACCGATACCTAAAACATTGAAATCAGCAATTCTACAAAAGATAAGTATTGCCGCGCGAACAGCCTAGACGAGCTGCGATTGGCTAATAGAAAACAACCGGTAGCTGAAAAAATACTCGCGTCCGGGATTGTTCGATTAGACCATTGGCTATAGAAAACAACCGGTAGCTGAAAAAATACTCGCTACCGGCGACGGAGTATTTTGTTTAGGAACTAGCTCGAGCACTGAGTTAGATGAATCAAGTAGGCGTAACTGTTCAGTATTCAGGTGATGTCTTGAGCATTCGGTTATGTAAATAGTTATATTTGTGTTTTTTATTTCAAACAAGAATAATCAAACCATCTGTATGCACAAACGGTAGTGGGAGATACGTTGTTGGTAATTCGGAAAGTGAACATCGAAAGATCAACTAGATTCTAGACATAATATAAGTATTAAATATGAACAATTGTTTGTTCCTGTAGTATATTCACCCATCTTCATAACACTGCTCCAGACACTATTCAAACACTGAATAGGTATTCACTTTAATTAGTACTTTTAATAATTTTCGTGCGTCAGCTGTGTTTATCTGTCATTCAGCTGTCGTCTGTATGTATCTGTCGTTAAGCTTTCGTTAAGATGTCGTTTATGTCATTTAGCTGTCGTTTATATGTCATCTAGCTGTCGTTTATATGTCGTTCAGCTGTCGTTTATATGACGTTTAGCTGTCGTTTATATGTCATTTAGCTGTCGTTTATATGTCATTTAGCTGTCGTTTATATGTCATTTAGCTGTCGTTTATATGTCATTTAGCTGTCGTTTATATGTCATTTAGCTGTCGTTTATGTCATTTAGCTGCCGTTTATGTCATTTAGCTGTCGTTTATATGTCGTTTAGCTGTCGTTAAGCTGTCGTTAAGCTGTCGTTTATGTCATTTAGATGTCGTTTATATGTCATTTAGCTGTCATTTAGATGTCGTTTATATGTCATTTAGCTGTCGTTTATATGTCATTTAGCTGTCGTTTATATGTCATTTAGCTGTCGTTTATGTCATTTGGCTGTCGTTTATATGTCATTTAGCTGTCGTTTATATGTCATTTAGCTGTCGTTTATATGTCATTTAGCTGTCGTTTATATGTCATTTAGCTGTCGTTCATATGTCATTTAGCTGTCGTTTATATGTCGTTCAGCTGTCGTTTATATGTCGTTCAGCTGTCGTTTAGCTGTCGTTTATATGTCATGATCTATTAGACTTTAGACAAAGAAAAGCCTGAAACACCACTGCAAGTGGCAGTCGCTGTAATCAGGACCCTTACAGCGACTGCCACTTGGAGTAACGTCCTAGGCCTAGCTAGCTCCAAGAGACTAGGCTGGGACTTTGATTCGTGAATGTCCACTAGTAGAGCTGAGTACCATGGCAACATGCCAGCTCTTCTTCTGTATTTCCATTGTTGTTAGCACAAAATCCTAGCACTGCTATTGAGGTGGGCTACGAAATCTGGCGACTCGCAGGCCTAATTCGGGCCTAAATTAAATAAATAAGCCTACAACTATATGATATAACACCGAAATGAATATATAAAAATACAATTTCTTATAATTATTATATTGATATGGAATACAAGAAATATAAAGTATATTTTCTTACGAAAATATAGCATACGATCTCACCTTTCATCCATAGCCTTGATTGGGGAACAATGATTTTGTATCAAGTTTCCAAAGTATATATATTTTATATAGGCCTATGTCTACATTGGATTAAATATTCATCTTCTTAAATTGTGAACGTTTATTTCATTATACATATTCGTATGATTCTAACTAACGCCTTTGCCACACAATCAGAGAGCGCCAAGGTCGCCGGGACTGTGAAGAGTGAAGAGAAGAGTTGAGAGGGTGTTTATTGAAGGTACGTCAACAGCCAGGTGTTTTAAACTTTAAAGCACTGAAGATAATCGCATTCTGAACCACGCTGAGCCGCCGACAACTGTTGGATCCGATGGAGATTGAGAAATTACCTATATTTATTGATTTGACTGGGAAAACGCTATATGTGTGAACCGCGTTAACAGATGAGCATGTAGCTCCATAAGAGTATCATGGAGGTCTTCGCTATCGCGTAACTACTGTATGTGATGCTTTTCACACATCATTGGATGAGCGAAGCGAACTCAATTTCGCAGTATTATAAAGAAAAACGAACATGTTTGTAATGTCTCTAATACACTCAGGGATGTATATTATTAAGGTCATCAACATAAAACATCAACATAAACATATATTTGATTTTCTTGTATTTATTTATTGAAGAATGCAAATTACTGTCACACGCGTACGTGTGAACAGTTTGAGCTTCTAAAAGGAACTAACTAACTTGGGGTGCCGTACCACCAAGACACACAAAACAGACCAAAACAGACCACCGCCTCTGTGGTCCCAGCCTCAAAATACATCCCCCTTCCACTCCAAGGTGGCGCCGTGACTATGGTCACCCTCCAAACATCTTCCTAGAATTTAGCACATGTGGCGGGAGAGTGTGATGAGGGAACAAGAAATTAGGTAGGCTATCTGGAATGTGGACACACATCTCAAACAGGGTGGTCGGCATCTCCCCGAACAGGGTGGTCGGCGAAGTATCATCTCATGTTTTTCCACGCTCCACAGGCATTGGCAGCTTGGCAAACGCAGGTGTCATCGTCTAACTCGATACCATGTATAGTTTTCGGCGAGCTCGGTAGCACCACATTTGAGAATTCCCATTTCGAGAATTCCAAAAAAAAGACCGATAAGAAAAAATTTGGAAAAAATATTTTCCTGTAATAAATTCGAATGTTCACGGAATTCAAGCATAACAACAATACACATTATTCCAAATTATTACACAAATCGGATCAGAAGTTTCATACAAAATAACTTCAATATAGTTTTCCAGATCAATTATAAATCTATTGAGAAGATCAAGACGTAAAACCAATTAAACCCTTGAACGTTCAAAAAGAATCATCTCTTGAACCAGGAGAGTCGCACATTATTGATTTCAGAATAAAGCTGTTTATTTAGCTTCCCATCACATTCCAGAAAACATACCTATATATCGCTCATCTCACAACGCATATGTTGCGTTTTCCTACTACTTTCAAAAGCTTTAAAATATTCATCACCAAACTAAGATGACATTCAATTCCTTTGTTCAGCCACTACTCGGTTATTGGTAAGATCAATATTGACCCATGACGTCACAACGGCCGAAAGCACGGCCTCCTCGCATTCCTCGAGCCGTCGAGCCCATGTTAATAGGCGATTAGACTGACAGTTATACCACTTAACAAGACTGTTAATAGATACGAAGACAGCAGAGATAATGCCAGAAATGAGTGAATTATGGACGGTGGATATCAAGACCTTGTGGGATGTTTAGCATGTTTATATGCTCATTTAGTTATTTAATTGAATATAAAATGTCAAACGAAAGGGACAAAATATAATTTCATACGAATAAATTATCAAAATACGGGTTTTTAATTATAATGAATATAAAATTACGAATTTAGTGATATTATATATTGGAATAATATCTCAACTGGGAAGTCTGTCCTATACACCGGAGAATTATTGAAGATGATTGGTCTACCATTGAAAACGTGAAACTATGAACAGATGAATTAAATATATTTGATTAGCAGAAAAAAAAATCATGCAGAAATATATAAATGATCCAGGTAATTATTATTATGTAGTTCTATAGATACGCCGTTCTATGGTTATTATTCTACAGTTGGACGCGTAACACATGGGTGGAGGTGCCATGTTTTGAAGCAGAAACCGATTCTGAAACCTAGTTGATTTAGAATTAGACACGTTTCTAAATTGATCAATAATCACGTTCAGTGATCGAATTAGCAATTCATCAGTAATTTACTATCTGAAAAATTTGTAAGTTATTTAAATTTTTATCTTTTACTGATTGAATAGTATTCCATTTTTATTACAACTATTCCTAGATTTAATTAACTTATGTTTTGATTATCATTCTATTGTTATTTTATTACTCTTTCAAATATTTTATTACGGTTATTTTTTATATTTTGATCAATTGATTTTTGTTCTGTGTTTTCCAAGCAATCTTATGTTTTGTGACAGACTTTTTTTTCATTAGTAAAAAAGTGCATGACAATATACGACGAAACACCACGAATATATTCTCGAATGAAGCTCAAACTAAGCTAAACAAAGCTAGAAGGGATTGAAGAATCTTTCGAGATTCAAATTATTCGAAATGAGCAGACCGTTGAGAAACAGGCTTATCTGTCAAGGTACAGGCATGGAAAGCCAGACAAACAAGTGTTCATCTTTAGTGCGTCGACAAAAGTAAACGAAAAAATAGAATCACATAAATACGAGAAGATACCCAATTACGACTCAGAATCAAACAATTTCAATGATTTTAAAACAAGTTTCATACAAACAAAACGAGGTTATAGAATTCACATCCCAACGATCAAGGCTTATATATAATATGAAAACCACATTTTCAATGTCTTATTGTGCATGAATTATTGTTGAGAGTAAACACAGTATAAAGTATCCGGTCATCCGCGTTAATCTTCAGCAATAGCCCTATTCCACATCATTACAAAGCTTTTATTAACAAAAAAACAACAGTTAAATAATAAACATGAAACAATAATAGAATAATTACATAAAAAAACGGAATCTGTTATTGAATACTAATTTAATTAAACGAAAACAAAACGCAGTAAACGAACAATGTACCGTTTATTTCATGACACAGGCTTTACGGCGAAGCCTTGAAATATATTAGTATACAATATGCATTATATATATGATATGCGTTTGAGACGACCAGTTTTCAAACTTGTTTTCGTATCGCCTTGGACCTGCTGGTATGATGGACAAATTTCATATTCGTGAGTACTGGGTTACGGGCTCCACTCCCAAGCACGGAAACCAGACTACAAATATACAGACAAACTATAACACAAACATGGCTGTACTAAGGTCTAGGTCCACGAGGCACGGGCCTAGGGCGGCACATTCTCAAGGGGCGGCGCATTTCCAAGAGGCGGCACATTTCCAAGGGGCGACACATTTCTAAGGGGCGGCACATGTCCAAGGGGCGGCACATTTCTAAGGGGCGGCACATGTCCAAGGGGCGGCACATTTCTAAGGGGCGGCACATGTCCAAGGGGCGGCACATTTCTAAGGGGCGGCACAATTCCAAGGGGCGGCACATTTACAAGGGGTGGCACATTTCCAAGGGGCGGCACATTTACAAGGGGTGGCATATTTACAAGGGGCGGCACATTTACAAGGGGTGGCACATTTACAAGGGGCGGCACATTTCCAAGGGGCGGCACATTTCCAAGGGGCGGCACATTTACAAGGGGCGGCACATTTACAAGGGGCGGCACATGTCTAAGGGGCGGCACATTTACAAGGGGCGGCACATTTCCAAGGGGCGGCACATGTCCAAGGGGCGGCACATTTCCAAGGGGCGGCACATTTCCAAGGGGCGGCACATTTCCAAGGGGCGTCAGAAACCAGAATACGTCACTAAGGATATTACCATATCAGTTAGTCGGCGTTATACCATACATACCGTGAACCAACGCAACCCTCTATGCATCTTGGTTTAACTAGACCACTAACCTTCAAAAACCAGCAAAGAGAATTGAATACGGGGTATAACATTATTCCCTAAGTCTGTATCCCATGCTTAAGCCTGATCTGTCATTACAGGCAATGAAAGCTGTCCGGCTAATGCCAAGGCCGCATGCTAATACACTCTCACTCCACACACTAATCATAGAGTGTAGTGCATATAGTGGAATGTATACACAACGAAGATCAAGGATATTCGCACTATTACATGTGTTATATACTATTTACACACACGGATAAATCGTGTGTGGGGTAATAAAAAAGTTGTATATTTTTTTTAGTTTCGATTAATCCAATCTCGATAAATCGAAGGTAAAACCACGAGAAATAAATCACGGTACACGGTCGATCTTCACGGTATATCGACGTTTAAGGTAATGCAATAGGATATATGTTTATATATTATGTAAATAATGCATACGCGAACACATGTGCTATAATTATGTGGAAAAAAGTGGACTTGTACTTTTAATTGTTAGTTTGAAGGGCATACAAAAGTGACTGTGTATAATGTGTATATAGACTGTCATCTCGTATAAACCAGGAAAACGCAGCAGGTGTCTTAAGATGAGCGAGATATTTATACGGATAATGTGATATAAATCTATACGCACCTTGATTTTGGAACAGAACCTTAAAGCTTCTCAAACTTGTATGTTATTGTTTTCTTCACAACAACTCAAAAATCTTGGGTCATTTCGGATGAAAATATTTTCCACTTCTTTTCGTTATGTAATTCTTATTGGTATTTTTTTCAAAATGTCAGTCATTCGTTTATCAAAATCTATCCGACCGACTGCAAAACATGAAACCTAAAACACGAACCTAACCTTGTATTATTTGCAACTCATGCTTATTCCTGATGCAGACTCTCTCCAGGACCCCTATTCCTGAGATAAATGAGATGTGAGAAAAATAAAAATGAGTGAGAAAACGAGTATCTCACATAAAATATGAGATGAAATATGTCATTATTATATGAGATAGTTTCCTGAGATAAATGAGATGTGAGAAAAATAAAAATGAGTGAGAAAACGAGTATCTCACATAAAATATGAGATGAAATATGTCATTATTATAAGAGATAGTTTTCTCACTGATTTTTCTCACATCTCATTTATCTCAGGAATAGGGGTCCTGAGCCACGAAGATGAGACTCAATTGTTGGATCTTACAGTTCCGCGTGGTGATTAGGGTTCAAATTATATTGTGGATTATTGTGATTTTCGACGTTTTCTTGTTTGCGTAATGTATTAGTTTTCCCGATTGCTTAGATTTATGTTCCAAAAAAAAAAACTTCAATATCACGAATAATCAAGAACCGGTGTAATTGAATAAAAAGTAGGATCAACGCCATGATAATTTCACACTCTTCGATTCTATTTTTGTGAATTCAATCAGTTTTAAAATAGTCAATGCATGTCATAACATTCGTGGTATTCATTGTCATATCATCTCATAACTGATTAAATTCACAAAAATAGAATGTCATATTAATTAAAGAGTAGAAAATTATTCTGGGGTTGATATACTTTTCATTCAATTACACTGGTTCCGAATTGTTCGTGAACATGGAAAAAATAATAAAGATGATTTTCCCTATTTTTATACAAGTACTACCGTACATGCACACCCTTCAAGCTCGGTTATATCTTCGACTAGTAACAACTTTGACAATGGAAGTCAACACAAAACACAATGAAACTGAGATAAATATATTATTTCCAAAGAACTTGAATCATGACAGAGATGGCATGAGGCACGATGCATGCATGCGACGGCAAGGTCACAACGTGTGGACCTTTGTTGTCAAGAGAGGGAGAAGGAAGAAGAGTAATAAATACAAACTAGATAAGGAGATGAATCACGACATGCTAGTCGTGAGCCGGCACCTCCACCCATGGGGGAACGTGACTGAACAAAACACGGCCCTTCTACCAATAGTATTACGACTTACAAATGAGCAGTTGATTAAGAAGGTATAATTTGCATTTACAATCATTTTGTATTCAATAATGTTTAATTATGGTGGAAGGTATGATTATGAATTGAAAATATTTTGGTTTATAAATACATCTAACCCTGAACCTTTTATCTAACCCTGAAATTATTACCTTAGTTAAGATTTGATTTGTTTGTTAAATGAGTTATAATATTTTAATTATTCTTTGGGGTGGTAAGATCGCCCTTGTGGTGCCCCGTTCAAACGATCTAATCTTTCATCCATAGCCTTAATTGGGGAACAATTATTTTGTATCAAGTTTCGATGTTATTAAAAAAAAAAAAAAAAAAAAAAAAAAAAAAATGTAATAATGTTGATAATATCTCTAGTAGGCCTACGTTTTGTTTCAAACTACTTCATAAGGGCCGGTATTACGAATCGATGACATATAAATTATTATACTGTATGGCCTACTGTTACAGAATCAATGACAAAACAAATATAAATCTATTGAAATGGACGTGGGTCAGCGGATCGTTTGTTATACAATGCCGATCCCACCAACAGTTGCATTATTAGGGGATACATCTTTAATACTTACGAATACTCGACACCGAGTGGATATTTTTTTAAATCATCCATATATCAACATAGAACGATTTTCTGAAAAGGTTCAGCTAAATTTGTACGAACGAACCAACACCCGAAATACGAACCTTGTATGAAAATTATGAGTTTATAACTAAAGAGTGTTAATGTCAAGTTCAATGCTGAAATGTAATAAAAATGAATAATATATAGCACGATATTGAATTAATATAGGTATAGACATAACCATTATTAATATAGCTTTGATATTAAATCACGCCGCGAGAGAGCATAAAGGTCAACTCGAAACACAAGTTTATTGTTCCAGTTTTTCTTGTTGCTAATTTGATGCACGTTTTCTATCTCATCCTTCCTTGTTCCTAGGAGCTCAGACTTGATGAACTGAGCGAAGGCCTTCTAGGTCCTATAACCCGCCCAGAGGCCTTCTAGGGCCTATAATCTGCCCTGAGGCCTTCTAGGGACTGTTACCTGCCCTGAGGCCTTCTAGGGCCTATAACCCGCCCAGAAGCCTTCTAGGGCCTATAACCCGCCCTGAGGCCTTCTAGGGCATATAATCTGCCCTGAGGCCTTCTAGGGCCTATAATCTGCCCTGAGGCCTTCTAGGGACTGTTACCCGCCCTGAGGCCTTCTAGGGACTGTGACCCGCCCTGAGGCCTTCTAGGGCCTATAACCCGCCCTGAGGCCTTCTAGGGCCTATAACCCGCCCAGAGGTCTTCTAGGGCCTATAATCCGCCCTGAGGCCTTCTAGGGCTTGTTACCCGCCCCGAGACCTTCTAGGGCCTATAACCCGCCCCGAGGCCTTCTAGGGCCTATAATCTGCCCTGAGGCCTTTCTAGAGCCTATAACCCGCCCTGAGGCCTTCTAGGGCCTATAACGCGCCCAGAGGCCTTTCTAGGGCCTATAATCCACCCTGAGGCCTTCTAGGGCTTGTTACCCGCCCCGAGACCTGTATTGGACTGCAAATTGTCTGTACATATTTGAGAAGTTCAAACGAACATCTTTTACCATTAAATTGGAAGCAAATAACCTTCTATTGTCGGAATAAGGACGAGTTAATATCTGTACGCGTGAAAATGTGGTCCAAGCAATATGACCAAAACTTGACCACTGACATTTGACCTCGCCATATAGTTTCAGCGATCAGGAAACTAGAGTTGAAAGGTCACATGCTAATTCTAGACTGGCGGCTATAGTTTCCACAACTATCACTTAACGTAATAATGGTTTTATTATACAATTAATCTGTATAGTATACATAAAGCTGAAGGGAAAAAATATCCCGCCCGAGGGAACTTACAGATAAAAAGGTAATAAAAAGTTAGCAGTGCAAGATCAGGCTCACAAGGCCTACTAACTGTAAACAGCACACAGCATGGATACATATGAACACTTGTACGTGTAGCGCAATAATTGATGATGATTATTGTTTGCTTAACGACCCCACCAACAGCTAGGTTATACGGGGGTACGAATGAGCAGGTGATTATGAAACTGTGACGTGATGATAGGTTCAAGGACGTTCACAAAAACCTATGCCTTATGCAGGACTCGAACCCACGCCCATCGGTTACTTCAGTTTCTGAAGCGGTGTAAGTGACAACTGACTGAGCTACCGAGGGCGGCTCCGCAAAAATTATATACTTTATTATAATTTGACACACCTACAGATTATCTACAGACTCTCTCTCTCTCTCTCTCTCTCTCTCTCTCTCTCTCTCTCTCTCTCTCTCTCTCTCTCTCTCTCTCTCTCTCTCTCTCTCTCTCTCTCTCTCTCTCTCTCCTATCTCTCTCTCTCTCTCTCTCTCTCTCTCTCTCCTCTCTCTCTCTCTCTCTCTCTCTCTCTTCCCTCTCTCTCTCTCTCTATCTCTCCCTCTCTCTGTCTCTCTAACCGACCGACAGCTTACGAGTAACTATCACTCGACCTTAGCCGTCAACACACATCGACAATTCATGCGACATTCGATCACAGATGACTGAATTCCAGTCGCCACCCAGTAAGTGAATTACGCACTAAGCACTAAGTCTCAGTATCGGCTGATCTGATTGGGCACTGGACAGCTTCCTAGATGATGCAACCGCCCAGCGGCAAGGACGCACAGATCTGATACTGGACCACTGATTTCAACACGAGCAGCTATTTGATGACTATTTGATGACTATTTGATGACTATTTGATACGGGGATAATGATGTACTGTGCGATCTATTGCGTCAGTGAATGATATATGAGATTATGGGGTGAAGAGATGAAAGGTTATTTTATTTGGTGTTTTTGGAAAGGAGTCGGTCGCGTCCTGTTGTTAAAGAACCATCCCAGTATTGACCTGAAAGACAGAGGAAAATCACGAAAAACCCCGGTCAGGCTGGTCCAGGGAATCGAACCGCGGTCTCCTGAATGACGATTCAAGGTGTTAGCCACTCGACCGCTTGTCTCAATTATTCGATGACGTCACGTATCAGAACCAAATTGATTTGATTGAATTTAGACCTATAATGTAAATCTTAATGACTCAAAAAAATCAAAAAGATCTTTTTCGGACATATCTTGTGCGAAATGTGTAATTGATACTATACTAGCGGATAGCGTGGAATCAAAAGACAAAAAGTGATTTCAAGTGATTTCAGGGATTTCAGGTGATTTCAGGTGATTTCAAGTGATTTCAAGTGATTTCGAGTTATTCCAAGTGATTTAAGGGATTTCAAGGGATTTCAGGTGACTTCAGATAATTTCAGGGATTTCTAGTGATTTCAAGTGATTTCAATTGATTTTAGGGATTTCAATTGATTTCAGGGATTTCAATTGATTTCAGGGATTTCAAGTGATTTCAGGGATTTCAATTGATTTCAGGGATTTCAATTGATTTCAGGGATTTCAATTGATTTCAGGGATTTCAAGGGATTTCAAGGATTTCAGGTGATTTCAGGGATGTCACGTGATTTCAGGATATTCAAGTGATTTCAGGGATTTCAATGGGGATTGCATGTGATTTCATGGCTAGTGTACACCTGATTTCACGAGTTGTTAACCCCTCGGTTTCAACACACTAATATACCTCGAGCTTTGCGCGTAATTGATAACCACAGGAGTGCCTTTAACAACATCTCGAGTAGAACGAAGTCACTAATGTGATCACGGCTTCCTGGACGGATGCTGTGCAGATCAGCCCCTAGCAAGGCCGTGCGTCTTCTGATTGGCCTATCAAACCCACGATAAGGTCACACACTTTAATCCGTCAATATCGACATGTGTACACCATGGGAGGTGAAGGTTCCGAGCGACCGTCTCCCCTATGCTACACCATTAGCGACCGGGTGTTCGTATCCTCTTAGCTTATATCGTGGATACATTATATATATATATATATATATATATATATATATTTTTATATATATATATATATATATATATATATATATCCATATCCATGAGAGGTGAAGGTTCCGAGCGACCGTCCCCCCTATCCTACACCACTATCGCACGGGTGATTCGCACCTTCAGGACTGTAGTAATGAAACAAACCTGTAATCATGCTACATAGTAAGCCATTATCTGCTAGATTGATGCAATGGTCACGATGGTTCATGTCCGATAACTTGTTGATCGAGTCAGAGCCTCCAGCTTCATTCGAGCTTGGGAACAAGTGGAGAATTGTATCTTAGTGCATTTAAAGTAAAAATAAAAATGAAGATAATATAAATGTAGATAAAGGTAGAATATAAACTGCACGCTATCGCAATTATGTATTTATAAAAATATATTGGTTTTGGTATCGTTTAAGGGGCGTAATTATTTAAAATTGATCGAAATAATTGGATTAGGAAGTGTGTATATCTGAGATTTTAAATTTTATCAATTTTAAATTTCAAGATTTATAAGAATTTATAAGATATAACTGTGATATATGTGTAAGTTATGTTCGCCACACACAGTTTTGAAATGATTGCTATATAAGCCAGCCGCCCCGGTGGCTAAGTCAATTATCGCCAGCGGTAAGAAACTGAAGTCACCGTTGAGCGTGGGTTCGAGTCCCGCATAAGGCATGGGTTTTTGTAAACGTCCTTTCACCCATCATCACTTCATCTTTTTATTATCACCCGCTCATTCGTACCCCCGTATAACCTAGCTGTTGGTGGGGTCGTTAAGCAGCATTCAAGAAAAATATATAAGCCACTCAATCTTCAACAC
This sequence comes from Brachyptera putata, assembly GCA_907164805.1. Taxonomy (NCBI): domain Eukaryota; kingdom Metazoa; phylum Arthropoda; class Insecta; order Plecoptera; family Taeniopterygidae; genus Brachyptera; species Brachyptera putata. Next base: position 16,193,631 of record OU015472.1, on the reverse strand, counting down.
CCTGTTATGTAATTATGTTCACTCCTGTATTACGTTCGCAACTCGCATCACCCTTCTACTCAGAAACAAAGAAGGACATCTCGAATAAATCAATTAAATGTGAGCACTTTATGAATTCTAACGAACAAATTACATTGAATAACTTCTGTGGCGTTTTTGTATGATCATTGAAAGTGAATATTCCATTCTATTAATAACCCTGATTTTCTAGCCACAAAGCAGGTTCCGATTGTCCGTCCTCCTATCCTACACCACTCAACGCGCGGGTGGTTCGCTCATTCACCTTCAATGGCTACATGTATATATAATTGGACGAGCTTTAGCGAGGATTCAATTTGACACACTGAAAAAAAATGGTGTTCGTTTTCATGTTTTTCTTTTTTTTTTCATGTTTTTTTTGTCGGTTCTCCACAGGTCAAACGACTACAGCTATCAACTTCAAACTTTTTTTCAATATGGTTCCTCATCTAACTTAGTTCTGTATAGTTTTCTGGCATTATCGGATGGTAACTTTTTTTTTATGAATTTTAGAAATTTTTTACAATACCCATTAGAATAACAAAGCGAAAAAAAAACTTTTTTTTTCTATTTTCCAAAAAGAGGAGATTTTGCATGAAGTTGAATTACATTTTGATACACATTTCTGGAAATTTTCAGCTTGATCGGGTCAGCCTTTTGAAGAAAAAACATAAAATGTGCTAAATCGGTACCACTCGAAGCAGTTTTTACCCATTTTCACCCATACTATTACTATCCGCTCGTCTAACAAAGCATATATTGCGTTTACCTAGTATACTCAAAGTGTTCATTTTGTCTTGTCATCCAATGTAACACATGGATTGTAACATGTGTATGAATCAAGCGAGCGCCTGTCTTCGTCACGCCCGCACAGCCGGGCTCACACGCTCACGCTGGACCTGACTCACAAATACAGCCACAATTCTGATCCCACTTCTGATTTGTAATTACCATTCAATTTCGAGAACTGATATTTGTGTTCAAACTCGTCGATGTAGATAATTTAAAAAGTCCGGTTTTACGAATCTCAGTTAAGTACTAATCTTTTATTTATATTTGGTTTTAACGACGCACTGTAATGACAGCGAAGGTCTATTGGCGTCGGATGGATGATTAATGGGGTGATGGGATGATGAGATGAAGGTTTCCTGGTTAATGGGAAGGATAGTGGGAAGGAAGCGGTCGTGGCCGACTTATTGTGGGAGCCATCCCGGCATTAGCCTAGACTACAGAGGGAAACCACGAAAAACCCCTGTAAAGATGGTCGGCGGCGGGGATCGAACTAGGTCCGAAGGTCCGTCGCCTGCCAGATCACAAGAAGCGAGCGTGCTAACCACTGCGCTAAATGTGCTGGTAAGTACTAATCAACTAACTATTATAGTTAAAGGTACGAAAATAATATATGTAACCAATGGGGATATCAAGTTAATCCGCCAAATATCGCTTAATTCGCCAAATATCAATTCCGTCAAACCGGGTAATATTTTTAGTGGTTGTATGTAATTACACAAAATTCAAAAATACCCGAGTCTATTTTGCCCAAAAGTAAGTCATATCCACTGTTTCTCAATACATATGCCATATAGAATAATTAATTATGAAATAACTATAATTCGGAGCTTCTTCTGGTTTGTTTATTCTTAAAGAGGAAGAAACAATCGTAAATAAACAATCAAGAACTGAAAATGTATATTTTAGAAAATTCTCTGCTCATAATAGTACTTTAAACAATTAACATTTAATCGGATACTTTCAACTTGACAAATGTTGGATTGGGGATTATGTTACACATTTATATTTTATATTTGGTAATTCAGATTTTGATTTAATTTACCATTATTGATTATTGTACTGTTTTAATTTATATTATCATGCATGCTGGTAGTGATCTAGGCACATGTTTTGTCACGGGGCTTCCGCTCTATTCTTACTACATGCATAAAGTGTATTTACCACTGTATAAAATCCCCAATAAATAAATAAACCATAAATTAATACAATATGATTCTGAAATGTATTGAAGAAATATACCTAAAAGGAACTTGATTTCGTTTTGAAAATGCCATTGATGTTGACTTCGTTACTTCTGACTTTATGTGGGCTAATAATGAACTGAAACTAATAGGTATCTATCAGTATCTTCGAGTAAATGTGACTCAGTCACACATAATAAATAAAAAACTCTTACAAGTTTAATTACAATATTTAAATGGTTTGAAAGGTAAAGGAGTGAACGCACGAATGTTGGCTGAGAATCACGCAACCGACTAAATATCGTGATTTAAATCATACAAGTACCACATATTTTACCACTGAGTTATTGGCTGAAATTGTTCGGTCATGTCTGGTTGCCATGGCGAGAATGTGTTCAACTGGCAAAACCGGATACTGATCGGCTATTGTTCGATTAACGACCCCACCACCAGATAGTTCATTTGGGGATAAGCATGAGCGAGCGACAAGGCACCACTACTCCATATAAGAGAATAACAGGGATAATGAGCGCAAGAAGGCAGCCATTTTGGTGGCAGATCTGCTTCAGGTTGACTGAAGGTACGCTGCTAGTACGGAGTCAGAGTACTGAAAGATGGAAAACCGCCCACAGAACATCCCGTGCGAATTGCCACCAAAATGGCGGCTCTCAACTTGTTATAGAAGTACATAGGGCCTACAGCGCTGCCGTGTTTCTAGCTATTTTTTTTTTTTTTAATAACATCGAAACTTGATACAAAATCATTGTTCCCCTATTAAGGCTAAGGATGAGAGTAGGATCGTTTGGACGGGGCACCACAAGGGCGATCTTACCACCCCATTTTATTATTATTTTAAATTAAAGCAATGAACTTTGACACCAGGTCTACGCTGTCTGTGACCACACATCTTCGCCGCAGATAAAAGTCTTCAGTTGTCGAAAGTCCGGAACACAATATAAACTGTTTTTGCGATATATCAGGACACTACCAACATTGGTATTAGGAATTATCCAACCACACGAATGTTGATATCTTTATATAGATAGATAGTTATAAGATAGTTCGATATCTTTAGTGCACGAGTGATAGATGAAAGCTGTGTACATATGGGTATGTTATAATGATGTGGGGATGAGTCAACTGTCCTCAAAAGAGAAGAGAGAGAGAGCACTATTCACGACAAACAACCATATATCTCCGCGTTTGAGCCGCCCCCATTTTTGTTATCGAGATAACCGAAAAGCCGACAATTTGTTTAGCAGCATGTTCACTAACATTGACACCTAAAAGATGCTGTATTAAAATATCACCATGGTAACAAAGACAACATCTCAGATGTAATACTATCTTCAATCAAGTACAGCATTGAACGAATCGCCCCCTACTGGTAGCCACGACAGAAGACGGCACGAACCACCCGCGCGCTAGTGTAATGTGATAGACGGGGCGGTCGAACGGGACCTCCATCACGCTGTGTCTCGAAGTACACTGATATCATGCCGAGCATATTACATGTAATTATCCTCACGCTACCTTCGTTACTCTTAGATCCGCTTCATCTGTGCGGTAGTAACCATGGCAACCGTAACACGTGGTCCACCTCGTGGGATCATTACCACCTTGTATCCGCGACAAGAGACGGTTCCGAGCGACCGTCCCCCCTATCCTGCACCAGTAGCGCGCGGCTGGTTCGCGTCTTCATCTCTCGTGTGACTTGTATCCGCGACAAGAGACGGCTCCGAGCGACCGTCCCCCCTATCCTGCACCAGTAGCGCGCGGCTGGTTCGCGCCTTCATCTCTCGTGTGACTTGTATCCGCGACAAGAGACGGCTCCGAGCGACCGTCCCCCCCTATCCTGCACCAGTAGCGCGCGGCTGGTTCGCGCCTTCATCTCTCGTGGACGTGAGAGGATCTGATTGGAAGTTGGAGCTAGGAATGTTGAATACGCATCCTGGCCCATTGGCAATGACATTCGTGATTACTTGGCTCGAGTGTTATATCTAACACATGTTCAGTCGTAAGTGTAGGTAATCTTCAGCTCATTATGAGGTGTTTAGTTGGCCACTTTGATCAGAAGAGGATGTGAAATACGCGAGGTGAGAGGTCGATACATAAATGTAACACCTTCTTGGAAAACAAAAATCGCCGACAAAACGAAACAAGAATTAAAACGTAGTGGAAATGTTTCTCTGTACAAGATCGACAAATATCTGACCAAGTACAAGTTACGTATAACTGTGACCTCACCCATGCTATTCCTAATGCAGACTCTCTCCAGAGCTATGAAACATGAGGGTGATCTGTTGGGATCTTTCGTTTTTGCGTGGCGATTAAGTTCAAAGTTCAAAATATATATGAGTCGGACCGTCGTAGACTCTTCAGCCCTTGTTACACGGATCAAGGTTTCGGTCAATGGCTTGACATCAACCCTTGACTCGTGTAGACGCAACCATTAATCGATAAAACGGGGTTGATGTCAACCCTGCACGGCCACCTTTTCTATTATTTTTTTTATATATATTGGGTTTAACGACGCACTGTTATGATAACTGAGATCTGATAGCGTCGGATGGATGATTAATGAGATGATGGGATGAAGGTTCTTGGGTAGTGGGAAGGATAGTGGGAAGGAAGCGGTCATGACCCACTTATTGTAGGAACCATCCCGGCATTATAGCCTAGACTACAGAGGGAGACCATGAAAAACCCCTGAAAAGATGGTCGGCGGCGGAGATCGAACTGGGTCCGAAATTCCCCTCGTCTCCCGGATCACATGGAGCGAGCGCGTTAACCACTGCGCTGCATGTGCCGGTGGCCACCTTTTCGTTTATAACATGTTCTATTTTCGATCAAGGCTTGACCGAAACCACCAGCCAATCAGACGATACTATGAATCTTACTGCGCATCTGTCGTCCCAACGTCGAAAAACAAATTAAATGAAATGAAAATAAAATGCACGTAGTAGGCAAATTGCTGAATCATCTAATTAATTTTATAAATTCATGAACTTATTTTCCAAAATTAAATTCCCTGAATATTGTCACAGTAGTTCATAAACTACTGTTTATCTTCAATCATAACTTCTATTCTAATCGACCATTAACCACGATCATCATCTTTTACACGTTTTGTTCCGACGTCTGTCGTTAGGGAGAATGAACTATACATTTACTTAGTCAGCGTAAATGTCCCTCTCGACAGACCGGACACGTATTAACATCATGTGAGGTGTGTGTATAAAAGCGTGTGTGATAAGGTAACTCGGTCTCTTGAGAAGACACCAGAAGACGGGATGGGGCAGAGCCGCTGTTAACATCTTAGCGTGCTACTGTCCCCGATCGACGTACTCTTTCGGGCAATGGTCTTCACCATGTGGCTAAGTATTGGTCTGGTTGACCATTTTATTAATAACTTCCAATTTCTTTTGTCGTCGGTCCGTTAAAATTTTATTATTGATAGACGACAGGTTCATTTCATAACCTCTTTCGGCATTTGTACTCTAAATTATCTTTTATTCAATAAACACTTATTATTCAAGGTCCAATAACCTATAGATTTGTAATTACACCTCATAAAGATCCTACAACCAACCTCTCACTAATTCATAGGTAAGCGTTCTTCTAAATTATTTGCTACACCCTTCCTTAGAATCCTTTTAGATCGTAACATCCAAATTCCGGTTGTAACAATATGGGAATTTATTTAAACATGGGAAATGTCCCGGGAATATTCCCATGCGCCCATCCCGATTTAACCCATTATAGCTCATACACTGGTATTTGTACGTACAGTAAAAAACTGCCTTCTTTTTGAGATTCGCGTCGAATTCATAAATACATTATGTATACACAATGTGATGACAGCAACATACTATTCATGAGAGAATCATAAAAGCTCAGAACAAAAAAATATTAATTGCATACATCGTATAAGGAAAAGTAATGGAATTTCAACTGCATATCAGCTAACAAATTATCGAACTCGTTAAAAGATAAATTGTTACCACGTGGTATCCACTTACAACATTCTGAAAAATTAAACTTATAAACGAAAGAATAATTACAGTGCATTACTAATTTACATATTTTTTTATTCCTTTCAATAATTAATGTTGTTTCACTAATCAACTACAAGGTGGATTACAATTATTTTCTACTGTTTAATAAAAAAAACTGGCATAAATAACTTTCAGACAAGAAATATATCGCTTTCAAACTCCTGAATGTAGTAGTTGAGTGAATATATATAATTATTGTCGATAAAGGGTTGTGGTTAGCCGCGAATACTGCAGTAAAAAACACGGCATGTAAATGAGATTTCTATATGCCTGTGCCAAGCCCTTGCCGACACACTGTTGCTATTCAACCCCGGTCTAGAAGACGGTTCAACGTGCTGGCCACTGGGCCGCTCATCTGGTGTCACAGTATTTTACTGAGATATTTTGAAAAAAATACAAAATTTCAGATGAGGAGTGAGATTATATATAATGTACAACTTGAGCTAACTATTAGTCAAGACACGAAAATAATTAGATGAGCGTAGCGAAGATTTTCATTCCATATACCGAAAAATTTTGGGCTTGGTTTTCATGTTTTTTTTTGTTTTTTGTTTTTTGTTTTTTTGTTTTTTTGTGTGTAATTTTGTACGCGGCATACAGGTCAGGAAAAAGTTTCAATCAACTCGAAACTTTTTTTACAAATTGGTGTTATACCAGAATAGGTTGGGATTGTTTTTCAAAACAAAAAAAAAATCGGTCGGACGGTTTTTCCAGAAAAAAATTGAAAAGTATGGAAATTCCCCATAAGAATAGGCCGGGGGAGAAATACTTGAAATATTTTTTTTTTCAAAAGCTCTCAAATTTATACTGAATGTGGGAAGAACTATCATACACATTTTAAGCGACTTAAGGAACAATCGGATGTGAAATAACGAAGAAAACGCATTTTTAATGTACTTTTTTACACATCAATAAAAGCAATTAAGAAAGCAATTAAGAAACTATTAAATGTGAGCAACAAGTGTCACCAATAAATTAAAACGTTTAAAATCTGTGATGGATATGAAGAAGGCACTGGTATAATTGTTTGGAAACCAAGGTTTATATACCAACAGACAGCCGCAGTTCTTAAACCTTTGAAGTGATCCATGGCCTGTATATGTACATTGAGCTGACAAAATGTTCTTAATTCTACATTTCCATACTTCTAAGCTCATCTCACAACGCATATAAGGCGTTTTCCTAGTACTTATACTCAAGGGTGATAACAAATGTTAATCCATGCACTAATGATCGCTTAATCCATCAACCATCATTTTGGACAACCGTACCGTAACAGATTAGTTTACTCAGCCTTCAAGTATGTTATGTTAGGCAAGTACTCTGGTATGTTACCACTATATTTATATCACTTGTCACACTTTAGTAAGTTTGAAGAATTGTAAGTGCTACAATTTTGTTAATATATAAAATGTAATGTGACAGTAGCATTAGTATATTCTTCATCTACTATCTTTGAAAATGTCAAGAATATTCAACGACAAGTCGAGATTTCATGTGATTTTAACACGTTTTGGTGTTTCATCAAATCGATACCATAAGTACGAATAAACATATATAAAATATATCTAGACCTGGGACATGCTCAACCGAAGCTAGTCGACGAGATAGAGCTAACAAAGGGCATGTCCTAGGTTCGACACTCGTCTAGGCCAGTGTTGAGCGAAACTCTGTTGTCTCTGGCATATCTGTGAGTCATTCAGGGCGCTAACAAAGGGCATGTCCCAGGTTCGAGGACAGGCTCGACCGAAGCTAGTGGACGAGATCGAGCTAACAAAGGGCATGTCCTAGGTTCGACGCTCGTCTAGGACAGTGTCGATAGCGAAACTCTATTGTCTCTGGCATATCTGTAAGTCATTCTCCTTGACGGAACACAATGGTGTTATTGTCACCGTGTTGCTAGTTAATTAGACGAGTGGAGACGAGTGAAGGTTTCGCATGAGAAGCGCAGGTCGACCCTCCAACGGCCAAGACGCAACATCAGACTCAAAAACGATTACCCAAGAACCGCTCACCTTGGAGGTGAGATTGCGTACGACAATAACCAACAACTGAGATGAATATGTACATAAACGACTATTTTAGAATCTTTGTGTGAATATAAAAAATAATGTTCAACAGAAATATCACCGCACTATCAATTTTGAGAAATTGATAACTTTTCATGAATAGAGTGTTTAGCGACAGAATTATTATTTTGATGAAACACATAGGCTCAAGTACAGAGCGATTCAATTGTCTATTCTTGATAAGGTCTATATACATACAACAATTTTCGAATTTTTGACAAAATACGATACATTTTTTTTATATAGAAATGTCAACGAAATATTAATTTTGGGAAATTAATAACTTTTTAGGAATAGTGCATAGTGCATGAGACAAGGATTATTATTTTGATGAAATACTCAATAACTATTGTATAATTTACAACAATGCGTTTTTAAAACCCAAAATATAAATAAACAAAAAAAACATAATTTGCAGAAAGCCTATACTCATATCCTTGTCTATATAGGCCATACCATGCCAACATATTGTTTCATTATTTTATTACTACGAAAACGCCATATATGCGTTGTTAGACGAGCGGATAGTAATAGTATGGGTAAAAATGGGTAAAAACTGCTTTGAGTGGTACAAATTTAGTACATTTTATGTTTTTTCTTCAAAATGGCTGACCCGATCAAGCTGAAAATTTCCAGAAATGTGTAACAAAGTGTAATTCAACTTCACGCGAAATTTCATTTTTTTGGAAAATATATTTTTTTTCCGCCATGTTATTCTAATGCGTATTTTTGACATTTCTAAAATTCATAGAAAAAAAGTCATCACCCATAATGCCACAAAACTATACATATCTAAGTTAGATGAGGAACCATATTGAAAAAAGTTTGAAGTTGATAGCTGTAGCCGTTTGACCTGTGGAGGACCGACAAAAAAAAAACGAACACCAATTTTTTTCAGTATGTCAAATTGAATCCTCGCTAAAGCTCGTCTAATAATCTTTCTATTCTCCCAGACCAAAGTGCTGAAGGCAAGATCAGCTCAGGTAGATAGAAGAAGCAAGTGTCTCTAGATGGTGATCTCATTGTTACAGGTGTACTTGTTTTATTTGTCGGTGTTATTGCCCCGATCTAAACCCCACACAGTCGGTACGATGAGCCGACGAGGCTTATTGCATGATACATTGTTTGGTAGGTTGCATGCCAGGGTATATCCTAGACCTGGGGCAACCATTACATTTACATGCCGTTTAGCATACTCCTTTCAATTACAACTATTGAGACGATATACCTATCTCACTCTGTTGAAGAATGGTGACTATCTTACATCGAGTTCACCTTGGTAAACATCAATAGAACAAGATTGAAAATATAATATTCAAATTAATTAATGTTACCATAAGTCCCGTTCGAACGATTTTACACATTTATCCTAGCCGAACAATGATTTTGTGAGAAGTTTCGATGTGCATAAAGTAAAAGTAAAATTGGGGACAAGTTTTGAATGAACAAAGAAAGACAGAGACAATCAAAAGTGGAAATAAAACCAAGCTATTCGATAAACGAAGGTAAAAATAAAAGTAATTCGCCGCAAATAAAAATATGAAGTACGATTTCAGTTAATTGGGGTTTTACAGAATGGTAATTAGAATTGAAAAAATGTGATCAAGGTATAATTATAGTAATTTATAGTAGTATATATAATACGATTTATAGTAACTAATTAGGTGATTAAGGTAACAAAAAGGTAATTATAATTGTACATTCGTGAAATTTACAATCAAAAGCGAAGAACCAAATGAGAAGACATTTTAAAAAGAGTAGAAATGAAAATCTCCTATGAATAAAGCTTGACATTGAAAGAGCAACCTTCAATACCGCATTACTACTTTTCACATAATCGAATGAAGCAATCAGCAAGTAATAAATCCAACAGATTCTCTCATTAAACTTCTGATTCCATCAAATCGCGCATCCCATACAACTCATGACGTCATCATGCCGCTCGGCGCGGCTAGCAACCAGCCGAGCGCTCTCTTTGCTCGCTAATTAGCGGCGCTGGGCGTAGGCACAGGTGCATGGGTTCGAGCACCGCCCGGGGCACTCAAGGTCACGAGCCCCGCGTCACGTTAAGTCACTGCAGGCTAGATCAGTAGGATTACAATTATTATAATCATGCTCGATGAAAAAAAAAATAGTGAAAAAATATATAAGTATTTCTAGAAATTATAATTGATTTTAATTAAAATTTTAAAATGAAAAAACTAGTTGCATTGCCAGTTGTCGAAGTGTTTATATGTTTATAAATATTAGATTTAATGACGGCAAGAGGAGAATAGCAGTTTTATTGGTATCGGCGAATGATAATGAGCTAGATCAGAGAAATTGTATAATTTCGATAGAATACTGACTTGATATTCTTCTTGGCGTCTGAGGGAAACCAACAAAAACTGATACGATGATTTGATTATTATTTGATCAATGACACCACCAATAGCTAGGATATGTGAGGGTACGAAATATGAATAAGCGGCTGAAATTGAACCTACTGTAAACAATTACTAAATTAGCTAATTTAAAAAAAAATGAATCACTAATTATTATTATACTATATTCATCGAAATAACAAGTATTTCGTTATTTACGATTACCAGTAAAAGTGAGTTTCACTTTCAAGAGCAATGCCATGTGAAATGTTCGAATACATAACAATCATCACGACTAACAATCTTGTTTGTTTAAAGCTGTTTGCATTGATTTGTTTCCCTCAATCCCGAGATATCATTACACTTCATTATTCATGTGCTGGCAGTTGAAACAATTGGTGTTGATAATATTATTGTTATTAATTAATTGTGTTTTGATGCGTCATGCAATTCACGATAGAGGTGCCGAGTCGGGTCCTAACAATCCCGTATACATAACGGCATCAACGCAATAGCTCAACCCGTTTCAATTATTTCAAGAATAAATCAGAAAATTCAACTTTTTCTTCGGAGAAAATGTAGTGAAAACCTTTAACTCTGAACATGAGCAAAATACAGGAAAGAAATATTCAAGACAATAATCTAACCCACCCTATAACCATAGTTTCTACATGCTATGGCCAATTTCCCGGAAGGTAATTTATTCCTTATTTCCATTCAATATTTCAAAAAACGAAGCAGGATAATAAAATATTATCAAAAGAAGTCGAGTCGATCTGGCGAACTTCGGGTTCATAATGAAACGTGCTGCCAAAAACTTCCACAAAACTCAATGTTCAAGTTTTTGGTGGAGGTGCCGGGTTTTTTGAGACAAAGCCAATTGTTATTCGCTAATATAAACATTGCTAATAATTATTATAACAGGATAAATAATTTGATTTGAAACATGTTTTTATAATTATACAAGAGAAATGATCTAGTTTCTATAATTTGAATGAGTTAATTGATCGTGACCTTGGATTGGTGACACGTCAGTACTGTGAACATGGAACTGTAAGTCGGCCAGGATTGTCAGGTAATTACTTGTCATATAAATAGCAGTGGGTTTAATAATCTAGGCAAATGTGGAGAAATGATCCAACAAGAACGACGGCAAGTAGAAACATGAGGGAGGGGATGACAGGATGCGATTAATACAAGTACATTGCACAAGGCGATTAGTATAAGGTACGAATGATGAACGTGGAAAATGACTGAGTGAATGAATTAACGAGGAAATGAAGGGAAGAGACAATAATTGGATGAATTATTAAATGAATGGAGGAATGATTAAATGAACCAATTAATTGATTAATTACTGAACGAACGAAGGAATGAATGAACTATAATTAATTAATAAATGAAAGATAGAATAAATGAAAGGATGAATGAACGAATGAATTATGAATATGTGTCTTTACGATGCGTGAAGATTATAGCTCATTTTGAACTGCATTAAAGGAAAAGTCTGAGTTTGTTGAATCCACACTCATATCATGGATGCATTCAATTATAGCAATGAGTGGGAAAATGTGAAGTTAATTGGACTAACTTAGTCCTGAAGATTACTTACTTTTTTTTCTAATTAACAACCCATGATCTAGAAATAAAAAGCCTGGACATGTGTCTATAGTCGACCTAAATTTATGTTGGGATATATTTATTTCATATTAATGCTGATTAACGATCCCACCAACAGCTAGGTTATACGGGGGTACGAATGAGCAGGTGATAAGTGAAAGGACATTTACAAAAACCCGAGGGGTTAACAACTCCTAAAATCCGATGTACACTTGCCATGAAATCCCATTGAAATCCATGGAATCCCCTTGAAATCCCCTAAGATCCCCTTGAAATCCCGATGAGATCTCTTGAAATCCCTATGAGATCTCTTGAAATCCTCTGAAATCTCTTGAAATCCTCTGAAATCTCTTGAAATCTCTAAAATCACCTGAAATCCCCTTGAAATCCTTATGAGATCTCTTGAAATTCCTGAAATCCCCTTGAAATCCCCTGAAATCTCTTGAAATATCTGATTGAATCGTATGAGATCTCTGAAATCCCCTGAAATCTCTTGAAATCACCTGAACTAGGTGATTGTAAGCCCCTCGCAAAAACCCATGCCTTATGCGGACTCGAAGCCACGTCCAACGGTGACTTCAATTAGTTGACTGAGCCACCAGGTCGGCAGTTTGAATAATGAATTGGTAAATGCCAAGCAGTCGTGTATGTCGCTCATCCGATCCACACAGCTGCATGTTATTGGTCAGCTCGCAGCTCGGGTTAATCCTCTCATTGCAACCTGTGGGACAAGGCTAGCAACAACAGCTGTTGTGGGTGTACTCACACTAGTCACTCGTCCTCATATTGTATCCAAGGCAGTATGCACGTAGATTGAGACTCTGTATTCATTACTTGAACTTGAATTGAGTAATGAGCGTAGAAATCATATAATACGTAGCACCGAGGAGTTGACAACTTATAAAATACGGTGTACACTCGCCATGAAATCCCCTTGAAATCCCTGAGAACTCTAGAAATCCCTGAAATCACTTGAAATCCCTGAAATTACTTGAAATCTACTGAAATCTCCTGAAATCCCTGAAATCTCTTGAAATCCATGAAATCTCTTGAAATCCCTGAAATCTCCTGAAATCCTTGAAATCTACTGAAATCCTTGAAATCTCTTGAAATTCCTGAAATCTCTTGAAATCACTAAAATCTCTTGAAATCCCTGAAATCTCCTGGAACCCTTGAAATCTCCTGAATTCCTTGAAATCTCTTGAAATCCCTGAAATCTCCTGAAATCCTTGGAATCTCCTGAAATCCCTGAAATCTCCTGAAATCTCTGAAATCCCTTTAAATCCCTGAAATCTCTTGAAATCCCTGAAATCTCCTAGAATCCTTGAAATCTCCTGAAATCTCCTGAAATCCTTGTAATCTCTTGACATGAAAGACATGAAAGACATGAAAGTCATGTTATTGAACGTAATTCCGAAATGATTTGCATTTTCCACGATCCAAAAACTTTTTCGAGATGACGAAAAGTCGCAAATTAAAAATCTGAATCATCAGGCAAAGATCAAGGCGTACTTTTTGGAATCACACCTCAATCCACCACGCTTCCCGAGTACATCCGCTACCGCGTCGATCAACCAAAGCACAGAGGGTTTATCCGCATTGCTGTACAAGGTTATGACCAGGTGAACAGCTGATCGCGGTGTAACCGTCTACTTGAACGGCGTGCTCCGCTGAATCGGCTTCAGTCTCTAGTCACCAGCCGGCTAGGCAGGTTGGTTGGTAGAGAGAGACGACATCTTAGTTCCACGCGCGACCTTCAACTTGGACACCGTGACCGACCGAGCGGGAGAGAGTGAAAGTGGAAGAAGATCGAACAGTGTGGGCGACCCGTTATTAATTGACATTGATAGAATACTAAAAGGGAAATTATTCAACGTGTTAGATAATAATAATATTGCCGTCAGAATTATTATTTATAAAGAAAACACACGTGGAAAGTAAGAAGAAAATTTTTGTACTTTGAAATTTCGAAATTAGAACGTGGAGTATATTTTTCGAATTTCGAACACGATTGTGGTGGATATTTTCCGAAGTAAAAGCGATTTTCTATTTTTTTTAACAACAATAGATCGTATAATTTGAAGTAAAAGTAGATACAGATTATTTTTTTGTGATTTATCAATAATTATTATCAGCGGATTTATGCATTAAACGAAACCACGGTTCAAGAAAAACAAACTAGTAATATAAGTTGTGGTTTTCAATTTTTTTTCCCAACACTCCACAGCGCACATGCTCGAGTGTTAACAAACAAATCGAATCGAAAGTGAACTATTTTTATAAATACCTCCAGTTCCTGTATGATAAATCTCATGCGCTAATACAGTACATCCTCCATGAGAAACTTCTATTACTAAACATATGAATGTTCTACAAAAATGTGTGCATCAAGAAAGTGTTAATTAATAAACGAAATTTATTAATTAATCTAATTAACGGTTAGCCGGAGTCGATCAGAGTAATTATCGAACTAACCGAGACAGCACAGAAGCAACATGCGGAAGAGTTCGTCAGGAGGAAGAAGTGACGTCATCGAGGATCCGATAGAAATTGTCGTAAGTAGATGAGAAGTTAAACGTGTTGATGAATTCTCACAAGTTGACCTGTTGTGTAACGTTATTAACTCACTGATAGCAGAGACTACATAATAACTGTCGTACCGCAGCTAAGTTGATGAATATATAAAATGAAAATCAGGGTACAAAATCTATCAAAATATAAATAAGTATTAAATATAATAATGGGAGCGTACAATTCGAAAATTTTGGAGAATTATCAGTTTCAAAATCATTTTGGGGAGAGGACACATATTTTCACATATATAAATATAAATGAGTATTAAATATAATAATGGAAGCGTACAATTCGAAAATTTTGAAAATTACCAGTTAAAAAATCATAATGAAGAGGGGATGATTTTTTTTCCCTTTTTTTCACAAGTATAAATATAAATGAGTATTAAATATAATAATGGAAGCGTACAATTCGAACATTTTAGAAAATTACCAGTTAAAAAATCATAATGAAGAGAGATTTTTTTTTTTGGCTTTTTACGAAGAAAACTCACGTAACTGTTCCCCAGTTAAGGCTATAGGTGTGACAAGGAAGTACAGTTCGAATGAGCCACCACACGCACAATCGTTCAACACCAAAAAAAATGTGTAGGCCTATATATAAACTTATAAAAATACTTATACATGTTTTCTAAAATTCTCTCTCTTTAAAATTACAATACAGGTATATAGGCCTATGTTTACGCGCTTTCCAGTTTTAATTGTTTACAAAATTATTCTTAAAAAAAAATAGTATAACTGTGATTTTTGTGTGGGAGTTTGTCACGACAATGCTTCAACTTTTATTAAATAACCTCTACATTAAAACTACATATAGCCTCAGGTAAAAATGATATTCACATTAATTCCATAATTAAATCGAATATAACTTGAAAAATAACTTTCAATCGACACATTTAGTGCTAATTGGTGATATAATATGCCGATAAAACGGTAATAACACGAGTAAAACGTGGGAAATATTGAACAAACAATATCATTACACTGGAAGTATCAACATATTGACATATTATCGGAAATAACAATTAATTGAGATGTACGAAAAAAATAAGACTGACGCTAAAAGAAACAATAAACTGTTTAAGAAATTAACATACCTAACTATTACAATGAACAATATCAAATTAGTTCGAATAGGCCTACGTGCGTTATTTACACAATCTGAAAAACGTGATTGAAGAAAGAATTAAATCAATAGCGATACCTGAGTATACATCTAAAACTAACACTCAACAAACAAGAAATATAAAAACTATGCTAAAAAAACGCCAAGGTTTTTTATTGGTATTTAGTAGGTGTGAATTAGCGTACAGAACAAATCCAGGATATAGCAAAGAATCGTAAAACAATGGCCCATCTTTCATGTGTAGCTGTCAAATATGGTCCAAAGCCATAGCTATTAGCTAGCATTTCGGTAACACCCACATATAACCTGGCAATACAGTAAAGTCTGCATTCTTCAAGAGTCAGGGTTGTCAAGCATCTAGCCGACATGTAGGTGTTTCGATATCGCCAGCAACAGGCTCCAAACCGCACGCAAACGTCACTGCTTCGAGCCCGGGGCGGTACACAAATAGATTAATAGCAAAAAACTAGGTCTATAAACTTGCGACTGAAAAGATTAAAGGTCGTTTTTTGAATGTGTTTGTTCAGTGAATAGAGAAAAAAAATACTAGTATATTCCTACCGTGATTCTGTTAGAATTTAATGTTTTATATTCGATTATAAAAGGATTCAGCTTTTGTGAAAATATCGAAAAAGTACAAATGATAACTTGAACACATGGAACATTTTGACCATTTCAACGGAAAAAAGTTTCAGTTCAATGGAGTTGATATAGTATTTTGGTTAATTTTTAGTTCACTTTGATCATTTTTTTTATTTATTCAATCGAATATTCGAAATATGTACCAAATATACCAAATATTCGAAATAATACCACTATACCATGTACATATAAATAGTATCTACCATTACAAATCCATTACATATGCAATAAGTGATAGTTTAAAACTTTTGCACAAAACTTGGCGCAGTTCCACTGGGCGGCTGAAAACGATCCCATTAAACTGAAAAAACTCAGTACTTTTCTACCGAAAACAATGAAATATAAACTAGACAGTGATGACGTACGAGTGGGAAAGGGGAACGGCCCCTTTCCATTCGGCCCTGGACGCAAGGCGTAGCGAATACTGCCTCCATAATGTTCGATTCCCATCTAATATACTCAACAATAGTAATAAAGAATACCTTTTAATATCGAATCAGCATTGTTATATGTTACGAAATATATGTAAAGAAAAACAGATCTGTCACGTAATAAATATCCAGATAGAAACACCAGATTTGTAACGGGTCTAAATTTATATATAGACTTAAATTAGTGACATTTCTTTCAATCTGTCAAAACAAATACAAACTATAATGCAATTATAAATGCATTATAAAAATGAGAAATTGCAATATAAAAATATTATATATTTCATGAAATATTTCACAATTACCAAGCCATAAGCTAGAACGATAACGAATTCATGAAACAACAGTTCACATAATTATCTAGTTTGTTTTGTTCGCAAATTATGCAAAAAATAAAAAATAAAGTCAGTTGACAAAAGATTCTCCACGCCGGTTATATAATTGAGTGCACACAATTGGGGCGGGTATTTTAGACGACCCATAATGACAATGCAAGTGTTGGTACAGAAGTTCCCCGACCCAGATACCAGTGAGCTATCACCATAGTAACCCAGTGGACTGGTTCCCGACCTAGGCGAACACACGCCGGGACAGTAGCCACGGGGACAGCCCACGCGGGGGCCGGTTAACGGGGCCGGCTAGTTGCACATGGGGCCGGTAGTGGTACGAGATAATGCAGTCTGAGATGTAATACAATGGTAATGACATTGCGGAATAGTAATACTTTGTCTAATGCACAATTATATATTCCATGCATGATGATTATATTAGAAAATTGAACTATTTTATTTTTAAAAAGATGAAAAAGTAATTACTATTATTAGGCTTATTAATATTTAATTATATGAACATTTTCATGATTACCTGAAAATAATGGGGGGAAAAAATACATAATGATAATAATAATGGTTATTACCTATGGTAATCGTTCGCATAGATCGGAGATGTTTTTCATTTTGTTTACTCATTTATTTTTCATTTATCGGAATTTGAAGAGTGAAAATCGTAAAAAATGACAATGGAATCGGCAATCATCATGATTATTTATAGACCCTCAATTACTAACCTATAAAAAGTCTATCATTTCTTCAACATCAATCGACCTTGCTGCTGTTTATTGTTAATCTACTCATTTGATCAACTCTCCGACTGGCTCAAGTATTCAAGGCGTATCGAGAAAGGTGATGTAGAAAAGTTCTCGTCAGCGGGATTTACACACATATCCATCGTAAGATGTTTACTGTAAAATGAGCAAGATAAAACAATTGATAAATACATGGCGCAGGCAAGTAATGGTACAAAATACTACCAAGCCAAATTTCATAAAAACACGTATGGAAAGATAAAATTATATATATATATATATATATATATATATATATATATATATATATATATATATATATATATATATATATATATATATATATATATATATATATATATATATATATATATAATTATATGTGTTTTGTTGTCGCTCAAAATGTTACGCTAAACCTAGAATCCTCTTGAGCGTTTGAAATTGTCTTTAATTTTTCTATGCTCCTATTTTTAGAAAAATATTCGAACCGTGGGAATGCACCTTTGTTCTATTACTTACAATAATTTATTATTAATTCAAGAAAACGAATTATGCTTCTGCATCCACTTTTGTCTTCCAAGCACACAACTAGGGCAGCATAAACTAATGATATAATCAACATATTATACCAGGTTAAACAGGAAAAGGGCAAATAATTGATGTGCAATCAAGAACCGACTAGATCGAGTAGCAATGGTGAGATATAGGAAGCAGGCTCATAATGCACTCTCGACTTCGATAGTCACGCTTCGGGTTCTGCTGTGTAGTTGAAATAATAATATCGACCTTAATCTTAATCCAGCGTTATCGGAAACAGCGATCAATCGATAGAACGACCTTAAGTTGCACACACTTTCCGTGATTAATATAGCTTGAACGTTAACATTGGCTATTCATTAGAAAGCCTGGCATGGAGTGATGCAACAAACAAAAATGTGGACAGAAATATAGATATAGGCATGTAGTATCATATTCGAGCTGACATCACCAAAAATACACTCATTTTTTAGTTTAATTTCGATTAAATTTGAAACAAAGGTAGACATTTAATTTTAAAACTTTGATGAAATATTCTGGAAAAATGTAGGGAGTTCAAATATAGGATAATGAATATTCAATTAGAGGCAAGAATAATTGAGTCATTTGATAGAAGAAAGGTTATTTAATTTTCTAATAATCTGAATAAAAATATCGACTAATATTGACCTGGCTATCAAGATATGAATATTTCGCAATAACCGAAAATGAAAATAACTATAATAGATAACGATAAAATAAGGATAATGGAGAAATTGCAACGAGGCGTCGTCTCCTCCAGCGTTGACATCACCAGCTCTCTACCGACTGCACGTAACTCGACTGTTTTACTGATAAACGAGTGAAATACATGATACTGCATCATCGGAGGGTATCTTCGATTGGAGAACAGATCTAAAGATAGACACTTGAACATCAATTATACTGATTGTGATTGTATGTAAATCCCACCATTCTCATCTCGCTCGCACAAACACCAACCACTTATAATCGGTATGTTTTCTCCAGCTATAAATATAATATCAACAAAACAATAATAAGTCAAATGTCCACGAATTAAACCGTTATATTAGTTATAATCACCGGCTTCCTCACGTCTCAATTACTTCATGATTTATTTGTATTCACGGGAATCGATTTAGAGCCCATATTACCAATAATAAAAATGTGTCAATTAAACTAATTATCAATTGAGGTACAAAAATAACATTGGTAACCAAGGGTAATAACAAGTTAATCCAGTAATTATCGCTTAATCAACAAATTTATTATTCGTAAAAGGGGACCTTAGAGTAATCATAACGGTTTTTTAGTGATAACTTTTGTACGGTAGAAGATATCAAAACTACAATGAAAAGGTACCTCAGATATGTTCAATACCTTCACAGGCAGAGGGTTAGGTAAAAATTGCATAATTCTCACAGGTATGCAGCTGAAGAAAGAATTATAGCTGAATACCTGAGAAAATCTTATAATTCACGATTTGAAAATGTTGAAAGTGTTGAAAATCAGTGTTAGGCCCATGTGATATCTCGTAGCGGTCCAAAAGCTATCACCAAAAAACTGATATTTCGCTAAATGCCTCCCATGGACATTTGACGACCCAATCAACAGCCAAGTTATGATATTGAGATAATAATAAGAGGGTGTTTTGAAACAAAAAAGTGATTTTACTTGAGGGAGTTGACAAAAACCTATTAAATCGGGACTCAAACCCACTTCGGGATTCAAATCTCAATCCAGTCTCTGAACTGACTTGACTTATACCTTACGTGTTTATAATTTCACTCCAATTGTAATGGAGAATATTCGATAATGATGAATCACTTTTGTATTGCTTATGAACAATACAATATTTAGCAATATTATCAACAGATTTCAACTTGATAGCATTCTTAGAAAGTGATTCACAGCGGGGATATAGAAGACTCCAAGTTGAGCGATTTGACGAAAACAATTGCTGGAATGAATTATTTGGTACTCCTCGTTAACTTCATTAGTTAGCTAGGCCTACTGACCACCAGGAAAACACCAAGCGTTTAACGGACGATCATAGCACTGTAACGCATGCGTAATGTGTTGTTGTAAGCACTGTAATGCCACCAGCAATTAGAGCACTTGCGGTTTCCAAGATGTTTCGGTTTCGACGAATATCAAAACGACTTTTTCAGCTAAACTGAAACAGCGTGACTTCACTATACAGTACATACACATATGTTACAACAATTTGAAAATTGAAAACTACCCTGAATATAATTCAGAAAAATTGATATTTCATAATCGATATAAAATTTGCCACACTCCGGTCTGAGTTTCACCACTTTAGAAAAAGCACCGTTGGACGTGGGTTCGAGCCCCACATGAGGCATTAGTATTTTATCATTACTTCATGGTTTCATTATCACCTGCTCATTCGTATCCCAAATAACCTAACTGTTGGTGGGGTCGTCAGGCAAACAATTTTAATACTGAAAAAATCAATATATATTGTTTTATATTTGATAATATACGGACAAACTATAACATAGGCTCATTTTTGTCTGTTCCATTGTCCATTTTGGCCTATACACAATACATAACCCCGGAATAACAGTTACATATCTGAGCCCGTACAATAATGGGAGAGAAATAATTGCTGTACCTGTGAGTTGTACAGCCAATCTTGGATAATACAAGTCGGGTCTACATGTACGTGAATGAGATACGTAACCGAACGATCTAATGTAGGGTATTAACTGAGGTGGGGCTGACAGGGTATAACATATAAAGACATGTAATGACAGGTTCTATACACCTCTATTTATAACACATAATCATGTCAAATAATCCACACACATATATATATATATATATATATATATATATATATATATATATATATATATATATATATATATATATAAATATATATTTATAAATATATATATATATATAAATATATATACATATATATATATATATATATATATATATATATATATATATATATATATATATATATATATATATATATATATATATATATATATATATATATATATACACATACATATATATATATAAATAATTGTCCAGTGACGCGCGTGAACCTCAGTGCATTTAGCGTTAATTCGCACAGAGTCTTGAGAATGTAGCCAACCACCCAGACAAAGCAATTCCTATACTTTTTTTGCACTCCGTCGAAGGTCACTACTTAATACAATTAACTTTCATTATGAGTAAGGTTATAAATAGAAAACGGAAACATTGAATTCTCCTTCCGGTAATCCGTATTTATTATTTGCGTTTTTCTAACGTGTCAATAGAAAGAAGTGTCTGAAAGGGATTTTTCGTATGAATAAAAGTGTGAATTATAAATGTGGAAAGTTGGTATCACCACGGTTGCCCGTGCTAATTGTTTTGACTAACTCTCAGGTTAAGGCTGTTGTAACTCGATGTAATGATGCTGACTCCTAGGCCCTAGTAATACACTCCTTGTCATCAGAGTGTTAATTAGAGACAGCAAACAGACTTGACAAGTCCGTGTGAAATGATTCGATAGTGACCTTAACTGGACTGTATATGAGGTATGTGGAACCTTGCCATTGAGGTAGGTGTGGCGGGTTATGAAATCAAAGAGCTTTTTTACTGGACTCGAGAAAACATGCGGTAAAGAGTTATTGGTGCGTGAACAAATAAAAACGATAGTTATTTCAACTGCAAACGTTTCAGTAGGCCTATATCTATTTGTTAATATATTTCAATCTATTGATGTGATCCTATAATTATTTTCACATTGATGGTTATATCGTTTGTTAACGTTAATCATATAAGTCAAGGACCAATAATATAAGGGTGTTTCCAAAAATTCAACTGAAAATTTGAAATTTGATAAATTAACCTTCATACGCCTTCAATTGGAAGTAGATTTTTTTCTCAATTTTCAATTGAAGAAAAAAAGAAAAAATTCATTCGAATAATGATTATGTACACTAACAAGTACGCTAACATTAATATGCCTATATCATGACATTCAAATGATAATATAATATCGTCCAATTATATTACAATAATATAATAATGTATAAATGGTATATAGTTCACTGGCATCCGAATTCAAAAGATTAAGAAAAAGAAGAAGAATAACTGCCTTCTCTACAAAATAACAATTTGTATAAGTTTTCACGTGAATATATAAGTATGTATATATATAGGTACATACATTTTTTATTATTATTCATTTGACAACGTGGAGGGCCACTAAACTATATCAAGAGCCTGAATCAAATTCAAATTTGTATTCCGTATTCACTCCATAAAATGCTCAACAATGTGAACCCGGCCGTCGCCAATACGACTGGCGAATACGAGATGTGTTATCAGAAACCACGCATCACACAACCTTTACATCGTTTCAGGGGCACAAAGCGGCCATAAATTATCAAATATGCGACTCCAAGAAACCAAAATATACCATGAAAACACATCAAGTCAACGTGACTTCAAGACAGCCTCTGTACGAGAACAATACGAAGACAACACTGTTGTCAGTGTTTGGTGAAAACGCTGATGAAACCGAAATATACATATTAATCTGTTGGAATCACATCAACAATAATATGAGAAAATATACCGTAATATCAAATATCATCATTATTGGTTTTAATAAATATACAAACATATTATATGGCTACCACGTAATTCAATTTCAATTCGTATTTTAATTTGGATGGGCGTTTTATTTCTACCATTGAGTAGAAGTAACTACACAGTTTCATTAATTTCTTGGTTGATCATCAAATTATGTTTTGAAGGAATTATTTTCTCAGTGAACTTGAATCATTCAAGAATTTTACACAAAAAAGTTGAAATGAACAAACTTTAAATATTCCTTATGCTTATACATATAGAAACAATCTTCTCTAACACGCATTGATTTAGGTGGAATATTTCAATTGCTTTGTTCGATCGTATTGCAACTTCATAATTAAGAGTTAATAATGTCTTCTGTTAAATTATTTATTTTAGCATTCATCATTAAAATATGGAATGAATTGAATTGAATATAGAAACAAAAGTAGAGAAACTCCCGGACATGAACTTCCCCATCGAAACATGAGAAACTTCCCCATCGAAACATGTTCTATATATTTATATGAACACTAATTAATTCGGTTAATTAAAAGCAAAACCTTGATTACGCATAACTTATAATTAACTCATGTTCGTTAGGATTTAACTGCTCCAATTATTTAATCAGAGAATGTTATAAAATACATCCATGGGAAAATGGAGCAACGAAAAACAAAAGAATGTCGAATTGAAGACCCATTTACCAGAATGAAAACATTTCGAATTGAAGACAATTTCAGTGCAAAGAAAAACGCTATATTTAATGTAACTTGAGTATACTCTCGGACGAGTGGGAAAGCTAATAGAAAATGAGAATACTAAATGTGTAAGACGAGAAATGATATATACAAGTGAGCTTATACTAATAAATACAAGCTCATTAATGACTGTAATTTGCACTTGTAAATTCAAATGTAAAATTCGTTTGAAACTATAGTATACAGGCCTTCATACAAGTAAAACTCCGGATTGTGTTCAAGGTTTAAATAATTCTTAGCATCTTAACAAGTGCGAATATTATTTTGCGGATTGTCTTAATATAATTGAATAATATGTAATATAATTAATTAATATGATGAATATAATATAATTAATGCAGTGTACGTAATTGTGAGAATATAAAGAAAACAGAAAAAAACGCACAAATGTGAACAATTTGACTGCAGGCCTGGAATCAAAACAATGTTGGATTGAATTCAATATTTCAATGTTCTTTACTTCAATAAATCAATCTAAAATTGATACAATTAAATATCCTACAACGATATTAAAAAGTCTAATTCATATAGTAACATGGTTGCACGTTTTTTCCGTCCACGTACATCATGTGAACTAATCTAAAACTATCCGACTTACGGGACGGAAAAAACCGTGCAACCGAGTTACTTTGTTTATTCAATATTAGGTTTGGTCAACAGGCTAACATCACATATTGAAACTTATCTAAAACTTTCGGACTCGTTCACGTCAATTACCGGGACGGAAGAAACCGTGCAACCGTGTTACTGTTTCATTAACGTTCTGTTTTGATAACAAGGTGACATCATATATGGGATTACTTGAGCAACTGACTCGATTAGCTCCGAGAAAAAAACTCATTACAAGCGTAACTAACTCCCGTAGTGAGGACTGACAATGGTTATAATTTACATCCAACCAACGAACAAAAACCGCGAACACCTTTTATAATATTATATATTATTATAATCGTACACATAGTGAGGTTGTCTAGGATTTATAAATGTTCCAAACCGATGTTGAAATGAGCATTTCGCCTTGGATCCGTTAGTAAGGCAGGGGATCAGCAGTGTGCTTGGAGAATACGGTTTTATTCCCACACCCACGCCTTGCTCTAGCTAGAGGCGATCTGCACACGGCACCACAGATACTCGAACGACAATGGTCCATGGATAAATATTGGAATAGAATATTGGAATTATTGACAGATGACAAGATATGTATTGTAAATGTTTTCGAATTTATAAATTACCCGATTTATTGGATAAGATATGATAGATATTTTGAACCACGGTGGAATAACCACGCTGTTGGTGCTGTCACCAGAGAATAAAGAAATATAATATATCGACTTGTTGTATATAGTGCGCTTGAAATAACAAGATTATAAAGAGACGGAGGAAGGGGATAGCCGTGACATACGTTAATTCATAATTGAAATTTATACATTTGAAAATACGATTTGAAAATATACACATTTTAGTGATCTATACTACTAATATATATATATATTTTTTTTAATTAGTTCTACAGTAGAAGGTTCAAATATTTCGTTTGAGTGAGGGAGAGAGATAATAGTAGATTTGAAAAAGTATCTATACAAATAATTGTATATTAAAAAAAATGTTATGTATAAATTACAATATTTCATGTCAAATGGGTCAAATACATCACAAGGATTTAAATAGCAATTAAACAAAATCTTGACCCCAGCAAGTCTGGCACCGCACGAGATCAACGAGCCCATCAATCCCCACGTGAACCTGGCGCCGGTGGGGTCGTCTGACGCGTATCCTGGTACGCAGGTATTGAACCAGTGACCCGCGATGACCTCTCGGCAAACCGGTGTGCCGAACGGGTCCGCTTATAGACAGGCCGAGATGACGCCTAGAACTGCACCTTGGGGAAACCCGGGTTCTTTGCAAGTCGACATTTATAGCGCCTTTACGACCAGGCTTTGGAAGTTCAGGAATGCGTTGTGGCTACTGTATAGGAGGGCGTCAGCCTCGATTAGAACATAAGAACAGAATTCAACTTGACAACTGAATACTATTCTGTGCCTACGAAAAAAAAAAATCACACCTGGGTGGTTTTATTTTACGGATATGAAATCACTTTTTTTTTTTTAATAACATCGAAACTTGATACAAAATCATTGTTCCCCAATTAAGGCTAAGGATGAAAGGTGAAATCGTTTGGACGGGGCACCACAAGGGCGATGTTACCACCCCATAAAAACATCAACATAGTATAATCGATGATATATCGAATGATATCGATAATATATCGAATGATATCGATAATATATCGAATGATATCGATAATATATCGAATGATATCGATAATATATCGAATGATATCGATAATATATCGAATGATATCGATAATAATAGTCGAAGATACCATTGAATAAAATTCAATAATCGTTCAACACTTGTGGAAGAATGGATATGGATATATATATATATATATATATATATATATATATATATATATATATATATATATATATATTTGTTAGTGAAGCTTGATACACAATTAGTTTTTCTACGGGTCAACGACGAGGCATATTCGTACAGGTGCATTACGATACGTCGTACGCTGATGCACGCGAATAAACACTCTCTTGTATGCAGTTTATTAATTTACCAAGCGATTTCATTTTATTGCGAATAAATATGCGCAAGGCCCAATCATAATCGACATATTTTCTATACCACAATAATTTACACATCGGAAAGCGTGACACATGCAAATAATTTCACATAAATGTTTTCGAATTGTTGAGAAACAAAACGGACAACGACAGCGAAACTGTGTAATATATATTTTTATGATCCGATGAATAAATCGCGTATCAAACTTGTATCAACGAAGGTAGAAGGTCGTTTACCAACAGAACAAACATAAATATCACCATAATTTTTGAAAATTAAATATTTAAATATGTAAATATTCGCACACCTGTAGTTTTCTAACAGTCAGCAATTTCTTTCGTGACGATAGTCACAATAGAAACAGAACTACATCTTTCAAAATGCAGCAAAATTATCTACAATTATTTTCTTCTTTCTGAATTATTTCGTTGGTATGCGACTTCTTGTTTCGTGGACCTAGGTGTATCAAGCCGTGGTTCTCCATTGACCACAGATTCCAATCAAATGGCAACCAGATCATAAAATACAAACGATGTTTTTCTCCTGCGATTATTGGCAAGATGAGCAAAAAACATCATCAAAAGCCACACAATTTAAAGATATATTCGTGCATGTCACAACGAAGTTCGGGTCATTTTAGACTGCCCGGTTTAATGTCCATCAATATTATTTCTGTTTTCGTTGATTCGACTACACATTTTTATGATATTTACCGCGTTGTTCAGAAGTTATAGTACCTAATCGTCAGTTGCGCCCATTATTAACTTGTTGACAGCCAGAATGTTTACAGATTGTTGACGATTTTACATTTCAATTTATTATACTGCAACAATGATTAGTTCTTCAATGAAGAATCGAGGTATTATAGAGCAATACACAAAACTTCAAATCTGATCAAGACTTTACAATAACGGCTCAAAAGCGAATTGATTCCACAATGAAAATGGTTTTGATTGATACTTTTAATATAGACGCATCGAGAAATTTTGAAATTGGAAGTATATTTCAATTGGTCCCAGATTTGTATCACCAGTACATATTTATTCATACTTTCCAAACACAATAGTTCGAATGAAAAAATACAAAATGAATATATATCAGCCAGTTAATTGAAAATAAAGTATACTTCATTGAACGGTATTACGAAGTATAGTTGGCTCTATTCTGAGAGTTAACGAAAACTAAGTAATGGGTAACCATAGCTACACCTAACTACCTGTCAGAGCTACTCCCACGTTGGTAATTCCACAAACATTAAAATGTAGGCCTATATTGGATAGTCTCCTATATTTATTTATTTTTTTAATTTATAGTGATTTAAAAATTATAAAAAAAAATGTGATAAAATGTTTCCCTTATAACTCGTGTGCATCTTCCAACGCTGCAACGCCATTTAGACACCAACTAACCATTTATAATGGGCAGTAAAAAAAGTGTTTGAAAAGTGGTTGAAAAAGATTGAATGCCGGAGAAAAAGTCGACGACTGGCTCAAGTAATTACACCGTCACGGTGTTGGCCAATCGCAAGGTTCGACATCCACTCTCGGTTGGGGACGATCACAATACAAACTGCTGAAAAAACTAAACGTTTCTTCTTTAATTGTTGTCTGTAAAAAGCGAGAAGCCATGACCCCGGGTCGCCAATGATCCTGAACGTGTGAGGTTACCAACATGGTTGAGGCTGTATGCAATACAGGTTTTTAGAGCAATGAGGGTTGACTTGGCGAAATATAAGTTTTTTGGTGATGGGCTAACTTTTGAACTGTAGGGCCTATCTATTACGGTAAGAGCACAGATCTCTTTAATAACTTCCAAATGATGAGAAATAAAATTTGAAACTTCGGATTTGAACATTTTCACACGTTTACTGCTGAGAAATGTGTTTTTCTCAGCTGTAAAACTGAGAAAATGATGCGATAAAAGTTTGAATAATTCTTACTTATAGCTTCTGGAAGTATTTTGAAAATAACTGTGAAACTTTCGTATTTGACTTTTGATATCCAATATTGATCAAAAGTGGTCATCAAAATACTGTTATTTCACTAAATCGACTCTTAAAAAGGGGCGCCTGAAGAGTGAATACCGGAATAAAGCAGACTCGGTTGTGTGCCATGGGTTTGGGTGTCCAACCTTACCTGAACCCTAACCACATTCCATTGAGAAGTACCCCGAAGCCCATGTCACACGACCGAATAGCTATATTCCAGTATACGCTCTTCAGCGTCCCCCTTGGAGAGATTCGCTTGTTTGTGCAAAGCCATGACCCATGTGATGTTACCAGCACAGCAGAGGCTACGTCACAAAACATCCTGAACTAAATGTAATTGTTCCAAGCAGCCGTGACCCGACCTTTCGACAAGTTCACGCGATCAGCACGACGGGTCATGCGGCCGTGATGCGAGGAGCTGCGAACACCAACCCAACTGCTTTGATCGACCGTGAATACGCATGGACCGTGACTGACATTTCATTTGTATTTTACATTCGTTTTTGTATTCAAATTGGTTTTATCTGCGGCGGAAAAGTGTGGTCACAGACTTCGCAGTCCTGGTGTTGAAGTTAATTGGTTTTAAATAAATAGAATGGGGTGGTAAGTTCGCCCTTGTGGAGCCCCGTTCAAACGATCCTACCTTTCATCCTTAGCCTTAATTGGGGAGCAATGATTTTTTCATCAAGTTTCGATTTTATTTAAAAAATATATTGGGTTTAACGACGCACTGTCCTGGTGACCGAGATGTATTGGCGTCGGTGAGTGATATATGAGATGATGAAATGAAAGGTTATTTCATTACGTGTTTTTGGATAGTGAGAAGGAGTCGGCCGTAGCCTGTTGTTAAGGAATCTCTGTAACGACAGAGGAAAATCATGCGACAAAAAACCCTATCATGGCGGTTGACCATGACGGGAATAGAACCCCGGTCCCCTGAATGACAGTCCAGTGTGCTAGCTATTCGACCACTCGTCTCAGTACTGCCACTTGAAATAACGTCCTAGGTCTAGCTAGCTTAAAAAACTAGGACTTTGATTGACTACTGTTTACTAGAAGAGCTAAACACCATGACAAAACAAGATAATACCGATGTCATGGTATCATAGTTCGCAAAAACAAGACTCATATCGTAGCCCAGCTCAAGAGCAGTGATACGATTTTGTGCCAACAACAATGGAAACACACAAGAACTGGACATGTTGCCATGGTATTTAGCTCTGCTAGTGAACATTAACCAATCAGTCTCTTGGAGCTCAATTTGAAGATATATATATATATATATATATATATATATATATATATATATATTTCATGTTGGCCAATTCTCCCAGTAGGCCTACCTCATTATTTCCGCGAACTAAAGAAAGATAGTCACATCTATTATTCACTCTAGTCAGCAAGTCGTTACATCATCAACCGTAAAGCAATCCATATAACAATTATAGAAACTTTCAAAGCGATCGAGAAAATAGTTTAATTGCTCAATTAATAAAACTATCGATCTATTCTGAGAAATGTCAAGTAAATTCCCAGTAATAGTAATATTCACACATAGAGGGTCTATAATCTCTATCATTAAATTACATTGCATCCTGAAGTATAAATATCTATATGTCATAAACCTCGTGCATGTGTAATACACTTACTATGGATACAAAACATGATACAAAATAATTTAAATAAATCTGCCTAATAAAATGACTTTTCATCTCATTATTCCTTCATCTCAATCATCAGTCAGCGACGCCAAAAGACCTTAGTCATACGTGCATTGCAACGGTAAGCTCGACATAAATGCAATTATTAATAATCAATTAATTTTATGAGTGTAACATTTTCCGATTTGACTTGTTCGTCTGATATCCGAATGTATTTCTTCGATATAACATCGATACTTTTTGATATAGAATGTGGATCAAAGTAGAATCGTTTGGACGGGGTACCACAAGGGCGATCTTACCACCACATTTTTATTATTGCAATTATTTACACTTATTTATATTTAACAGAAGTACAAATATTATTCAAATTTACCAATATCAAAAATGTGCAAATAATTGATTTGTATATAAAATTATTTGTATCATAATGTTGAAGAGTGTCTACGGTAATATCTCGACACGGCCATTCGTCTCGAATTAATCCTAATCGGGCGCACGTCTCGGCTAGATATGATCTCGAGTAAAACGCCTTGCGGATATGCTTAGATTGGTCAACCGGGTGATGGCAAGGCCAAGACCTTGATACATATATGCAACAAGTACCAACACCTCTCTCGCCACATCGTGGAGGGAGAAGGAGATAGAGAGGGAGAGAAAGAGAGAGAGGTCCGGTGATCTGATACGTGCAACAAGCCCGCTCAAAATGCATTCTTAAGGTGATGCATGCACGGCGCTAGCGAAACTCATTTTTAATCATTTTTTTTATGTGTTTACGAAACAGGGTAATTGAATGAAAAGTATATCAAAGCCAAGATAATTTTATGCTCTTTAATTATTATGACATTTCTATTTTTGTGAATTCAATAAATTTCAAGATAATACGTCAATGAATATCAAGAATATGATGAAATTCATTGACGTATAATCTTAAAACTGATTGTATTCACAAAAATAGAATGTCATTAATTAACGAGCATACAATCATCGTGGGAGTTGATATACTTTTCATTCAATGACAGTGGTTCGTGAACATAAAAAAATAAGTAAAGATGAATTTCTATATTTTTAGAAGCCCGTTCAGCCAATACAGCAGAATATCAGATTTTTGTTGACAACTTCTGAACAGTAGAGCCTACGAGATGTCAACATTCTGATAATGGACGGTAATATGAGATAATAACAAATCACGTCTCCTAGATCGCATAAACATGACACATTTCGTACCCCACCTCAAAAGCAGGGCTACTGTTCTCTGCGAGGGGTGAACAACTAATAAAATCAGGATGTACATTTTTTTTTAAAAATCACGAAAATCAAAAAAAAAACGAATCAAGCAAGAATCACGCAAATAATAAAAAAAAAACGCGTTTCAACAAAATAAATCACGAGAATCAAAAAAAAAACACGAGAACCAAAAAAGTCAAGAATCGAGTGTACAAAAAAATATTAGTTCTTCACTCCTCGGTTTTGTGCTATAGCAAAAGTATAGAAAATATAAATACACCAGGACTAGACACGTTGCCATGGTACTAATTCTTCTAGTGAATAATAACCAAATCAGAGACCAAGTTCTTTGGAGCTAACTAGGCCTGGGACGCTTATTGAAGTGACAGTCGCGTTTAGGGCCCTAAAGACTGTTTCACACGCCCACATCATAACAGTGAACTGCATCATTTGATCGAACTAATAGCACTGGTCGAGTCGAGAGCAGAGGATAATTGCATCTAGGAGGGTCCCTGGATGTGTGAATCACGACGTGCGGACTTGAATAGCCCAATTAACTGTTTTATGCCGTTATTATCACGTCGATCTGGCCTTGAAGACATATCAATCACTCGATCAAACCGTGATGGAATAATAACCACTCTATTCTAATTCGTGCTCCTGTCGCACCGATATAACACCATTATTGATCATAAATACCAACTCAGACACTGGAGAACATTTATTTTATCAACATCGGAACTTGATAAAAAAAAATCATTGTTCCCTATTCAGGGCTGAGGATGAAAGGTAGGATCGCGCTGATCCACAGAGGTGATCTACCCACCCACCAAAAAAATAAGTTGTTTCAAAGTGACTTTTCACAAATAATAATGTCAGGGTTCAAACATTTGCATTGGAGAGAAATCAAATCTAGCTTGAACGCGCGATTAGCCACAGATACCACTGCACCATATAAGGTGTAGTGGAGAGTTGAACGCGCGATGAACAGGAGAGTTGAACGCGCGATGAACAGGAGAGTTGAACGCGCGATGAGCAGGAGAGTTGAACGCGCGATGAGCAGGAGACTTGAACGCGCGATTAGCTACAGATACCACTGCACCATATAAGGTGTAGTGGAGAGTTGAACGCGCGATGAGCAGGAGACTTGAACGCGCGATGAGCAAGAGACTTGAACGCGCGATTAGCCACAGATACCACTGCACCATATAAGGTGTAGTGCTGGAGAGTTGAACGCGCGATGAGCAGGAGAGTTGAACGCGCGATGAGCAGGAGAGTTGAACGCGCGATGAGCAGGAGACTTGAACGCGCGATTAGCCACATATACCACTGCACCATATAAGGTGTAGTGGAGAGTTGAATGCGCGACGGTCCACAGACAGCACTCGTTCCACCTCCAGACATGCATACAACTTGATGCAACATCACCGTCCACCTTGGAAGCCTCGCCACACAATCTGCTGAAGACGACACGTCGTCAACACACGAGTGCTACATTAGACCATCACTCAGACTCGCATGAAGCAGATAACACTGAAGCGAGTTGACGACTTGAGAGCGCAGGGGAGGAGGCGATTAGGCGGAATATCAGGCTTCTGAGACGCCTAGCAGAGCCTGTGGTATATTTTCCTAATTCAGTATCTATTGTTTGATCTGACCAAACTTCAACTTGAATCAAATAAATCAAACCTATAAGTATAACTGTGGTTAGTTCAAAATGTTCTCTTTTTTCTTTGAATCATCTCTAAAAGTATCAATACAGAACAAAGAAGCGCTTCACAATTGTTTAGATACGTAGGCCTATATAGGCCTATATATGGAATGAAGTTCCAATCTCGATTTCACCACGGAATTGAATTGTGCATAATATTTTGGGCCAACTAAATGAAGTTATTTCAAGGTTTAATTTAATTTACCTTTTGAATCTTTTCCATCAACTTTGCGGTTTGCAACGAAGATGAAATGAATCTATCAGTATAATTATAATAATATCTCTACATCAATCTATAGTTGTATCCACGAAAGAAGGTCGTCTACACACTAAATAACTGTTGAAACAGCGGCAATTCTCGAAAACTTTACAAAGATGTGGGTGTATTTCGTGTGGACAAAAAATCTTCAAAATATCACACACAATTCTACACATATAGCTTATGACATTCGTATTTTTTGACAAGTTGGCATCTTGAAAAATTATAATACACTGGCTGGACCTATATAAAAATATACCGGGGACATATATTGTATATATATATAGGCCTACATATATAACATATGTATAGGCCCCTACACATTTATAAACCATTTCCACAAAGACAATCATCCGTCGAGGTAAATCACCACATGTAATACTATCTCATCTTCCCGCCATCACCTAAACTATTCGTTCGCAGACGCGCCAGTGCAACGCCCCCCGACCGACGCGTCCAGGTCACTGAGACATGTCCAGTGACGTCACCCGCTTTATTAGGCCGGGTTTGCGGCTGCGCGAGGCGGATATGGACCAGAGATCTCGGATTAATCTCGTGCTAACGTCGAGTAACCCGTGCAAGGACGCGTTCACATTCTTATCGGCTTAAAACCAAAGAACCACACGACTAATAGAGATGTAGAGAATAGAGTATAATGTAATAAATAAATAAAATGAAGAAATAATGAAGAAACTAATGAAGAACTGGACCTTTTTCTATTTGATGGTAAAACCGCGCAACTGTTAAGTAATATCCACTGCAACCGGATACAGAGGGGTAATTACATAGATTGTGGACTAGTGTTGATTATATATGAATTATTAATTGAAATTTCTATCAATTTACAGCAGTAAGCTCGCAGTTTATCTGTCCCTTCCGTCGCAATGCATATGTGAATTCATAATGTATCTTGAAATTTGAAAAAATACAAGAATTGAAAATCCTAAATTTAAATACCCGTTAAAAATATATTAGTTGAGCTACCTCTACATTTACTAAAAAATATGGAAATATATTGAAACCGCGTACATAGTAGAGCTAGTTAATTTAATGATATTAGATTGTGATAAAGAGAGATGAATTAGAAATATAGGTATCCGAAATATTTTACATCAAATGGATACTTATTTAAACCAAAAATTAGATAAAATGTGAGTGTTATATTCTTGTTGGATGATCAGATCACAAGTAGGCCTATACTGATTTTAGGTCCAGGATTGAAACTAGATCGAGTGCATACAGCATCCAACTTCAATTCTCTCGTAATCATAATCATAATCAGATGCATTTCGGGCTTTCCAACACTCAAATTATATACTTACTTGAAAAATCGATACGAAAATGGAAAATCCAAAACTAATTTTAGTAGTGAACTATTTTACCCCTTTAAATATTAATATCTGTTATTAATTCAAGATCACAATGGATTGGATCACGGAGTAAATTACATATCAGTAACTATGTTCTCTTCCAGGCGGCTACCAACGTCCCGAATAAATCTCACATAAATTACAGTGCATTATCGTAAAGCCGACTATCCGATTTCCCAGAGTTCGTTCATCTTCATTATACATGATCCACGAGATATGAAGGTTCCGATTGACCGTCTTTTCTATCCTACACCACTACCACTCGGATGTTTCGAACCTCCATCTATCATGACAGACTAATCCACGAAATATGAAGGTTCCGATCGACCGTCTTTCCTATCCTACACCACTACCACTCAGATGTTTCGAACCTCCATCTATCATGACAGACTTATCCACGAAATATGAAGGTTTCGATTGACCGTCTTTCCTATCCTACACCACTACCACTCGGATGTTTCGAACCTCCATCTAACATGACAGACTTATCCACGAAATATGAAGGTTCCGATCGACCGTCTTTCCTATCCTACACCACTACCACTCGGATGTTTCGTGCCTTTATCTCTCGTTGATACATAGATATCCACGTTTTTTTTATAGTTTTCAAGACCTTCAGATAGTATTACCTCATTTCGTCAGTTTTTTTTCACTTCTCCGAGACGAAGAGGCTATAATCGAGAAGCACGATTCCTCGAACACAATAAATTGAAAACAATTACTAACTTGTTAACGTGTATACTGGTCAAGCGGACGAACAACTCAAACACGTAATAATTAAAAAGAGAGAAATTACATCATCCCAAGAGCTCGGAATCGTAATTAATTCAACCGATTTTCTTGAGGAATTAATCATTGGGCCTTAGAGTCGATTTAGCGGAATATCAGATTTTTGGTGATAACTTTTGAAAGGTATGAGATATCGAAATTCTGAGAACGAGGAAACAAACACAGATATTATTCAGAATGCCTTTAAGATAATACAAGTAATCATTATTCACCTCGAATTGCCCGATTGTAATAACGATGGAACGACTGTCTCATAGCATGTATTTGATCAGAAAAAATACAATAAATAATATTCTATTCTATTGTATACTATACTATACAGAGAAATATCACGCAAAACCCCTGTAAAGACGATCGGCGGCCAACCGAGCCCGAAATTCCCCTCGCCTCTCGTACCACACGAAGCGAGCGCGCTAACCACTGCGCTGTATCTGCCAATCAAAAATGAATTGTTTTCTTCTATTTCTATCCGGGGCCCTATTTGTAATCCCCGTCCCAGTCCGCCCCTGAGCCGCGGTGCCAGACCGGTGCCGGATGCGGTGCCGGCACGTCACGAGCGCGCGTTGAGATCATCCCGTATAGCTGATGACGCCTTATAAAGGCATTGGTTTTATTGCAGCCGACATGAGTACTCCACGTTTACATGAGTTACTTCAATCAATTAACAGATGTCTGTTCTCAGGAATTAGTAATAAATATTAGGCGACACGTGATGTTGTGTAAGGTTTATTTTAGCTCGTTATATGTGTTGAGCTGCTGAGGAATGATTTATGCTGTTATAAATAGCTACTAGTCTAGTACGCGGTTTTAATGTTGGACTAGTATATCTTATATCTATTATCTATAGCTATTATATTTTATATTATATCTATATCTATCTTGTATCTTATTATCTGTCAATACTATATTTTTATGTTTATTGTTGTATAACATGCCAAGAACTTCAGAATAAAATGAAATACAATTTAATTTATAATATATCAGTAACTATATATTGTTATTGAATTACTATGAAAATTATAAAACTTCAAACTGGAATTATACATATATATATATAACTGGAGGCGATATTTTCATGATATTATATCAATACATTATATGTGAATTATTACAAAATTGTCAAGGTTTATTTAATCATATTGAATTAGATCATTAAAATAATTGTATCCAATTTGTACATATGCGGTGACAGACTCAAGAAAAAATAATTGCTAGTCGAAAAGATAAGTAACTAATCATATTTACTTGAGCAGTTAAATAAAATAACAAAAAGAATTCTGCTTTTACAACACAAAAGTACTATTTTTTAAATCACTGCCAGCGTTCTACAATGATAATCTTCTGTGAAGGGAAATGCCTGAAGCGAGCTCACAAACGTTAAATAGCATAGCCGAACGGTTCTTAGAAGCAATTAAACCAATTTGTATGAATTTGTCCAGTCAAGTATTCCATTTTCTATTCTAATAATTTTAATTTACCTTCAAATTTTGAATTTAATTTCAATTTTTATATGTAATTCAAGTATCGACTTGATAGTTATAGACTTACTTCTTTATTTCAATACATGACTTTGTAGTTGCTAGGCATTTATAACTAATAGCAATTATAGCATCTACCATTTATATCATCACATGTATTTTTTTTTTGTGTGTATTTTATTTAATGTGTGCGATTTATAATCTCTCTTTATATTTATATTTATAATATATTACATTTATATATATATATATATATATATATATATATATATATATATATATATATATATATATATATATATATATATATATATATATATATATATATCTATATATATATATATATATATATATATAATCTCTTTATATATTCAAAATATATATTATATATACTATACACTTTTATATTTATAATATATTATGTGATTGACTATCCATATGATGTACTTTCAAACGTTCTATTCTATTGTTAATCCACTTGGACAAAAATGGATATAAATAAATAAATAAATAAATATACAAGTCCACTTGAAAGAGAAGTAGCCTATAGCAAATCTAATCACTGTTCAACATCTAAAAACACTGACCATCTTATTTCAAGATAAATAAATATCAACAACCAAGTAGTGTACATTTCGTAGCCATGAACCCCATACAAGACCTGCAAGGAATTTCAACTTCTTTTAATGTTTCAATGTAACAATTCGAACCATCCAAGACTTGTAGAATGCACTGAGAAACATCAAGATATTTATATCATTCCATCATTCCTAATTTCTATAAATAGAATACCTGTTCAGACGTTGGTCAACTTACTTGGAATTGAATAATCCACCATTACCGAGATACAAACACTGTGTACCGGTAAAATATTTCCAACAATCGCTCAGGAATTTCAAGATTTTTCAATAAGAATTGAGTGAAAATGTGTTTTTCAAACGATACGTTTCAACTGTATTGGTCCTGATCTTATTCACATTTTTCAAATTTTAGATCCATCGTTATATTATTTCATATTCTATATTATATTGTTCTAAATTTGTTATTTTAGATTAATCAATTATTGCTGTAAGCCCATATTATATTATACTTGTGATAACTCAGGGGTCATATAGTCGTTGAATGAATAAATTTGACAGTAAAATTAGTAGACACGCTGTCAGTGTTAAAAAGTGGAACTTGTAGAAAGTCACAAAATAGAGCGCGTGCATTTTTCAACAATGTCATTTATTATATATATAACATTGTTGACTATGCAACATTTCGTCAGCCATATTAGGATTTAGAAGCGCATTCTATTGTTGCTTTTATTGTCATACATACCAGTACATAAATAGATACATAAATAAATGAGAATAAATTATGAATAAAATATATATATATATATATATATATATATATAGGCCTACATATATATTAGCAGAAAAGCCATCTGGTGTTTTTCAGTTCCAATTCGCATAGTTCACACAACTGTATTCTGGTGCTACTAGGACAGATTATAAAGTGAAGCGTCATTACCCGGGGTTTTTTGTGTTCGAAACTGAAAAAACTTTACTAGTGCAGTTATATACGCTACGTCACTTGTCCGGGTATTCCCAGACACATAACCTAGCTTCTTGTTGGCATTGGCGTGAGGTCGTTTCGGTTTGTTCAACTTTAACAACTGTAGCGTTTTTTTTTTCGATAAATGAATTGTATGATTGGGGTTTCCGGTTCGGTGAACTCGATTCGAGAGATTAAATAACCGCGATGACTGTAATTGGACAAAACATTGACATAATGTTACGCTTGTGAGTTTGCTAACCAAATAGGTTTGGAAAAGTTATTTCAGTAATAATTAATTTTCATCAAATACCCCATTTAATGCAGGCATAATAACGATCCTAGTGATACTTGGAAAAATGTTATGTTGACAGAATTCAAATTGAAACAGTTATTCCAGTTGAAACAAAAATAATCACAAACATTTCAATACAAAATAAGTAGGCCTAAACCACAATAATGAATTGAAAAATAAAAAATCATTCAAATATTATTTATTTATTTATATTGGGTTTAACAACGCACTGTTATGATAACGAAGATCTAATGGCGTCGGATGGATGATTAATGAGATGATGAGATGAAGGTTCTTGGGTAATGGGAAGGATAGTGGGAAGGAAGCGGTCATGGCCGACTTATTGAAGGAACCATCCGGGCAATTAGCCTAGACTACAGAGGGAAACCACGAAAAACCTCTGTAAGACGGTCGGTGGTGGGGATCGAACCGGGAATTCCCCTCGCCTCCCGGATCACATGAAGCGAGCGCGTTAACCACTGCGCTGCATGTGCCAGTATCATTCAAATATATCGATACACTTGGAAAAAGTATAAATTATCTAAAATAATTAATGATAAGTATAATTGACAATATTAACAGATTAAATTCCTAAATAAGATCTTTAAAGCGTTTCGTGCCAGAAGTTTGATAAGATTAAAACTTTCAAGACACCAAGCGAAACACTTGCCACGTCAATTCACTCCAGAACAATTCTATTGTAAATGGGTTGAATCCTACACAGATACGAACTCTTAAAAATATTGACAAGGCCTACGACACTTTCAATATATTTTTTACGAATAAAATTTACGACTCAACAACCAGTTGTTAATCAACGTCGCGTTGTGAATCAACAACCCATTGTGAATCAACGACGCGTTGTGAATCAACGCCGCGTTGTGAATGTTCCACGCCGATCTAACCGTCGCGCTTGTATGTTCCAGATCCCGAGCGGTGCGCACCCCCCGCTAGCAGCCGTGCACAGCTGGCACATCCCCCGCCCCTCCCTCCTCCCCTCGGACAGCGAGAGCGAGGCGCGGAGCCAGGCGCAGCGCGGATCCACGTCCAGCCAGGGCTCCAGCTCCAACACCAGCACGCAGGTAACGCAACAAGCCTCGCACTAATGCGCACAAACGAGTGCGGTAGACTATAGCCAGGCTTGGGGAGGTGATATATACAGGCCCAACGTTTAATATTAGTATAATACATCCTTATTCTACTGTATGTTATCGTACTTTAGGTTGGTCACAATATGTCCCCGATACATTTTCAAAATAAAAGTAACCTTTTACTCGCAATAAAAGTGAATAAGTATGGTAGATTGATAATATAGCCATGGTCGAGCAGGTATATTATGTGACGTATAAATTAGTATGTACGTACATATTTTACTATATAATACGAATGTATTCTACTGTATAGGGCCTACTATGTAACATATGAAACTAGTATAATACATACATATTTTACAGTACATACAGTAATACGTAGCCTACGTCTTCGTTTCATATGTTTATACCTCACATTTTTATTATAAAATTATATTGTTTCGTAGTTTGTATTAAACAATCACACGGTAATCGTCTTCTTACGATGAAATGTTTTACTTGTAGCACGCTGATACTACATTTCAAACAAATATAGAGGCAGTTTCGTACATTAGTCTGTAGTATCGGATACGTTACTTCAAAGCACATAGGCCTATCATTTTGGGCCGTGCAATTTTATTTTTGCTCCTATTTGAGATTGTTCAACAATAGGGTAAAAATACGGTAGATTATAGCCAGGCTTGGGTAGGTGATATATACAGGCCTAACGTATAATACTAGTATAATACATCCGTATTTTACTGTATGATATCGTACTTTATGTTGGACACATTAATTCCCCGAGTCCTTCTCAATTAAAATACATTTTCAAAATAAAAGTAACCTTTTACTTGCAATAAAAGTGAATCGCCAATCAATAGACGATTGATGTTTTCCTACAGATAACCGCAAAACCACTAGACTCAGTACATTAGCCTATAATAGAAAGATGTGTTTTCATCGGTAACTCTATCTAACAATGCATCAATCCAACAAACGACTATCCAACGTATCTCTCCTATGACCAGAATAAGTCGAAACAAACTAGAATCATCCAATCACATCCCATCGATATCGGACGTCACATAAATATCTCCGTCTAACGACAACTCTCTCTCTCTCTCCTATCAGAGCGGCGCGAGCGGTTCCCTGCTGTTGACGGCCGCCAACCTGGCGTCGC
Source organism: Brachyptera putata (assembly GCA_907164805.1). Taxonomy (NCBI): domain Eukaryota; kingdom Metazoa; phylum Arthropoda; class Insecta; order Plecoptera; family Taeniopterygidae; genus Brachyptera; species Brachyptera putata. The sequence goes on along the minus strand of OU015472.1, from coordinate 16,152,562 downwards.
TGAGATGCGAGCCGTTCGTCAAGCCGTCGGCCGACTGCATGTCGCTGGCGTCGTCAACGCATTTCACCGTCGTCAACGGCATGGACCGTCGGCGGGGGAAGCCGCTACCGTCGTGCTGCTGCAAGAAACACCAGATACCCGTCCTAGTCGCGGCCATGAGCGCAATCTTCCTCGTCGCCATTCTCGCCGCCGTGCTCTACTTGGAAAGTGAGTGGAAACCTTCCTTCGTGAAACCGACCCACACTGTGATATCGATCTGTCAGCATAATGTATAATCGATCTGTAGCGAATCTGCTTTATACCATTCAGAGGTATCTTCCAAAATAATATCAATTTTATGATAAATTTTTTAATGTCAAGTCCATGGGATTCGATTCAGCAAAATATCATTTTTTTCTTGTGATTTTTCACATTCCATTACGAAATGTGTGTTTAAGCCGTATATACGCGTGACAATAAGACGATGTAAGATGAATAGTTATTACGTTTACACAAGTATTGAAAATATCTGTGTATCCTTGTTTTCAAAATTTCAATATCTCATGCCGTTCAAAAGTGATCACCAAAGAACTGATATTCCACTAAATCAAGTATCAACTCCCATGAACTCATGAATAAGTTTCGAACTAATTCATTCATGTGTAGCGAATTAACATTATTTACACAAACGTCCCACAAATAAGTCATCGGCATGAGAATAATCATAATAATTCGACGGTATGTCACTGCCAAAATAGGCCTACTATCCTGTTACAGTAATAATTAAATTCTTACAAGTCTTGTATGTACGCTTGGGCCTGTTTATTTATTATTTTCACGAAGATCAAACAGTTTGCATAGTCAAAAAAAAGTTAGGATCCTTGAGATGGGTACCCGAAAGGCGATCCAATCAACAAATAGTAACTCGTTCGACAAACTGTGAATACCTAGTGAACCCAAGAAGTTTAGGGGAAAATTCACTACAAAAATAAACTAAACATTCTGTATGAATTCGGTGAAAGGGAAAGAGAGAACAGCAGCTTACCGAGGTTCACAAGTAGATAGGACTACTCATGGTGGAGAGCCGTTGAGAGAACACAGAGATGAAAGACACGCGAGATAATTACCTACTCTACTGTGATAAAGGCAACAGCCGAAACGTGGAAAATCTCGTGTGTCTTTCATCTCTGTGTTCTATCAACGGCTCTCGACCACTATAAGTAGTCCTATCTACTTGTGAACCTCGGTAAGCTGCTGTTCTCTCTTTCCCTTTCACCCAATTCATATATTACGCCTCAGGCTATTTTCCTATAGGCCTACACACCAAGTCATTTGACATCAAACTAAAGGTTCGTTTGTTTTATTTTCCAGTGAGATGGAGAGACATTCACTTGTTCACCTGAGAGAGCTGGCGGCGGCAGAAGACTCCCGGGTCAGTAGCGGACGCATCAACAGTATTCAGCGAGACAGACACTATTTATACTACTATATTATTATACGATCCAAGACAATTATTATTATTATTATTTAAACAAAGCTAGTTTATAGTGCGCTACGTGGGCCGGAGAGGGTTGTGAAATATCGAACGAGCAGTACAAAACAAATGTATACGACCTTTTAAAAACGTGAAACGTAATGTATCTACATTCCTTTCGAATGCATTTGGTTATTCGAATTTATTTGAAACAGCAAACGAATGCATCAACATACATATTTGTAAATATAAATTATAAACTTGAATTACGATATCGTATTTATTATTATTTGGAACTCTCACCGGTCGTGATCATTCGTCGCAGATTTATTTCACAGTAGCTTATATATAAATTGAATGGATTTGTTATCAACTTGAGATGTGATAAAAGAACTGAGTCAACTCTGAACGAAATTATATCCAACGTTGAAGTCACTTTGAAAGTTGCATTTTACTCGACTAATTGATAGTCTTCAAAAATACAAACTGTCGAATACCGTAACAGTACTTGGTCCCTGACGTAAACAACCGATTACGTTTTACTCGTCGGATATAATTGAAGCTGACGTACTTGAAGATTCTAGCGTGAATATTATTAGAATATTTAAAATTTAAACGGAAATAATTATATGCAATCTGACAATATTACGAGTTTTGCATCTGAAGAGCTCAAACAATATATTATACTCGTATCCACGACAGAAGAAGGTCTGCCAACTAAATAAACCTTGAAACTCCGGTAACTACATTATCCAGATACAACTACAAGGATTTAATTATATTAAATATTTAAAACTTAAAAGTTGCATTCGCGTTTCATATCGACCGGATCATAAAAATCTCAACACCCTGAATATGACCCAGCTATAGAAATTTAATGGTGGTACAGTATTTGTATTTGCTATGTTGGTAGAAGACCATCTTCTTTCGTGAAAGGAAGTATAATTACGGATTACAATATATTAAAAAGATTAGTAATTTCTACTCAAGTTATCAATAATTGACGATCGATCATTACGTTTGAAAAATTCTTGTTTTAATGTAATGTGTCATTAAAACTAACGAATCTCACAACGTTGTTATAATGTTACAAGTTCGTCCAACACACACCAGAGTTGACACTAAAATCTATATTTCCAATGGTGACTCTTACGACACTTAACGGTATTATTTAATTAATTAAGGAAACAGCAAATCATCTGTGATAAAGAAGATGAATCGTCGAATGAATGTTGAACAGAGTGAATTAAACTAATGATAATAGAACATGTGTTTACGTGATTCATTTCAACTCTCCTCTAAAACTCCTCTATCCAAAGAAGACGCTGAATTCACGTTACGGTAAGTTAATCAATTTCACCCACGCTAGTCAATTCACACAATTTCGCCAGATATTGCCTTGGAAACCAAGTTGGACGTGAGTTCGAGTCCCGTATAAGGCATGGGTTTTGTTAAACATCATTCACTCATCCCCCAATTAACCTCACTATTGATGGGGTAGCTAGACAAACAAATGATAATCAGCATCCACCTAAATAGGCCTATATCCTCCTATCCTATTCAAACCGTAGCACACTGATAAAATATTATTAAAATATGCCCAAAGTAAGAAATATTGAATAATTCAGTCACTTTTATTCTACCAGTTGTCTTGCTATTACCATCAGCTAATGATATCACAGTACACTGACATGATCATGTAACAAAGTGCGTAATAAAGTCATATAGTAATTATGTTAACCGTCCATCAGTAATTATAAACGACCACAAAAATAAAATATTCAGACGACTGATTGGCCTAATTGATACTGAAATTGAAATAAATGTTGAAAAAATTAATTGAACGCTCCATAACCAAACTCAATTACAAACAATGTGACATTAATTCTACATACCATATTGTAAAACCTAGGTATGTAATATTTCCCTGCCTCCCCCCCCCCCCCCTCCCTTCCTACCAACTCCTTCTCTTCACCAAAATGCAAGAGAACAAATCTTCTGGCCGTAATCTAACTACGAGATGAATTTATTGTCTCGTTACATTCCAAATAAAATGTTGTATGATTCTGTATTCCCTCTCGCTCCATCAAATCCTACTACCGAGCAACCTTGATGCATCATTCCTGAATCCAGCGCTTCCCCACATCCTGCATACAATTTTCCCCCTCTATTCTCACACACACAATGTAGAAGTATCCTACATGGACTGCTTTACAATGTGGATGGTTTATTTACCATAGTCCTCAGAAAAACAGTGGATACACGTTTCACTCCAAACAGTGGCATAATGCTTCATATTTCAAAGTGAACCTCAGAAATATATCAATCCTGGGCTCTCGCTAATCATTATAAAATCCTACCAACAAAATTCAGAATATTACTCAACGAGGGATTACTGTATAGGCCTACTATGAACTTTATTCTCTTCATTAACTTCATTATCACCACCATTCGAAGGCTATAGTTTGTGTAATTTCAGCAATCCTGCACAGAATGTTCGATCTAAGTCTATAGTTCGCCGAAAGTACAGCGCGAACCTGTCGGTTTCATTGAGAAACAACTTCCAACGCAGTCGCACCACACTGAGTTTTGTTCAGTTTTCGTCGCTCTTGTAGCAAACTTCACCGATTGGTTGAATTTTCAAGATATCCGACAAGTCGACAAGAAATATACTTTACGATAGCAATTTGTTGGTCACGAATACACAGCATGTTTAATTTACCGGCACACTTGGACCCGTCCACAAACCCTCAGCTATGTGTGCGTGCGAGACTCACCTCCACCTCCGACAGCGTCTGCGTCCAGCGGTAGTTGTCAAGGTCGCAGCCGTTGCCCGCGTTGGGCTTCAGCTTGCCCTTCTCCTTGGGGTCGTCCTCCTCGTCCGCCTCGGGCCCATCCCCCCCGGCGCCGGGCACGACGTCGGGCACCTTCGAGCTCGACGGCACCGACTCCACGGCGGCTTGCTTGCCCGCTTTCTTCTGCATGACAAAAACACGGGTATTAAGCTGGCCTTCCATGAACACGGTATTCGCTAAGCGTTGTTTCTAGCTTGGATACCGTGCCGCCATGCGCTGCTCTTGTCAATGATTGGTCATTTTTTCAACATGATTGATTGTTTAAAAGGCTTAGAGGCGCAACGACAACAAGGTCATTTTGCGCCTGAAGGATTACTTATAAGAATTGTCAAAGTCAAATATCCAGTCGAAATCAATAATAATAGAATACCTAAACAGTAGATCAAACAATATACAGTGTTATTAATGACTATATAAAACCTAATTGGAAATTGTGTAAAAACCTTAAATACTAAATAACAAAAGTTTTCAAGATCAGACGCCAGTGTAGAGGGCCGGCACCAGTCAGGTAATATATGAAATATGCTAAAAAAAGTAAAAAACTAAAAAAAAACGGTTAGCGAATTTGCTAGGCAAATACCGCGTTAATGAAAGGCCAGCTTTAGGCATGCAGTCGGAATTACGGTGGACGTTTGAACAACCCTTAGGGTGTTGGTTATCGTGTCATTTCATCAGAAATGAATCAGAAAATAATTAATTGATATTTTGATATTTTTAATTTGTTCATCCTGCACAGGTCTCTAGATATAAAAATCTTGCGTGTACGACACTTTGGTTAATAATTTGAGCTCAATCTCTTATTAGGGTTTTACAAGCGCTCGAAAATCGTCAAAAAGAGCAAAGTGCCCCTTTCTTGAGTACTGCGGTAAATGCACTAGGCCCAAATGGGGAATACGATCGTTAAATTTTATTATGAGGCAGTTGAAGGGGACAGGGATGAAAATGAAAGAAAAGGCATACATGAGTCTGATTCTGCCAATACTTGAGTATGCTAGTTCAGTCTGGGATCCGCATTAAGTTGAAAAAGTTATAAAAAAAAATGGGAAAATGATTGAGAAAATAGGATGGGAAAATTCGGCAACATGAAGACTAATAGAAGGAATGTGCAATTTTCTTAGAGTCAAGAATATACAGTATATACAGGATGGGATGAATTAAGCAATAGAATTGGAAAGGGATTACAAAGAAGTACAAGGGGAAAGGTGAGAAATGGAAGTGTAAAAGTGGATAGAGAAGTAGGGAAATATGGATTCATTCAAAGAATGACGCAGGAATGGAATTAATTGGAAGATAAAGAGAATATAGGCCTAACAAAGATCGGTGAGTTAAGAAAAGACCTACTTGAGTAAATAACAGTATTAGCCCTGCGTAGGACTACGTAACCAATTGTAGAGGTATTGTGAGTCACGCCGAAATTGACCTCGATCTCTTTTAGGGTTATGTTAGGTTTGTGAATGGAAAAAGGGGTCCACTGTAAATTTACGAATCAAACCCCACCCTACCTAGCCTTGACCATCAGCCACCTCAGTTGACATAACCCCAAGACAAATCCGCACTGTTTACAATTAATTTACCAAACTTTTTGGCAGAGTTCAACTCTGTTAGGTGATCGGAATGTAAATTAACCATAACCCAACTTGAATTGTAATTTAAAGCTCATCATACCATTGCACAGTGAAACCTCTATTGATTTTTAAGGGACCAGGAAAAATAAACCGTTCATGCAGGAAAACAATAAAACCAGGAAAACTTGAAATTACCATCCCAAGGAGTAGGGTGGGACAAAATAAATTATGGAAGCAGAAGGATAGATCCGGTAAGAATGCATAGGTTTACCTGTCACGTAAATAAATGTGAAATGTAGGCCTAACTAAACAGTCAACAACAATTGATGCCGACCAAAGTGAGCTATACTTATAGAAGTAAAGTAGGTACGTCTGTTGCAACCAGCTTACCCCCCCCCCCCATTTGCCCCACAATAATCCAGCTTCAAACCCCTTCTAAGCGATGAAGTTCAGCAATCAAGTTGACCACTCTTAATTTTTGTTGCGTCAGGATATTTCATTGTGAAACATTACTACGGTACGAGATATTAATGAAGGGTTCTAGAAATGGTCACGGTTATATGCTACTAAATTAGGCCTACCTGCACCAGCAAGCTTACCTCATCAATTTCCCTCTGTAGCGCGTCCGCTTCTTCCTCAGTCAACTCTTGAATCTTCGGCTCTTCGACCGGTTTCTGTTTCGCTAATTCTCTCTCCTCCTCTTTCTTCTTCAACGCAATCCTTTCCTTTCGTTTACGTTCACTCGCTTCCTTTTCCTTGTTCTTTTTGTTGTAGATATCCAACGCCTCTTTCTGATACTTGTGGAACATGTCCATGACAAGCTAGAAGTAAATGTAAGTACCGGTATCATCAATGTAAGTAGGCCTACGAGAATGGTCAGTTTAAAAAGAGCTGGTAGTATTTCAGCTAGCTCATTCAAGTACACTAACATCGTAAATGTAGCTCACTAAAGCTACTAACTAGTATACATCTCCATAAAACTACATGCCAGTGAAACTTAGCTAGCTGTTGGTTATAGTGTAGACCTATATTTAAAGTCTACTGCCTTATATCTCTCAATGTATGCCTAAGATAATGATTCAACACATTATGACTAATAAGTGATGCTATAGCTCACTATACATTGTTGTACCAAGTGGTCAACAACAACCTCCTAAACTGTGATCTCCAACCACAACCTGAGGAAACCTACAGTTTATTTACCCTAACTTTTCTAGTTGCTATGGTAACCTTAAAATAATGCTTTCTCTCTTATGTTCATGAAAGTTTGTGCTACAAGAGAATGAATATTATAGACCTAGACCTAGTCATTGTAGATAATGTTTGGACTAGGTAAAGGAGCTATTGTATTTACAAACTCAATGGTGAAGCTAGATACTCAGATCAGGTTCAAGCCTAGGCCTAGGTGCGAGATAAAAGTGACGACCGATTTCATCAGTACTCCAAGTCAACTCGACAGCGATCAGCCTAGGCCTAGCAGCCCACACTAGGCCTATAGCCATGCCCACAACCTAGGTCTCTGTCCTACTCACTAAGGCCTAGCCTATCACTTGTAGAACTAGTTGCAGCCTATCAGTGATCTAGGCCTAATCCTTATTAGGTTGGGCCTTGGCCTAGGCTCTCAGTCTGCAACATCAACTAAAATATACCTTTTCACCGGCACCATCACCACCTCCGGTGTAAAAGTCTGTTTTTCTCGCCAAGAAATTGAAAATGGTATCCAACAGCTGAAAACAATGAACAGTAGATAAATTAGATCATTTCAACAGCATGTGAGGTCATGGCAGTGACAGCCTTAACCTCAAACTTTTCTCCGTGCTCGTTGGTGTTTTCAATAAATGAATACCTCTTGAACTCCACCTTCATGTTGCTGAGCCATTGCCAGCAACATAGAGTCAAACTGTTCAGGATCTCTAGCAGCCATTATTTCTTGAATTAATAATTAATATGATATTTATTACTTTACACTACAACAGAACTGCGTCAATCACCAAATCAACAAAATCGCCCGCTATTGAACTACTTTGTCGACACGTGCGCGAAGATTGACTGGTTTCTACTCCCATCTGGTGACTAGATGAAAAAGCTTAACCGCTGGGAAAACGCCATATATTGTCACAGACAAGGGAAGCTTCCCTTACCTGTGATATTGTGTCACTTATGTGGGCTTATGTGGTAAATAAGAATAACGTACTTCAACTTCTTAAAAAGATTCAAAGATATATAATAAACAGATACGTAGATTTTTAAATAATAATAAATTAATTATTTGTTTAATTCATTCATTCATTAATAAGTGGGTGGATGGATGGATGGATGAATGAATGGATGAATAATCGTTTGAATAAATAGATTTATAAATGAGTGAATGGATGGATAAATGAACGAATACATGAATGAATAAATAAAAATATGAATAAATAAATGCATGAATAAGATAAATGAATGAAAAAATGAAAACAAAATTAAATAGCTATGTTTAATTGATTGAACAAATGATGACATAAATGGGTAGGTCCTATATTATATCACCAAATGGACAAAATTAAACTTCTGGTATTTGAGAAACAAAAGTTGGCCAATTTCCGTAATTTTATTTCTACTTTGAATTTAGTAACAAATAATAATTTACAATGCAGTAATCATTGTCACTTTATACCAAAATCATCCGGACAGAGAAATAATACATTCCAGGTTGTGTTCACATTTGAGGGTTTTACGTGGTTTCCCTCTGTCCTTCATGTCAATACTGGGATGGTTTCTCAACAACGGGCCACGACCGACTCCTTCCCACTATCCAAGAACACATGATAAAATAACCTTTCATCTTTTCACCCCATCATCCCACATATCATTCACCGACGCCAATAGATCGTAGTCATCAGTACAGTGCGTCGTTAAACCCAATAAGAGTATAAAAATAGATATTTCGGAATATTTCGGGTCGATAAACTCAACATAAATATGAAAATGAATATTTCGTTGAATCGAGTGGCATGCTTGTGGCGTGAGTGTGACGCTTGTCGTTATGACGTCATCTCTGGTGACAGCTAGCCAGACAGATCGATATCAGCTCAAGGGTCTGTGACACACATACTTGTAGCCACGAGAGATAAACGTCGTCTACCAACTGAATAATCGTAGAAAAACTTACCTCAGTTTTAATCATTTACATGCTTTTGAAAGATTAGTTTCCTCTGATCGTGAATCTCGTTCAGAGAAAGCACTCACCCTCACATTATCACAGCTACGGGGATATTTGTGTTTGTTATGTTGGTGGCGGACAACCATCTTCTTTCGCTTAATCTTAGGGGTTGACAACTCGCAAATCTGGTGTAGGCTACACCTGATTTCAGGTGTTTTCAGAGATTTCAAGGGATTTCAAGAGGATTTAAGGGATTTCAGGGATTTCAATGGAATTTCATGGCAAGTGTACACCGGATTTCAGGAGTTGTTAACCCCTCGGGAAAATCTGTAGTTTCCACATTCGTTTAATCTAGGACTGTAGCTATATCCACGATGGATATGTGACTTGGACTTCTCCCATGTTCTCCCAGCTGACGATCATCTCCAGTGCTAAGAAACTCTCAGACGCCACCTAGATCGTACAGTACAGATGTACAGCTAGCTACAGGCTCTACAGGGCTCTGATTGCCTGAGTAGTCCATCTCAGTGGCTTATTCAATCGGTTTCATAGATCCAGAACAACGTCGCTTTCAGCTGCGTATCCATCGTAGATAGCTATAATCCTAGGTCTGATAGAGATCTCTATGGTCTGATCAATCCAGGCCGGGATGAAACAGGCCAAGGTCTGTAGAGTGAGTGTGTACCACGTGAGTTCAGCGTGCTGCCACCAGGTAGTATCAGGAGCGGTAATCAAACTACATCGTGATCTCCAACCAGTGTTATCATTGGCTGGACGCAGTGGCGGTGCGGAATCATGAGAATTAACTATTTTGTAACGTCTACGCGCATAAGCTAATCAAGCAAATCCATAATGGCTGTTTTATGGATGAGCAATCATGAAGACTTTCTTGCACTCGACCCAAATTGGGTCTTTCTCCGCATGTTTTTTTGGGGTTGCACCCCAAGCGGGAGAAGGTATTAACTTATTTAACTGTACTAAATATCACCTGTCCTGAAAGTTTTAGGTACCGTCTACACGAGTCAAGGGTTGATGTCAAGCCCTTGATCGAAACCTTGAAGTTGGAGTTGAGTCAATAATCGCGACACCCAATCGGTACCGAAACGGTGTCGTGAACCGCCATGTTTTTTAGGTGAATACTGGCTTGTGATTGGGCAGTTGGGAAAATCGTGTCGGACGACAAGAGAAAATCGGAACTGGAAACCCTGCTTCACTCAGGCTTAATACCACCACTGCACGCCACTGTGTGTGCTACTGGTGTTATAAAAGGCTCGGAATAGATATGCGGAATGAATCTGGTATCAGCTTCCAGCTCATCAACATGCACCTCGCTGCAATCAGTGCCTGCCTTCTAATCGCGGGTGAGTCGAATTACATCCACGCTCTACGAGCTGTAGACCCACACACCATAGACTACAGGCCCATTCACAATGCGACGCTAACTTACTTAAACTTATACGTAATCGTTAACTCAAGTTGCTATCGTAATATTTGAAGTCTCTATTCACAATAGACCAGCAATCGCAACCGTAAACGCGAAAAAACAACCAATCACAATTTCGTATTTCAACCAATCACAATTTTTTTTCTGTTGTCGGTGTCTCCAATTCCCGCGCCCTTCTTCAAGGTCGATCGATTCGGCTTTCTGATTTCTTACGTTGAAAGTTAACTTGTCCCGTGAAAGCTTGGACCTTGGTAGCTCACAAGTTAACGGCTTACGATAATAAGTTAGCGACATGCATTGTGGATAGGCAAGTCACTTTCCCTAAGCCAAACATTTTATAAGTTAACGCTTACGTTAGAAGTTTAAGTTAGCGTCGCATTGTGAATGGTTAAAGCCCTAAGTGGCGTGCCGGAATCAAGCGCTTTGCTAGCGCTAAGTTGGCCCAGCATACGTCACGGCTAGATCAGCTAGCTTGCAATTCTGGAACGACCACGAGCATCTTTTGCAACGTAGCTGTCAAAGTCATGGCGGAAGATCAAATCGTGTTGGGAGCTGCAGCAATTGTATTAAATGCAGGCATTTCTTCTGATTCCTCAGTGGATCAGAAGAGGATGACGAAGTTTACACTCTTATTGCCAATAGAATTGAATATTTTCAATAACTTCTTAGTCATCTATAACCGCAACGTCGAATTTTTTGCTGCAATTATTTACTCTCTATATATTTAAATATTTAAACTCACAATTATTTGATTGTTCTGCGGTACTTTCTCCACAGGTATTGTCATTATTTCATTATCATACTCAATCTACAGCTCGACCATATCAAGCGACGCCATGATCTTTGAATTTGCGCTCGAAATTATGGCTGAACTAGTAAGTTAGCAACCTTTTTCACCGCTAGATGAGCTATGTCAGCGGACTTAGCAGGCTAGATTCTGGAACGATTTGCTAGATTCTAGCGGCATTAGCCGCTAGAAATTGGAACGCCATTTCGACAATGCTAATCTAGCGCTAGCTAAGCGCCTCATTCTGGAACGCGACTCTATTCATACTGTCCAAGTTTTCATCCAACTCCTGTGATTCAAGGTTGGTTACAATTTCTTGGACCTTCCAAATGGAAAACTTGGAGCAAAAAGCTCTCATCCAACCTTTGGACATTCAAGCCCCCACACCCCTTACCCTGTAGTTCTGCCAGTCACCGCTAAGAGTGCTGAAAATCGTTTCGGTGATTGTGCTTCAGTCAACAGTAAGATGGATGCTTGCCTGGGTTGTCTTGTCTTGTGAGAGTTTCTTGTGAGTTTGTTCTCACCTTGCATGACGATGTGATATATTCATTTTATATATTTCACATATTCTATACAGGGCCTATTATATTGTATTTTACCATGTGACAATTCCCATATATATTACATTTTTTGCATTGTTTTTAACATGTTTTGTAATATCTTATTTGGAAGAAAATCCAACCTCTCATCTGTGACAATGCATGACGTTTGCCTGACTCGTTGTGTTCCAGTGGCGTGCTGTCACGGGTTAGTGCCCTCCAAGACCAGCTCGTTTGCCGTCCCGAGCGACACCTCACAACAGGTATGACCGCTAGACGCTGCAGTCAAAGCTCGATTATCTGTCACACTTTTATCACAGCTTTATAACTTTGTGATTTTATGGAAAGATTTTTTTTGTATACTCATTCATTTGTGTTGCCCAAGATCTATTGGCGTCGGGGGATAATGAATGAGGTGATGGGGTGAAGAGATGAAATGTTATTTTATCAGGTGTTATCGAAGAGGTTGGCTGTGACCTGAACGACAGATGGTAACCACGAAAAATCTCTCTCAAGATGGTGGATCATCAATTACTACTATACTCCTAATTAGACGAGCTTTAGCGAGGATTCAATTTGACATACTAAAAAAAATTGGTGTTCGTTTTTATTTTTTATTTTTTTTTATGTTTTTTTTTTGTTTCTTTGTCGGTTCTCCACAGGTCACACGGCTGCAGCTATCAACTTCAAACTTTTTTCCAATATGGTTCCTCATCTAACTTAGATCTGTATAGTTTTATGGCATTATCGAGGGGTAACTTTTTTTTTATGAATTATAGAAATTTCAATAATACCCAATAGAATAACACGACGGAAAAAAAAGAAAATATTTTTATTTTTCAAAAAAATTAAATTTTGCGTGAAGTTGAATTACATTTTGATACACATTTCTGAAAAATTTCAGCTTGATCGAGTCAGCCATTTTGAAAAAAAAAACATAAAATGTGCTAAATTGGTACCACTCGAAGCAGTTTTTACCTATTTAAACCCATACTATTACTATTCGCTCGTCTAACAACGCATATATGGCGTTTTCCTAGTTAATCGACATGTTTACGCGATTGCATTTATGGCGATTTCCCAATTGCACCAGCACATCAATTGATTTGTCGTGATTCGAGAGCGCGGCAATGAAAAGCCGTCTACATCTATTGATAGCAGCACTAATCTGTTGCTCTTATCAGTCGAATCAATTAACAAGTTGCTAATTGACTCGATCAAGGTCATTCACCGATTAAACTCTTCTAACCCATGCAGAACAAAGTTACATGATCAGTGCTGAAAAATATCTTTAGTAACGTAATTATATTTGTTACATAATGTTTATATTCTAACAATATTTTGAGTAAAGTAATAATGCATTGAACAATAACTATATTTTAACGCGTTTGAATGATAATACTATTGTATTGTATTGTATTGTAATTTGTTTATTTAGCAAATGATTTTGCTATTAATTATACAGGTCTACATATATTAATGACTCTCTTAAAATTATTTTACTCATTATTACCTTCCAGTGCTAGTTACATGTTTGATTATTTCTAGCTTAAATCTACTCACACTTTTGATTTCCTTCAATACTATAGGTAAATTATTATAGTCTCTTACTGACTTATAAAATATACTTTTACTGAACATTGAAGAATTACATGACTCTAAATATATATGATCAGCACCTCTTGTATAGTGATCATGTATTTCATTATTATTGGTAATTAATTTATCAAAGTAAACGGGCATAAAACCATTAATTATTTTAAATATAAATACATAGGAATCCATTTTAATACTATTTCTAACATTTAACCATTCTAATCTATTCAACATTTTCTCTGAAGAAACAGTCCAAGTTTCCTGTAATATAAATCTCATAGCCGAGTTCTGTAATTTTTGCAACGTATCTAAAATTTCATTAGAGACAGATAAAAATATGGTACTACAATAATCATAGTGAGGTTTAACTATACAATTGAAAATTAAGATTTTTGTCCATTTTGACAGTTCTCTACCACATCTTCTTAGATATCCAATTTTTTTCCCAATTTTCTTCACAATATAATTCATATGGCTCTTAAAATTAAGTCTACAGTCAAGTATAATACCCAAATATTTAAACTCTTGTACAACCTCAATTTTGATACCATTAATTACAACATTATACATCTCTTCATTTCGGTCCTTCTTTATAATCATTGCCTTGGTTTTCTTATCATTAAGTTTTAATTTATTCACATTTAACCATTGAAAAATAATATCTAATTCTGTATTCAAAGTTTCAAACAGTTCCTTCTTATTTCTTCCACTTACAGATATCACCATATCATCAGCATATATGTTCATGAAACACTGATTCATACATTTATTTACATCATTAATGTATAAAAGAAACAATAAGGGTCCTAGAGTTGATCCTTGAGGAACTCCTTCGGTACATACTATAAAAGTTGACATCTCTTCCCCATAATTTACTCTTTGTTTTCTATCACTGAGGTAGTGTTCTATCCACTTCCATACTTCACCATTTATTCCATACATATATTTTAGTTTTAGTAATAATCTTTCTCTATTTACAGTTTCAAAAGCCCTTTTTAAATCCAGAAATACCGATATAGTGTCTCTTCCTTCATCTCTATCTTTCATCCACCTAAACAGGAGATTTTGTACTGCCGTTTCACATGAGTGCCTTTTTCTAAATCCTGATTGATTAACGTACATGAGATTATTTTTATTCACATAGTCATATATTTGATTATGTACTACTTTTTCAATAATTTTATCTACTACCGCTAACATATTAATAGGTCTAAACTCTGTCATGTCCATTGTTCCCTTTACTTTGGGTACCGGTACAATTACTGATTCTTTCAGTTTTTCTGGGAAAACCCCTCTACTCAAACTCATATTTATTAAATCTAACAGATAATGTCTAATAACGCAGTAGGAATCTTTGAACAGAGCACATGATATTCCATCTATATCCCCTTTCTTGTTTTTTAGACTTAAAACTACTTCATCTAACTCCTTTATCGTAACTTTACTAAATTGGTCAAAAGTACAATTACTATTATCATCTCTTCTATATTTCTTCACATCGTACAGATTAAGTCTTCCTATACAGTTATGTTTGAACTGATCTTCCGCTTCCTTGTCAATACTCTTTATGCTATCTAGTATCTCATTAATGCTAGATATGAAAAATTTATTAAATCCGTCAGCAATTACTTTGTCATCCACAAGTATTTTCTTATGATCATTAAGAATTTCCGTGGCTCTCATCTCTCTATTTTCAACTGTTGTCAATTTTTTCAAAGTTTGCCACATTTTAACACTATCATATTTCACTCTATCTATTCTGTCTTCGAAGTACACTTTTTCCGCTTTCCGCAGCATGTTAACTATGACGTTTCTGCTTTTTTTAAACCTGACCCAGTCTTCACCATCTCCCGTTATTTTAGCTTTTTTCTTTAAAACGTTTCTTTCCTTAATTTTATCTTTAATTTCCTCATTCATCCAGTAACAACTTTTTACTCTGCTCTGCTTCAATTGCACCCTTTTTACTTTAACCATACTATATTTACACTTCAGCAAGTTTTTTGTTACACAGTTGTACAAATCATTTACATCCTCGCTTTTTCTCTCCCACTTGCATTCGTACAACTTGTTTTGGTAATTTTCCTTCTCATATTGCTCCCAGTCTTCTACAACCTTAAAATTATTTCTTATACTTTCAAGCCTGCCTTCCGTATCCCCTGTGAAAATATCAGTTATTTTTATGATAATAGTTTCATGGTCTGCAACTGAGACATCATCCATTACTTTACTTTCAATAAGTCTTTGATTATTAACTATAACAAGGTCTATTAGACTTCGAGTGTCCTTGGTAATTCTAGTTGGTGTGATAATTAATTGTTTCAGTCCAAACTCATTGACTAGGTTCTTAAGCTTCTTACTACTTCTACTATTTCCTAACCAGTCCATATTCAGATCACCTGTCAGTATCATATTGCTTCTGCTGTCTGCTTCCCTCTCAAAAATGGATTCTATTAGTTCAAGTCCTTTACCCTTATTTCCGTTTGGAGACAGATATAACACGTATAGAGATGTATAGGCATTCTTATTAAAATACACTTTACATCCAATCATCTATTAACTATACCTATTTTCAAACTTTATTATTGTATAACCAAGCAATGGTAGTTATTTATGTTTTAATATTCAAATATCTCTCATTATTATCATTTAATCTCAAATTGAAAAGATCTTCAGTTAATTTTCTTTGACATCGTTCGTAACCCTGCATGGTAGTTATATTGAAATTTACGATAATCACATAATTTAATATTTTTTTTATTATTCACAATTTTAGGAGGTAATCGATCATTTTGTATGTTGAAATGATGAGATAAAAAGATAGTGACTGATAACATTCTGGGGACGGTGTTTAGGTTATGGTAGGTGGTGAGGTGGATGGGGGTAATTTTATTTTTATTCATTTATTTATTCATGGTTATTGGTACATCATTTTAATGTTTATAGCTTGAACAATTGAGGCAATAAACCAGGTCATATAGTGAAATTAGTAAAATGATTAGTAAAATTGATAAAAATGAGTCAAAACATTATATTTTGGAAAAAACATAGCAAAATAGAGAGTTTCAACATGTAAACATTGCAGTGATATAGAAAATCGTAATGCATTCAATCTAGGAATTCTTTAGTACTATAAAACGAGTTGGTGGGGATCAGTTTTGATGCGTTTTAATGCGTTTTAATGTGCGTGAAATGTCTTGGTGGTAAATCTTTCGTTCATTCAGCTTGTGGAAGTAACGAATGACTATAAAGAATCGAAGAACAAATATGAAATCCAATAAAAAGATTATTTTTTCCCAGACACTCTTGATCGAAGTATTCGCTATCTCTAAAGTTATCAGTTTGTTGAAGGAGTAATTATAATTACGGTAATTATTTATTTTGAGGTGAGATTATTGAGACATAGATCGAAAGATCATACTACGTCATCATTGGATTTTATTGAAAAACTGTGCCTTATAGTTTCACAAATGTTTCATGAAAATAGGCTGTATTGCAGTGATTAGATTAAATAAGAAAATATTCAATTTTGCCGTACTTGACAACGGAAGTGCTGAACGGTTTGATTGTTGCGCTCCACAGGTCAAACAAAAGCCAAAATTTTTATGAAACTTGGCATACACATATTTCATTGTCCCACTCGATACTGTGTAAGTTTTGAGGCGCATCGGTTGAACCATTTTTGAGAAAACCATTGCAAAATTCTGAAAGTAAGCTCCAATACGAATAAATCGGAGAGAAAAATTTGGTAATTCTTTTTTTGCGGAGCTGTGATGGAGGGGCCTCGGGCCTTTCGCGGACAAGAATCCGCGTACAATCCGCGTCATGTAAAGCCCGCTTATAATTGATTTGTTCATATGCGCAGTTCTAGTTTCCACTAATATAACTACTGCTGATAAGGCCTATTAGGTCACGAGTCCAAGGCGCAAGGCCCCGTGATTCATGTCCACACCGAACAAAGCAATGGTAACACATAACCAATCAATATGTTACATATTAATGAGGGGTTTATCTTATCGGGCGGAAGGAAAAAGCTGTCAGACAATTGTTTTATTCGATTGTAGACATTGTTTTGATTTTATAATAATAATAAAAATAATAATAATATTTATTCTCTCCATTAAAAATCCACATACACAATAACTTAATGCAACAATAGATATAACGTGTTATCGCAGGATGCTGAGAAATGTGTTTAAAACAATTGATAGTAGGATTAATAGCTCAAGAGATACTCGTCAGGACATCCCATGTAGGTTACTTAACGAGATTAAAAACCCTTTACCCTGAAGTACCGTCAACCACCGCTAAGAGTGCTGACAATCGTTTCGGCGATTGTGCTTCAGTCAACGGTAAGATGGATACTTGCTCAAGTTGTCTACCAAGCCCTCAACTTGACTGGTAGCAGCGCTTTAAGAATATGTAGCGATGTTTGACAGGTAATAATCAAAGGGTTTTGAATCTCGTCAAGTAACTTACATGGGACGTCTTGAGTATGTCAATGGCTAGTTAGGGTTAGGTTAGGTTGATTGAGTTTCTAGATTGGGTTGATTCAGGTCATATTAGGCTGAGTGCAAGAGCAACAACAACAACAAAAATGTCCGCATGTGCTGACATAGACCGATGGTCCGATGAATGGAAGCTGTCAATAATAATACTCACAACTCAGGCTCGAACTTTGTGTGATTCCCAGGCTACTATTTGGCTGACGTCCCCAGATCCTGCCCTGGTGCCCAGGACGTTCGGTTGCACTGGCGCTATCATCAGCAGGGACTACGTCATCACTTCCTCCACATGCGTCTACAGGTGAGATCACGTGTCCACAACGTGACGACAAACAAAAATATCTACAACAATTTTGTGATTTTTAACTATTATATCTAGTCCCATTAAAAACCCGACTTGCAGAAAAAATCTCGCAAACGGGCCCACCCCTATCTAATGCTCACATATCTTCTTCCCTTAGTATCTCTGCCGATCGTATCGAGGTGGCTCTGGCCGTGAGCAACGTGTCTAGTACCACGGTGTTCGCTCCTGTGATCCGCATGGAAGTTGTCTCTGGCTTCGACCTGGCGCTGCTTCAAGTCCGCGCTGACTTCTTCGCTGACACGTCGGTCATAGCGCTGACCCAAGGTCAGATGACCACCGGGGACGCGTGCAAGATCAGTGGCTGGAGCTTTGTAAGTGGCACACTCGGAGCAAGTTGTATTTTTCAATTGAAAATGCATGCTTTGTACGTTGTGCGGTACTATCGGGCACATTACTAACAATTGTCAAAACACATTACTAACAATTGTTTAAACACTCAGACGTCAACACCCCATCAACTTCTAGCTGGATAGGGGTACGAAATCAGCGCGTTTTATTGTCATGTTACAGGGAAATCAAGATTGGGAAGAACAGGATGTGACGTACATGTCGAGCGAGTCCTGCGCAGAACTGTACAACAAGACACTGGGAACCACAGTTGAGGAGGAGTTCGTCTGCGCCACAACAGCTGTGGGCCATACAGCGTGTGCGGTAAGGAAGAGTGGGGAGAGGGAGGGGAAGGGGAGGAACGAGGGGGACGGGAAGGGGTAGGGCTAACTCATTAAGGGTTAATTAAACACTTTCTTTATCTTGAAAGTTGAGCAGTATATTTGTCAGTATAGTTGTCAGTATAGTTATATGTACCAATGTACCATTTTCCTCTATTAGAAAAATAGATTCATATTACAAATTCGGAGTGTGGCTACATGGCCCATATACACATGAATTTTCGAATGTCTACAATGAAAATCTTCAATTCCGTGGATCCTATGTAGGCAAAGAAAAAACTACACACACGAATTTTGTTTCTGTAGTAAGGTTGGTTACGTTGGATCAAATTGTTGGTTAATGTCGATTTAGTTACTTTATTAATGTCCGGCACCCGCGTATGCACACCAGTGTCACCGCTTCAAGAGATTCGTATGTATATAAGGTGCTAACAAATTTGTAAATAGGCGTCTGAAATTTCAGAAGTATTGCAGCCGAACCATATTATAACAAATAACAACAATATAGATCCTTTTCTATTCCATGATTGACGTATGTAATGTTTCTGTCTGTAGGAGATTCGTATATGTATATAAGGTGCTATCAAATTTGTAAATAGGCGTCTGAAATTTCAGAAGTATTGCAATTGAATCATAATAATAATCATCTTTCCCAGATTCCCAATGATAGGTCAGGGGGTAGAATATATCACACCAAAATACTAAGGCCCCAGATCTCAAGGAAACAAACTGGCCAGGCCTGTTTCATCCTCTTCTTCATCCTCCATGTCTTCCTTTCTCCGCACCAACTCCCTCCACCTTGTTCTGTCTTCCCACAATCTTGCTTCTTCCACTGCATTCCATATCTCTTCTCTTGCAGCAACATCCTCCTTGATCAATCCACTCCACTTCTCTCTTGGCCTTCCCACCTTTCTTTTCCCAAGTAATGAAGTTTCAAATTCACGCCTCGGAATTCTTGTCATATTCATCCTTTTCATGTGGCCAAACCACCGTAGTCTCTCTCTACCCATTTTAAAATCTAATCTATTTACTTTAAATTCATTTCTGATCTTTCTGCTTCTCACTCTGTCCATCCTTGTCACTTTTCACACTTCTCAAATACTTCATTTGTGCTGCTTGCAAATGGCTTCGTTCCTTCTCTCCTATCGCCCTTGTTACGGCACCGTATGTTAGGATACGCAGAGAATACATTTTGTACAGTAGTAGCTGACACTGCTGTGGGAAATCTTCGTCCCACAACAGTTTCCTCACTGATTTCATAAATGATACTGATAGGTGAACCATATTAAAATAAATAACTACAGTGGACCTTCTCTATTCCAAGGTTGACGTATGTAATATTTCTGTCTCTCTCTGTTGTAGGAAAGTCTTGGATGGGTGCTCAGTTGTAAAGGGCAGCTGACAGGGCTGTTTTCTTGGACCGACTTTGGTTGTGTGAGTCCCAGCGTGTACTCCAGCATCGAACAGTCAATGCCGTGGATCTCAGAGGCTATGGGAAGCGCGAGTAGCTATCGAGTGTCGGTTGTCATGCTCGTTGCTATGCTGACGTCACTTGTTTACACCTCGTAGGCAAAAGCAAAGACCCTATAATCTAAGAAGACGCAAAACGTATCTTGTTTACCATGTAATGCTTGGCGACATTGGTTACTAACTCCACCTGTCGGATTGGAGTGAATTAGAAGATAGATATCTGCTTTACCATCAATGTTCAATGCGTATAACATCGAACTGATGTAATTATTATGTTTTCAATTATTGACATAAATTTCCCAGCATGAATAGTAGGGATATATACTAATGAACAGATATTTAAATTGACTTTCTGTACTTACATTTCCGTATCTCTTGAGAATCTAAAGAATCACTTCGCTTTTGTCTGGATAACGTGGTTAAAACACTCGATAATAATACAGATAGCGTCGTCTCGTCCATTCATGATGGAACTATAATATTCAATGAAATGAATTATTTCGAAGAAAAACCAAAACTTGAATAATTATGTGAATCAAAAAGGGTGTGATTTTTTTTTAAATCATTCACACTGGCTTACCAAAGAAATAATTCACTCCACTCCGATACGCGCGCTAGTATCGTTCTGTCGTCGCTTAGAAGGCTCAGTTTTGCATCTTCTAACGTAGTTAGGTAATAAGGTCTTTGGGCGAAAGTCAAAACACTCGGCGAAACGAAAACAAGCTTTTATCGTGAACAAATGCGACGTGATCGTATCCACAGAATAAGAGGGTCGTCTTTATTGTTCGTTATTTTAGGAAGTGCAGCTCACAATGAGGTCTGGTTTTGTAAAATCTGAGATTTAATCTCATAGTGATTTGATTGATTCGTAATTCATTATTCGTGTATGTCTGTCCATTTCTACCATACGCTGTTGTCTTTACGGGGGTACAAACGTGATATACATTGATGGTCATTGAGGTATGAACGTGCCTGTGACAACATTGTAAAAGTAAGGGTAGGAGTTCTCTATCAATCATCCAGCTGTCGTTTACAAGGACAATAGAATGACAATCAGCACGCGTCAATACCTGTACTAAATCTCTCTTTGAGAATAAACCCGAAAACCCACGCTGCACTTACCAAAATAACGAAAACTTCACCAACTCAGTTATTGCACAAACTTAAGTAATTGTAGATAACTGAATGCAGTACCGTATATTTAAAGGACGTCATAAGTCTGGAATTAGAATGAACAATGACCATATTTATTTCCCTAATTTCAGAGAAAACTAGAAATCATAATCTCAATTTGATAAATTAAAATTCATTTCAATTTCAGGACCTACCCCATTTTCTTGAGTGGTGACGTAGACATCACGATTCTGTTTATGTTTCTATACAGGATCGGTAATGTCTACGTTATGACTCACGGTCCCTGGAGGACAAAAGAAATATAATTCATGAAATTGAGATGACGGTACGTAACTAGTTTTCTTTAAAATTGGGAAAATAAATACCGTTATTATTCAATCAAATCTAGTTTCAGGGTTGTGACGTCAGGGTTCTTGGAAAATACTGGAAATTGTTTCGCCCTCAAAGTACCAACAACCATAATATCAGTGAGGTTTGTGTTTGTTTTGTTGGTACAAGAGCTTCTTCATTCGTGAATTACTTTGTATCAAGATTTTGATGTTGATAAAAAAAATTATAACATTTGAAGGAAATATGTTTTTATTATATAAAAAGTTTTATTTATTACAAAGGTTTATTTGAAATATTATCTTTCGTTTTATGCGATATATTTTTCAATTAAAATATACGTACGTTTTACGTACGTTTTTTGTTTTACGAAAAGTACAAATTTGTTGATTGAGCGAACATTTTGTTACCAATGATTTTTGTGTATATTAATTTTTAATCGGCTCAATTACACATTTCTACTTTTCTTAAGACGCGGTCCAAGTCTACAATATGATGCAATACATTGTATAATGAATTTATTTTATTAAAGCTCTCTATTTTCTATTTGTGCCCAGAACAAAGATTGTATTTTACGTTTTTTTTATCGACGTTTCAGAGATATAGTCTATTTCCAAACGACTCGCCTATCAAGGTTACTAGGAAAACGCCTTATATGCGTTGTGAGATGAGCTTAGAAGTATGGAAATGTAGAATTAAGAATATTTGGTCGGCTCAATGTACATATACAGGCCATGGATCACTTCAAAGGTTTAAAAACCGCGGCTGTCTGTTGGTATATGGACCTTGGTTTCCAAACAATTAAACCAGTGCCTTCTTCATATCCATCACAGATTTTAAACGTTTTAATTTATTGGTGACACTTGTTGCTCACATTTAATAGTTTCTTAATTGCTTTTCTTAATTGCTTTTATTGATGTGTAAAAAAGTACATTAAAAATGAGTTTTCTTCGTTGTTTCACATCCGATTGTTCCATAAGTCGCTTAAAATGTGTATGATAGTTCTTCCCACACTCAGTATAAATTTGAGAGCTTTTGAAAAAAATAAAATTCCAAGTATTTCTCCCCTGGCCTATTCTTATGGGGAATTTCCATACTTTCCGATTTTTTTCCGGAAAATCCGTTTGACCGATTTTTCTGAAAAACAATCCCAACCTATTCTGGTATAACACCAATTTGTAAAAAAAGTTTCGAGTTGATTGAAACTTTTTCCTGACCTGTATGCCGCGTACAAAATAACACACAAAAAAAAAAAAAAAACATAAAAACCAAGCCCAAAATTTTTCGGTATATGGAATGAAAATCTTCGCTACGCTCATCTAACTAGGAAAACGCCTTGTATGCGTTGTGAGATGAGCTTAGAAGTATGGAAATGTAGAATTAAGAACATTTTGTCAGCTCAATGTACATATACAGGCCATGGATCACTTCAAAGGTTTAAAAACCGCGGCCGTCTGTTGGTATATGGACCTTGGTTTCCAAACAATCAAACCAGTGCCTTCTTCATATACATCACAGATTTTAAACGTTTTAATTCATTGGTGACACTTGTTGCTCATATTTAATAGTTCTTTAATTGCTTTCTTAATTGCTTTTATTGATGTGTAAAAAAGTACCTTAAAAATGCGTTTTCTTCGTTATTTCACTTCCGATTGTTCCATAAATCGCTTAAAATATGTATGATAGATCTTTCCACACTCAGTATAAATTTGAGAGCTTTTGAAAAAAATAAAATTCCAAGTATTTCTCCCCTGGCCTATTCTTATGGGGAATTTCCATACTTTCCGATTTTTTTCCGGAAAATCCGTTGGACCGATTTTTCTGAAAAACAATCCCAACCTATTCTGGTATAACACCAATTTGTAAAAAAAGTTTCGAGTTGATTGAAACTTTTTCCTGACCTGTATGCCGCGTACAAAATTACACAAAAAAAAAAAAAAAAAAAAAAAAAAAAAAAAAACATAAAACCAAGCCCAAAATTTTTCGGTATATGGAATGAAAATCTTCGCTACGCTCATCTAAAAAATGATATATTAAAAATGTGAGGGTGGAAAAAAAGCTGAAAATTCCGAGAAAATATTGGAAAAACCAGCTGAAAAATACGTTGAACGGTTACATACAGGAAAACCATTAGATAGTTATCAGTTAGCATCATGATGGAACTTGATAAGTTGGTTGGGTAAACCTTCATCTATCAGCTAAGCTAAATTTCACCAGCAAACATATGGCCGTTTTGATACAAATAAATAATTTCGGAATTACCTCATTTACGAGAAAAAAATTGCGTGACTTTCCCCGGTCTTGTGTGCCAAACGCATGTGGTTGAACTGATTATTTTCAGCTTAGCCCAAATCCAGTTCTTTTACGAACACATCGATACCACACACGATAAAATACCTCAAGAAGTAAACAAATGGTGTATGTAACGCGAGATGCATGTTTTGTGACCATTTTCAGTCTCAACTAAAGCATAAACAATCGTAGTGACTTTCCGGATGAACGTATTGTTGTGAAACTGCTTCACACTGTGCAGAGAAGTATCTTCTGAAATACGGAAGATCCATAATAAACATTCACAGTATTTTCAAAAATATTCACCCTGGTGGAAACTTATTTCCCTATGGTGACTGGGGACGCCTTAACGTCGTCTCCCTTAACAGGCAAAATCGTTGTGATATAAATCGATAAAATTAAAACAAAAAGTATCTTGTTTCCGCCCGGGATCGAACCGGGGACCTTGTGCGTGTGAGGCACACGTGATAACCGCTACACTACGGAAACTGATGATTATCATGTACTCATCTCATCATCTTATCATGATCACCTGTTATCATACACAATTATCATCTTGTTTTCGAGTTGATTACACGCAGCATTACATTTACATTCAGTACTGCATTACACCATTAGATTTAGCATTACATTAGGCATTACGGCAACATGAAATGTAATGAGAACATAACATGAATGAGAAGTTTAGGCCTATACTACATGTTATCACTTATTAACTAGGCAAACGCAGGATGTGCGTTGTACGATGAGCGAGATGTCTATATAAAGTACTAGGAAAACGCGTTAAATGCGTTGTGAGATGAGCTTAGAAGTATGGAAATGTAGAATTAAGAACATTTTGTCAGCTCAATGTACATATACAGGCCATGGATCACTTCAAAGGTTCAAGAACCACGGCTCTCTGTTGGTATATGAACCTTGGTTTCCAAACGATTATCCCAGTGCCTTCTTCATATCCATCACAGATTTTAAACGTTTTAATTTATTGGTGACACTTGTTGCTCATATTTAATAGTTCCTTAATTGCTTTCTTAATTGCTCTTATTGATGTGTAAAAAAGTACATTAAAAATGCGTTTTCTTCGTTATTTCACATCCGATTGTTCCATAAGTCGCTTAAAATGTGTATGATAGTTCTTCCCACATTCAGTATAAATTTGAGAGCTTTTGAAAAAAAAATATTTCAAGTATTTCTCCCCCGGCCTATTCTTATGGGGAATTTCCATACTTTCCAATTTTTTTCTGGAAAAACCGTCCGACCGATTTTTCTGAAAAACAATCCCAACCTATTCTGGTATAACACCAATTTGTAAAAAAGTTTCGAGTTGATTGAAACTTTTTCCTGACCTGTATGCCGCGTACAAAATTACACACAAAAAAAAAAAAAAAAAAAAAAAAAAAAAAAAAAAAAAAAACATAAAAACCAAGCCCAAAATTTTTCGGTATATGGAATGAAAATCTTCGCTACGCTCATCTAATAATCGGAAACTCTACAAACCTTGATCATTTGAAATGAACTTCATCCGATGTCAATGAATCTAGAAAGCCGTGACTTCGACAATGCAACATTTTTCAACTAATATTTCTATCTTTTCGACGAATAAAATACATTTATTATATCATTTTCTCCAAAACGGCTGGTCCGAATATCAAACCAAATTTTTATTCATGTATTCTTGTGTTCACATTTGTGGAAAATTTGAATCATATTGAAGAGATTTAATTTTTCAATTTTTTCCGCTCAGCCAAATCTTATGGGGTTTTTAGAAACTTCTAAATGATGTTTCTCAAAAATGGTCCAACCGATTAGACCTCAAAACTATACAGTTCTAAGTTGGATAAGTTTGCATATAAAAAAAAATTTCATGTCGATCGGTCAAACCCTGCGACCTGTGCAGTGTTTACAAACAAACAAAAAGAAAGAGAAAAAAAAAAAACGCAAAGACTTGAGTGAAAATCTTCGCTAAGCTCATCTAATTAATTTTCGTAAGTGTTTAGATAAATATTAATTTTCTAATTCAATTCATGAATGCATATTCGTTAATGTCTAGATATCAACTTTCTATGATTATTAGTATACCTGTATTTCCTAAATACCTGTGAACTAATGGAGATTCTTTTAATAATATAAACATATGCAAGATGTCATCAAATGATAAAAGAGATAATACATAAACGTGGGGAGGTAAGATTTTTTTTCAACAATAATATAATATATGATTATTAAAATAAATGTCTATATTTTCCAGCATTTTATGTCAGTTATTATTGTGAGCTGATTGATTTATGTATTATAATTATGTTCGCCATGATTAGTGAAATTGAATTTAGATATTCATGATCGTATTTATTTGAAAAACATTGATTAATAGAACAAAACAAAGGTGAAACAAAGATCCCCTTTGTGGGCCTTGAGTATTTGACCTTAATCTCAAATATAATAGAATAATCGGAGAATATTTATATCTAGGTTTCATCTGCCTGCCGTAAAACTATATCCAAACATATTGCCTATCATAGAAAGTCTTTAACACCAATCGTTTACAGGTAGTCAAGTTTCAGCAACGAGTCTCACCTAATGTCACGTAGAGAATCACACGCCTAGATTTTGGCAAGCCTGTAATACGCAACTCATATTTAAATAAAACTACAAACTTGTTTAGAAAGTTTTCGACAACTTTTTATTGGATGAGTGTTAGAAGATTTCCACTCAACTCTTATGGAGCTTTGTGTGTGTTTTTTTTTTTTTCTTTTTGTAAGCACTGTAGGCCTACAGGTCACCGGGTTTGACCGATCGACATGATTTTTTTTTTATACACAAACTTATTCAACTTAAAACACTATAGTTTTTGGGTCAAATCGGTTGGACCATTTTTGAGAAACATCATAAGATTAGGCCGGGCAGAAAAAAATTGAGAAATAAATTCTCTCCAATATAATTCAAATTTTCCTCAAATGTAAACACGGAAATTATACACATAATTAAAAATTTGTATGCAATTCGGACCAGCCGTTTCGAAGAAAATAATGTAATAACATTTTTTTATCCATCGAATAAATAGAAATAATAGCAGAAAAATGTTGCATTTTTAATTCACGGCTCTCTAGATTCGTTGGTATTGAATGAAGTATATTTTGTATAGAGTTTGAGATTTTACTTTCTAGATATCTCGCTCATCACACAACGCACATTCTACGTTTGCCTGGTTTCTCTATTTCCAACCCGTTTCTTATCATTACGCATGATGACGTCATAGAGACGGCCGTGTGTAACAAGTTTCACGTTGTCTGTGGTAAAACAGAACGTGCTATACACACGCACACGAGCACGCACGCATGTGTGACGTCACCATATAGGAAACGGCACGATGAAGGCTCGAAACTTCTGATCGTTATTAGTGAATAATCGACAAAGACAGATGATCGTCTAGATGGATATATGTCTTATAATAATTGACAAGTTCAATGTTCGAAATCAATAGTTTTTTTGATTGGTGAAATTTGTATAAGTAGTTTTTTTTTCGACATACCGTTATTAAAGGTTGTAATCTTTTTGCTGTTGTGTTAGGCAGATGGTTACGTGTTTTCTAATTTTAAATTTGTTATTTGTATAAATTGAGTTGATTGGAAGAATTAGGAGACTTGAAAAGATTGGTTGCGTGAGTAGGCATACACGATACCCCAAAAAAAACATTTTGCTGACCAATCTCAATAAAAAACGATCTCTCTAAAACAATGGGAGACGATTTGGTGAAATATAATTTTTTGGTGATAGCTTTTGAACGGTATGACACATCTGAATTTTGATGTGAAGCGAACACAGATATTTATAATAACACATTAATAATGTTGTGAATTTGAGTTCTAATATTTTCAGAAATATACAGCTACAAATGTGTTAATTAAATGCATGTACAAATGTAAAAATTACACGATATAAGCGACATTGCTTTTGCTCTCGTGTTTGTATATTAGAAATATCTGTGCCCCGAATTGGAATTTTGATATATTATACCGTGCATAAGTTATATCAAGTATAGAGTTGAAAAAACTATGTGATAATTCCCTCTACCTATAATCATTGTGACACAAAGTGACCCGGTATTACCAAGACTAGTTGGCCTTTTTTTGACAGTTGGTGAAAGCAAATAACATGGGTAACCATGATGATAACAAGTTTTAACTGCCAGTTAGACCTATTCACACGTTATTAATTCCGGCATGTAATGTCATAGATCATATGATTAATACTACTATTATCAATCACAATCAAAGCTAAAATAACCTACTACCTCTCAGAACAGGGCTAAAAAACAACACTTTGAGATACTAGGTACCATTCAATTACATAAGAACTACTAGATAATTGAGCCCAAGGGCGATTCTGTGCCCAGCTTGCGCCGGGCTTATCAAAAATTGTTTATAGACTCATCATGTGTTCCTCTCCACGGAAATCTTTAGTAAAAGGCGAAAGATTTATTCGTTTTGAAGAGAAACCAGAGTGCTCTACACTGAAAATTCTTAGTCAACCTGTGAATCCGACATCTTGATCGTCTGTTGGAATGCAATTCACAAAAAACTACCTGCGACACCTGGCGGTGACTACTCGGTACTACTCTCGGATTAAGGTAACATAGGTCAACATAGCCTCGAGACTTAGTAGTGTTCGTGTACCAGTATACAGATTCCGTTAAAATCCACTTTATTTCTATATTACTGAAAGCAAAAATAAAATGACAAATAAATCATAGGTCACTCAGTTAAAAAATGTAGTATAACTGCGATTTAAAATATCTAGATTCTCAAAAGTAGTACTAAATTTAGCCACCAGTCGACCAGTCGACAGTTTTACTGGTTTTCCTCGGGTGACTTATAAAGTGCCTTAATACTGGCATATTACGTTCCTTATAATAACAAGACCACGTCTGCCTTCTTCCCACTAACCAAAACACCTGATCAAATAATCTTTCATCTCATCATTCCAACCATTCATTCATTATTCACAGACGCCAATATACCTTAGTTAGCATTATACTGCCTCATTAAACCATCAATAAATAATGAAAGCAATCTTCCATCGAACGTAATTCGAACGTATCAACGTAATCAAAGTAAATAATCGAGCGTATCAATTCATCGAAAACCATATAACACATTTCGTTATAGTTAACCATCATATCACTCTATAATAGACGTTCGTTATCGACCGTCCCTCTTATCCATAACCACTAACGGTCGGCTGTGTCGAGAAGGAAGTTGACCAACAATGAGCATTGTGGATGAGACTTATCTAACAATGCCGATCTTGATTGGTCCCGCATTATAATCAAGATCTCCGATGATTTGGCAAGATCCAACAAAAGAGTTCCATATTACATTCTCTGTTCAGAGTTAATGTAAGGTTAAGGTTAAGGTTGAGGATACTTAGCATGTTAACTCCTAATTGACTGGGATCAACTAGCATGATTAAAGAATTGCTATGTATTATTGTAATATTAATTATGTCGGAATTATCAAAAGTGATATTAGAATAGTGATTTGTAATGAATTGAATGACAGGTAAAAGGCGGCCACAGATCCATTAGCTAAATGGTTTATTTAATCAGAGAATAGCAGTTATAAAACTAGAATTAAATCACAGTTTACTAGTAGGGATTTATTTGTTAACTGAGGGTATTTAGATATATGAAGCTATTCAGTGGCGGACTGGCCCAGTGGCGAGGAAGGGCCCCATTCTGATTAGTTCGATTCGGGGCCAACAAATAATTATGTAACTATTGGGAGATCAACCGCTTGATATGTACTAGCCCAGATTACAGTGGAAAACCACGGTAAAACCTGTAAAGATAGGACTGAACCGAAGTTCGATGTGCCCCTCACCTCCCTTATCACACGAAGAGAGCACGTTAGCAACTGAGCTACATGTATTGGTCACTTACTCATTACGCGAGCTTTAGCGAGGATTCAATTTGACATACTGAAAAAAATTGGTGTTCGTTTCTATGTTTTTTTTTTATGTTTTTTTGTCGGTTCTCCACAGGTTAAACGGCTACAGCTATCAACTTCAAACTTTTTTCAATATGGTTCCTCATTCAACTTAGATCTGTATTTTGTGGCATTATCGGGTGGTAACTTTTTCTTTATGAATTTTAGAAATTTCAAAAATACCCATTAGAATAACACAGCGATTAGATACACATTTCTGGAAATTTTCAGCTTGATCGGGTCAGCCATTTTGAAGAAAAATCATAAAATGTGCTGAATTGGTACCACTCGAAGCAGTTTTTACCTATTTTTACCCATACTATTACTATCCGCTCGTCTAACAACGCATATATGGCGTTTTCCTAGTTTATATAAAGTGTAATTAAAACGAAAAGTCTCCCCGGCGGGGAATCGAACCCCGGTCACAGGCGGGGGACTGACCACTATACTACCATCGTTGTAAGCCTGTATTTAACAAACAAACATTGTAATAACAGAGTAAAGATTTCACTGCGAATACGTACTGTGTTATGTTATGCAATAAAAATGATTATATACTGCCGAGGACTTATAAAAATGCTCTGTCTAGTAACGTAT
Source organism: Brachyptera putata (assembly GCA_907164805.1). NCBI lineage: Eukaryota > Metazoa > Arthropoda > Insecta > Plecoptera > Taeniopterygidae > Brachyptera > Brachyptera putata. The sequence continues at coordinate 16,121,840 of OU015472.1, read as the reverse complement.
TCAGCAAAATATCAACTTTCAAGATAACTATGAAACGAAATGAGATATCAAAATGCTAACATCGGGAGGAACACAAATCTTTTGAATACGTTCAAAATAATGCAAAATTAACATTTTCAGAGGTAACTGCTAATAAGGCAAATGTATGTTCGTTTTACATTATTTCCTATACGTAAAATGATGAGATTATTGAAGGGGCATGTGATTAAAATACATGAGTTGGATAAATTCATAAAAACTGTGATACAATTTAAATCGTCAGTTCAGATATAAGCCAGAATAAAGTATGCTATTTATAAGCAGCTTACCAACAACAACAACAACAACAGCAACAACAACAGAAAGGTTAAATAAATCTAAAACTCCGTGATGTATTATAATTGAGATCCAAGTAACGCCCGTTCTAATCTAGGTCACTCTACTTGCATCCATGTAATAAGTACGCTCCGATCGACCGTCTCCCCCATCCCACACCATTATCGCACAGGTGTTTCGCTCCTTCATCTTTTTTGCCAGACTTATCCATGAGAGATGAAGGTTCCGAGCGACCGTCCCCCCTATATTACACCACTAGCACGCGGGTGGTTTGCTCCTTCATCTCTCGTGGATCAAATACCATCTCATTGTTTGCAGTAATCTTTCGTACTTAAGGTCAAATATAGTTATGTATTTTGTCACAACATAACTTTAATCCGATCTTGAGGTACACAGCATCACAATCTGATCAAACATTCCTGCATTTCATTCACCAATCACCATGGTGACGCAATCACCAATCACGCACTGTTCGTCGGCGGTGAAGCGGTGAAGATACATACGTTTGACAGAGCAGGAAATTAATATTGTAAATATAGTTGATTGGATGAGCATTAGCGAAGAACTCCATCCCAGCCCCACTCTAATGGAGATTTTTCTTTTTTTCTTTTTTTTTACGCATCTGAACAGGTCGCACGGTTTGACTGATCGACACGAAACTATTGGTGTGCATGCAAACTTATCCAACTTAGAACTGTTTAGGTTCTTGGCTAAATCGGTTGTACCATTTTTGAGAAATACCATCTCAAAGTTTCGAAAAGCCCATAACATTACGCTGGGAAAGAAAATTTTAAAAATAAAATCTCTTCAAATAATTTCAGTTTCACAGAATGTAAACACATAAATGGTACAGATTATTATGCATTTGTATGCAATTCTTACCAACCGTTTCGAAGAAAATAATGTTATAAATGTTTTTTATTCATCAAATAGATATAGAAAATAATGGCAGAAAAATGTTGCATAGAAGGATTCACGGCTCCCTAGATTCGATAGTAACCGAAAAAACTATATTTTATGTGTCAAGGTGGGTAGAGTTTACGATTATACTATAAGTATTATATTGATATCTCGCTCATCTTATCGCATATTCTGCGTTTGCCTTTAGTAAATTTATGCTACAAAAGTTTTTCAATCGATTTGGTTTTCATACCATGTATTCTTTTTTATCCTTACAGTATTAACATGTCATTTTTGGAAATATCTCTTTTGGAACGTGATGTTATTTCTTCCAGGATAGCAATATTGATGAGTTTTTTAATGTAATGTTCAATTATAAAGTGAATGGATATTTATTGCATGGACAGACGATCGAAATGATTCTATTCGTGACTAATTTAATGAAAATAGTAGAAACTTGGTGCATTATTTTAAAAAATCTATTCTTAATACCTGCGTTCGAGGCTCACAGAGAAAGGACGTCAGAGCATGGATACTAAAATTTATCTGAAACGTCACAATATGATGAAATCCGCTGGACCTAAAATTTATCCAAAAAAAGACAGATGTACAGTGAAAGAAATAATATTACATAATGGCTGCATTGAAAATCTACAACATCATATATATATAGAACGAAGTACAATACATTCAAATAACAAACGAACGTATAAAAATGAAATATTTAATTGTATGAAAATATTTTTGTCGATGTACATTAATTGTGTATACAACTTATAATATCATGCAGATAATTAAACAGAAACATTCACGGAAATACTTTTTACAACTCCTAAGGTACCGTAATAAATGATATGACATTATTGATACACATTCACTAATTATTAGTGAAAACTTTATGACAGAAACATGACTAGCTTTGAGATGAATTTGAAACATCATCTATGAAATATATGATCTTATTTTTATTATGTAGATTTTAGAAGGCCTATAAGTTATTGCAATAAAACAATTGTCAATGAAATCATTAGTTTCCTGATATCCCCTGAGATGTTAACGTCTTGTGTCGTCTCATTTCACATGCCACATGTCACGTGTCACATGTCACGTGGTCTCAGCAGCCGTGTCTCTAGCCGGCACGAGGCATCTCTTGAAGTGCGTGGGCATGTTGCTGGACTGGCTGAAAGTCAGGTCACACTTGCTGCAAGTGTACGGCTTGACCCCCATGTGGTAGTTCATGTGGGTCTTGAGGTGGTGTCACATGTCACGTGGTCCCAGCAGCCGTGTATCTAGCCGGCACGAGGCATCTCTTGAAGTGCGTGCGCATGTTGCTGGACTGGCTGAAAGTCAGGTCACACTTGCTGCAAGTGTACGGCTTGACCCCCATGTGGTAGTTCATGTGGGTCTTGAGGTGGTGACACGTATCACGTGGTCCCAGCAGCCGTGTCTCTAGCCGGCACGAGGCATCTCTTGAAGTGCGTGCGCATGTTGCTGGACTGGCTGAAAGTCAGGTCACACTTGCTGCAAGTGTACGGCTTGACCCCCATGTGGTAGTTCATGTGGGTCTTGAGGTGGTGTCACGTGACACGTAACACGTGGTCCCAGCAGCCGTGTCTCTAGCCGGCACGAGGCACCTCTTGAAGTGCGTGCGCATGTTGCTGGACTGGCTGAAAGTCAGGTCACACTTGCTGCAAGTGTACGGCTTGACCCCCATGTGGTAGTTCATGTGGGTCTTGAGATGGTGTCACGTGACACGTACACGTGGTCCAGCAGCCGTGTCTCTAGCCGGCACGAGGCACCTCTTGAAGTGCGTGCGCATGTTGCTGGACTGGCTGAAAGTCAGGTCACACTTGCTGCAAGTGTACGGCTTGACCCCCATGTGGTAGTTCATGTGGGTCTTGAGATGGTGTCACGTGTCACATGTCACGTGGTCCCAGCAGCCGTGTCTCTAGCCGGCACGAGGCATCTCTTGAAGTGCGTGCGCATGTTGCTGGACTGGCTGAAAGTCAGGTCACACTTGCTGCAAGTGTACGGCTTGACCCCCATGTGGTAGTTCATGTGGGTCTTGAGATGGTGTCACGTGTCACATGTCACGTGGTCCCAGCAGCCGTGTCTCTAGCCGGCACGAGGCATCTCTTGAAGTGCGTGCGCATGTTGCTGGACTGACTGAAAGTCAGGTCACACTTGCTGCAAGTGTACGGCTTGACCCCCATGTGGTAGTTCATGTGGGTCTTGAGGTGGTGTCACGTGTCACATGTCACGTGGTCCCAGCAGCCGTGTCTCTAGCCGGCACGAGGCATCTCTTGAAGTGCGTGCGCATGTTGCTGGACTGACTGAAAGTCAGGTCACACTTGCTGCAAGTGTACGGCTTGACCCCCATGTGGTAGTTCATGTGGGTCTTGAGATGGTGTCACGTGTCACATGTCACGTGGTCCCAGCAGCCGTGTCTCTAGCCGGCACGAGGCATCTCTTGAAGTGCGTGCGCATGTTGCTGGACTGACTGAAAGTCAGGTCACACTTGCTGCAAGTGTACGGCTTGACCCCCATGTGGTAGTTCATGTGGGTCTTGAGGTGGTGTCACGTGTCACATGTCACGTGGTATCAGCAGCCGTGTCTCTAGCCGGCACGAGGCATCTCTTGAAGTGCGTGCGCATGTTGCTGGACTGACTGAAAGTCAGGTCACACTTGCTGCAAGTGTACGGCTTGACCCCCATGTGGTAGTTCATGTGGGTCTTGAGATGGTGTCACGTGTCACATGTCACGTGGTCCCAGCAGCCGTGTCTCTAGCCGGCACGAGGCATCTCTTGAAGTGCGTGCGCATGTTGCTGGACTGACTGAAAGTCAGGTCACACTTGCTGCAAGTGTACGGCTTGACCCCCATGTGGTAGTTCATGTGGGTCTTGAGGTGGTGCTTCTTGGTGAAGCTCTTCTCGCAGACTGCGCATGTGTAAGGCTTGATGCCGCTGTGAAGGCGCATGTGCAGACTCATGTTGCTGCGGTCGGCAAACGCCTGGACACAAAAACAAATGTTAACACTTTCTGTTTTTGAAGAGTGTAGAAAAATTGTTGCGAGAGAGAGAGAGGGGGAGAATAAATGATTTTTGTCCACATTGCTAAATCGACTTCTATTGGTCATTTTCGAGTCAGTGACATTACTCTAATATACTTCTCCAACGTTACGTCACGCATTGTTGTAATAAGTGGACAACAATGTCCCCCAAATTGTGTTCTCCAATCACAACTTCAGTATTAGTTTGATTGCCTCCAACTTTTCTATAGTTGCTATGGTAACCTGGCAAACATACTACTATTCTATTACACGTTAACGTTCAAACGTTTCAAAGGTGAGACGCGCTCTCCACCAATAATTTTTACTTCTTCAAAAAAATATATATGTTGATCATAAGCATACAATAAAATATTTTGTTGGGACGAGAAATCGCGAAAATAACTTTGGAAATGTCCACAATGGTTCAATTATTGAAATAATTTCGAAAATATCAATAATGATTCGATTAATAGACTCCAAAATTCCTTGCGAATCGCGAAAAGCAGGTCTACTTGAAAAAATAACAATATTACAAATAATTCCCTGCGGGGCTACAGACCCCCTTTAGCTTGCGGCTGGTGTTCCGCTGGGCGGTCATTTCACTCATGTAACCTGCGCCCCCCGACTATATACAAATGCTAACAACGTTCCTGCTTTACTACACCAACTTCGAACAAGTTGGCCAATCCAATTGGTGCTCGGAACAACTGTATTTGTCCGTGTGATGGCACAAAGATATACCACTCACTTTATTGCATATATTGCACGAGAACGGTCGCTCGCCCGTGTGGATACGCAGATGTTGCTTGAGTAGCATCTTCCTCGAGAAGCTCTTTGTACAGTGCGTGCATTCGTGCGGCTTAATGCCCGTGTGGATCCGAACATGCATGTTGTAGGCAACGCGCTGGTTGAAGCGCTTGTCGCAGAACTGGCACTGGTACTGCAACATGAGAGCAAAACATGAGACATGAGACATGAGCATGGGCGTCGGCAGCGGGGGGCAAGGGGGTGCACGTGCCCCCCCTGGTACCAAGCACATTTTTTTTTTTTTTTTTTTTTTTTTTTAAACAATGATGTTTTTCGAAACTCTGTAAGTACCGACTGTACCGGTGACATATTTCAACATGTCTTGTTACGCTGGTGGTCATGCGTCTGATGTGACTGGGGTAGGTAGGCAAGGCTATGCCTTCGCCGACTGACGAATATGATTTATTGGGCTATTCTTATTTCCTGGAAATTTTGATATTGGGTATCATACAGACCAATCAGATTCTAATAACTCATTTCGGCTATTTTGTATAATGAAATATTTAAAAAGATGAATAGGATCAACTACTTGCATAGGATTCAACCAATTCAACCTTATCTGTCGTATTTCTCTATAAAAATCAAAAAATAATTAAATAGCCACAAAACCTCCCAAAACACCATAGAACGATGGAATATCAAAAAATCCCCTTGGGGAGCCCTCACCTGCACTCCCATTGGGACTTGTGCATTTTCGAATTTTGGATATTCGCCCCCCCCCCCCCCCCCCCCCCCCCTTGAACTTCTTCCTGTCGACGACCATGGACATGAGACACGAGACATGAGCCGTGATTTTATCGGACGGGATTCAAGATAAGAAACGCAACTTCACCTTTCAAAGCGTAAAATCCTTGAAGTTGTTCAGTAGTGGACTAATATTGTTATTACGAAGTTTTCACAATTATTTACAATTGGTAGACGACCTTCTATCATGACTCCACACCATTACAATAACTGCTGAAATCCAATTATCTTAATATTTCGGTGCCCCAAATTCACTTCGTTATACCAATCATTCCCACCTCTAGTTTCATTGTGCAACAATCATTGCTCTGTTTTGATCGACAAAGGCCAAAGACTCCGTCGTATCTGCCGCCAAGGCTGTTGTTAGCTCATGCTAACGTCCAATTAACTGGCATTTCTTAGTAATTAGTTAATTGACGATTAAAACCATATAGCCCAGGAGTTTCTAAACGGTGTAAAATATCAAAATTCTAATTGGAAAGAAACACAGATAACCGGTACATGCAGCGCAGTGGTTAACGCGCTCGCTTCATGTGATCCGGGAGGCGAGGGGAATTCCGAACCCAGTTCGATCCCCGTCGCCGACCATCTTTACAGGGGTTTTTCATGGTTTTCCTCTCTAGTCTAGGCTAATGCCGGGATGGTTCCTACAATAAGTCGGCCATGACCGCTTCCTTCCCACTACCCAAGAACCTTCATCTCATCATCTCATTAATCATCCATCCGACGCCATTAGATCTGCGCTATCATAACAGTGCGTCGTTACACCCAATGAAAAAAAAAACACAGATGATTTGAAAACAATCGAGATGGTATAAGGAAAACACTATTCACAACTGTTATTGCATAACTTTTACAGGTAGGCCAATACACCTACGAAAATGTTAGAACTCAATGTTTTTAATTTTATTTCACATCATTTCTACCTTATTGAAATTATCTGTGTTTATTCCATGTCAGAAGTTTGATATCTCCTTGCCTTCAAAAGTTATCACCAAAAAACTGATATTCCGCTAAATCGACTTCCTGCAAGTTACGAGGGCTTACAGAGTCCCCTTAAATAAAGCCATTGATTGTAACTTCGTTGAGAGCAATCAACTGTTCTTTCATAATACTTATACCATTGACGGTTGAGCGTTCCTGACCTTCATAACTCGTACTTTTATATCAATTATCTTTTACCGCCTTGACTGTACTGAGTGGCAAATTGGAACTATTTAGAGGAATATTTTGACATGTGTTTAGAATGTGTTTTGTTTCGATCTCAAGGATGTTCGAGAGAGAGAGAGAGAGAGAGAGAGAGAGAGAGAGAGAGAGAGAGAGAGAGAGAGAGAGAGAGAGAGAATAGTGTGCGAACTGTCTTGCGATTGTTCGACATGATGGTGTTATTTTGTGGAACTGACATGAAAGTGTATTTCTTGACCTCGGCATACACAAGGTCATGTCAGCATTTTGACAGCATTTTCATTTTGATGATGTTTCAAGTATAACAATTTGTTTGATTCATTTTCAAATTTTTAGTGGAAAATGAATTCAAATTCATTTATTTTAAACATATTTGTAATTTTTCTAAATGACTATATGCGAATACATAATGAATTGATTTTTCAAAGATTTTTGTAGGAGACTGTTTCATACATTTTTCTATTTTCTGGATTTTTCGGCGTGCGATGATTGGGTCTTCCCATCGGGTGTGGGCGGGGGACCGTGTTACGCCAGTGCGTAATGGCGTGAGGGGTAGGGAGGCACGGTCAGAGGACGGGAGGACATGGCGCACTCAGGTCGCAGTGTCCTGTACGTTCAAGGTATATGCACTGCGATAGTGGGAAGTATAGTAACAAGAGAGAGAGAGAGAGCTCCCGCGTTTTCAAAGGCGGGGCTAAAGCCTGATTTACACGGTCCAAGTTTTCATCCAAGTCCGTGGATTCAAGGGTTGGTCATAGTACTTTGACAGCAACTAGGATGGAACATTGAACGCCTGTCTACACGGTCCAATCTATTGAAGGCCATACACGGCACATTAATACCAATAGTTGAACATGCTGATCGAGTATCTAGATGACTAGTAACAGCTGACTGGCAATCAGATATGGCGGGAGCAAATACTGTAATATAAAAGGTTATATATTACAGTATTTGGCGGGAGATCGAGCGGTCGCCGTCAAGTGCGCATGCGCACTAGCTTGTGTGACGTCAAAGCCTCTGATTGGTTGGTTTCATCACAGGTTGAACGAAAAATAGGAATTTCCTATATGAAATGACTTGGATGAAAAGATGTGTCCAAGGGTTGGATGAGAGCTTTTTGTTCCAAGTTTTCCATTTAGACGGTCAAAGAAATAGTAACCAACCTTGAATCACAGAAGTTGAATGAAAACTTGGACCGTGTAAATACAGCTTAAGGCAAGTATGTATATATTTTGCATATAACCGCGAACATTTACCTCCTTCCTATTGAGATGAATCTTCATATGAGACGACAGGTAGCCCCGGTCGTTGAAGTATTTCCCGCACTCCGGGCACGTCGTTGAGAACTCCTTCGTCCCGGCGTGGATCGACAGGTGGTACTTGAAGTTGCGCAGTTGAGAGAACTCTTTGGTGCAGTCCGGCGCAGGACACTGGTACGGCTTCACGCCCGCGTGGCTGCGCTGGTGTAGCTGGAACACGACACACATTCAGACGAATCGTTCGCAGGATTCATTCACTTATTTACCCGTTCATTTATTTATTTATTCACTTATTTATTTATTCATTTATGTATTTATGCATTCATGTATTCAAGTATTTATTGGTGTATTTATTTATTCCTTTATTTATTTATCCATTCATCCATTTTTTCATTCATCTATTAATTTATTCATTCGTTCATTTATCCATTGATTCATTCACTTATTCGTTTATGTATTCATTCATTTATGCCCTTATTCATTTTTTTTATATATATATATATATATATATATATATATATATATATATATATATATATATATATATATATATATATATATATATAATTATATATTCATTCATCTATTCATTTATTCATGTATTTATTCATTTGAGGCATTTCGGCATTCCCATGAGCATATTTGCACGCACATTTGCCGGTCCCATAGTGCGTGAACATCCTATAGCTCTAATTACAGCACATTTATCACAGCGGTCATAAAGCTAATTGATTGAGAAGCGTTGCTTGATGGAGAGTTTTGACGTTTCACCAAAATCAGACCCATTTTGAGTAAAACAGTCCTGAAAAAATCGAGCTATTTAGATGATGAATCGAGTTCACTATAATGACAAACAAAAATTATATTAATTATTATTTAATTATAATATATCAATCCACACAGAAGAGAGGAGAGTTGTCTACTGGGTGCTAATTACTTCCAGGCTGTGAACATGACAAAGCATACTTGTAACCACGAAACAACTTCGACTACCAACTAAATAGAAATAACTTATTACATAATTACTTAATCTTGGCTTTAACTTCACGGCTTTAACGATTTTTAAAGATGCAGATGCGTTTTTTATCGTGAATTTTGTCTTAAAAAAAACAATATCTCCCAAAAAAAAGAGTCATAGGCCCTACATCTATAACTGTAATATTTGTGTTGTTATGTTTGTAAACGACCTTCTGTTTTCGTGGATACAAGTATATATAAAATCATTAAAATGATAGAGTCTGTCTTGTGAAATCTGTGTTTACATGATTTACGGCTCCTTGCAGCTTTACAAAGTACTAAAGCTGTTACGTGAAGCCAGCTGAGGTGGGATGACGTCGATGAATGCTGTAAGAGGCACTAAAGATCAAGAGGTGAACATGCATCATTTATTATAGGGAATTATTGGATTTAGTTGAAGGGAAAAGAGCTTAACATAGATTCGAAGAATTTAAGTGCAGATGGTGTTATGGAAAACTGGGCTTACGTTAATTGATAAAAACCAAACCCGAATGCAAAATTAAAATTATCTCACCGCTTTTTCAATTCAATTAATAACTATTTTCGAATTATCAAGTTGAATTGATCAGTCTTTATATTATTGTATCATATTGTATCATATCATGTATCATGTCACGTATTGCATCATTATTGTATCACATGTTGGATCCCTAAATATTATTAGCCGGGGTATTTAGAGGTCTTTCAAACTCATCCTGTTCCTCTCCGCTTTTTCCCCCTTACCTTGAGTGCTGCCCGGGTGATGAACGTCTTCGAACACTCCCCACAGGGAATTCCAGGACCTTCAGGATCTTGCTTCTTCAGATGCGTGCTCCAGTGTCCACGTTGCGTGAACACCTTCCCGCATTCCACGCACTTATAAGGCTTGTCGCCGGTATGGATACGCTGATGCTGGACAAGAAGTTGACGCCGCGGAAACGCTTTGCCGCAATCCGCACAGCAATGCGTTTTCTCCGTTTTGTCGGCTTGCAGAGCCTGATTGAGAAGGCTGGGCGGTGGGAGGTCGTCGATTGAGGTGTGATCTGGAGACGGATATGCTTCTGGGAACTCTTCGGTGTGTTTGATTATGATTGGAGGACCATCGTTCGAAGGACTTGACGAATCGGAACGAAGAGGATGTGTTTTCACTGCACCATCTTCAAGAGGGTGTTTATTTAATAACTGGGGTTCGATTATTTTAGTTTCTTGCTTTGTAACTGGATTGGAGGTATTAGCGAAGATGTCTTGAGCCATTTTCAGTTTCACAGTCTTCTGAGGGTTGGTTAAATTTTTTGGAAGTATTTGTCGAAAGTTTGATTTTCTTGAATTCGATTCTTGTAATTGATTGATAAGAATAGAACTGTTCTGAATATTTTCCGGACTTTGTACATTTTTCTTCGTCAAGTTCGCATCACCAGGATAAGAACTTTGTAAAATCGTCAACACTTGTTGATTCGTATTTATTTTCTTCGTTTCTTCCAGAATTCTGTTCAGGATGTTGATCCTTTCGATCGACGGCTGAAGATTCTGACTGGCGTTTGCGTCTTCATGCATCTGCAGAGTTTTACTCAATATCGGACTCGTGGCCGACACCTTCGTCTGACAACCGTTGCTCACTTCACTCGACGATCCTCGTTCAACTACCTGAAGACTTTTACTCAATATCGGACTTGTCATCACACTCTCCGACGAACGACTCTCGCTGACAAACGCACGATCTGCTATAGCCTTCGGAGTATTCAATACATTCTGATTCGTCAAAACAATATTCGATTCCCGACCTATATTCAAATTATAATCAACAGTCACATCATCCGAACGTCCTTGATACCTTACGTTACTCACAACTTGTTGTTTATGTACATTCTGTTTATTTTTATTATCATAGTCAGTTAGCTGAGTAGGATTGACATGAGTCGACATAAAACCCTTTGTACTCCTGAAGACGTTGCTCACTGTTATTAAATTAGCACCATTAGGAAGATTGCTATCTGCACGTTCTTTATTTATCTCGGATATCTCAATACCAGTCCCGAGACGAGAACTGTTGGCTCGCAAATCGTTCACGTAATTAAAACGTGACACGTTGTTTCTTATCTCTTCTCGATATCTCAGAATACGTTCGTAAATATCATTGTTGCGAGATCTCATGTTCTCTTCTTCGGTTTGAATTCGATTCTCAGTCAGATTCTGGATACGCTCCATCGGTGACTCGACCATTGTTGACGATCTATTCGTGTGGTTTTGTACGACTGGTTCTAATATCTGTATGTCGTCGTCGTCCGTGGAGGGTCGTTGGTAAGATCCTCTTCTTGATCCGTTGACGGGGTGGGACTCGTTGTGATAGTTCTGGTAGGTTGGCTTCCTGATTGACAAGTCGTTGACGGCGTCATCGCATAATCTCTCGCAGAAGTTTTCGCCGTGATTCAATCTCTCGTATTCGTGTGAATGTGTCTCTCTCATGTCTAAACTTCGTCGTGCTGATTTGCTGTTACTATGTTGATGCTCGCTCTCTCTATGCGTTGACAAGTCCATTGAACCATTTGTGAATAACTGTCTTTTCATTGGTCGAATTTCTTCCGAAACGGATTCAAAAGATCTTGTGTTTCTTAGATTATTTATAGTTTGTTTTTCCCCGATATTGAAAGAACCTCTGAATTGTTCTGTTGAACGAGATAGTTTTTGAGGTGGCATTCCGTTATCTCCTCTCATCCTCTCTGGATCATGCCTTCTTTCGTTGAGATCATCCTTTAAGAGCCCATTGTTCGGTTTGACGATCAGGCCGACGCGTTGAGGGTGACCGTTCTGGGCTTGTTTATGTGGGTTTTGTCCACTGGTTATCGGCATCAATAAAGGAAGTGGTTTGACTCTGGCGAGGCCACGTGGTTTGTCAACTGTTGCGCCACTACTTGCTGGCGTCTTCTGTTTCTGGAGCTTCTTTGCGGCCATCTCGTCGAGATGTACTTTAGATATCGACATACCTGGGAGATTGTTTAGTATTTCAGTCACATTCAATTCACAGTCGCCATCTTCCTCGACTGTACTTATCACGCTTTCATTTTCACACTTTCTGGATTTTCTATATTCGTTGTGTTTTCGTTCTAAATCTTCGAATTTTAATTTAGCTTCTTCTTCGAATTTCGTCATTTTCTCCTCGACAAAAGCTCTTGCTTTTTCAATGCTTTTCATCAAGTATTCTTTCGGTAAATTGGCACAACTTTTCAGATAATTCGTTGCTTCCTGTTCGAGTTTCATTAGTTTATATTTATATTCGTCTTCTTCTGTTATATCCTTCGTTTGTGATATTTCTTGATCGTTCCAGTTGCTCGTTTTGTTGTTTGACCTCTCGGCAACAGGCGGTTGAGAGGTGTTGAAGTCACGGCCTTCTAGAGTGGTCAGTTTTGCTACCTTGCCTTTGATTGGATTGAGTATTTCTATGTCCAATAGCTCGGCGGCGGTGAGAAAACTGTGGAAACGTTGCTTATCGACTGAGACTTTGCCGGTGTAGATGAATACCAAGATGGCCGCCATGTCCTCGTGGTGGACCCCGTCGAGGATGATCGTGATTGGGTCGAGAGCGCTGTGATTCAGTAGCAGCTTCTAGAAACAAAAAAATAACAATCTAATTAGGATTACATCAACTGAAATAAGTATACTTTCCAATGAGAAGTTTTTAAATTATATTATCAATTCATCATACAAAACCATGAAGCCTTATACAATTAGTATCTTTTCTTTCATTCTCTCTTTCTTTTACTTTCATTTCATTCTTTCTTTTCATAAGTTGAAGTCGGCCTACACCTACTTATTACAATACAAAGTGAATTGTTGATTCGTTGATAGTAGGCTATATTGTATAACACTGTATTATCAATAGTTAATTACGTTTTGAATTCAAATAGAGTTCGAACTTTTTGTTTATCGGAGTGTTCCAATTTCAAAACATATTTATAACATAAATATATAATTACTATACATATTCAATGTAATACAAAAGAAATAAAGAAGAATAAATATATTATGAAAAGATTAAGAGGTATATTTTGTAATATTTCATTTTAGAAATGCGTCCACACGAAGGTACTAGCTACACCACAGTAGAATATGTTACACGCTGTTTTACATTCGAACGACACTTTGTTCCCGTTTCCAACACAACAACAACAACGACAACAACAACGACACACGCACACACACACACACATCTATTGTTATACGAACAATCGTCAGCAAGTAGACCGTTGCCCAACATTTGAATGTGGATAAACGAACCACCGCCCACGTCTTATGTTAATATTCACAGAACCGTGCCTCTTGGTTGACGACGACCTTTGGCTTTACTTGTGGCAACAAAACAAGAAGGTTTATAACTCGGTCTAAACACCGAGTAAGGATTATTGTAAAAACCTCGATGGTTGTGAAGAAATTCGCAACCATTACAAACTTTCAATGCTTTTGAAATGTGTAGTTGTGTTTCTAATCGTTATAGCCGTCTAGAAACATCATTGCCACTCGGAATAGCAAGATGTCTTTGTTTTTGTCTGTTGATAAGCGAGAGTCTATTCTTCAGCGGACACAATAATCGCTTGTTGAAAGAAACGAAGAAATATCCCGTGCCTATACTCCCCTCTTGCAATTGATATTAAACTATAGGAAAACGCAGTATGTGCGCTGTGAAATGAGCGAATCTGAAAATCTGAAGGAAAATTATTCTGCCCACTCACTCTACATCTATACAGACCTTGGATTACTTCCGAAGTTTAGAAACCCTGCCTGCAACTTGTTGCTACTGCTGCTAATTTGCTACCTGTTGGTCTTTTCAGCCCAATACTTGATACAATTTATGTTTTCTCCGTCATTTCTTGGCGTTTTTTTATTCAGTACAAATTCATTAAGTTTTGCTCTTCAAATATTTTTTCTTTGGGTTATTCTTATGGGTATTTTTCAAATTTTCCCGATTTTTTTCGGAAAAGCCGTTCAACCACTTTTGCTAAAAAACATTTCTAATCTATTCTAGTATAACACCATCGTTCAGAAGAAGTGTGTAGGTCACTTTATCTGACCTTTAAAATTTGAAAACAAAGCCCGATTTTACACGGTATGTGGAATAAAAGTCTTCGCTACGCTCATCAAACGATACCAATCATAACCCAGCGCAATATGTGTTGCTTGCCAAAGCACGATTATAGACGCTCTTTCTACAGAATTGTTGATAATATTTCACGGTAATTTACACGGTAATATATATATATATATATATATATATATATATATATATATATTTATATATATATATATATATATATATATATATATATATATATATATATATATATATATATAAATATATATATATACATTGTGCTTTGAGATTGATTTATTGACGATGAAATAAATCCAACAAAAGTTGTTAATTACATGGTTTATTGAAAATAAAAGATTCAATGTGCAGTAATGTTACTTATGGGATAATAAGTATGGCAAAATCATTCACCATTAAAAATCGCGTTGCAAATCGACAGAATGGTTTAAGACCTTGAATCTGTATATGTATATATATATATATATATATATATATATATATATATATATATATATATATATATATATACATATATTAAATATATATATACATATACACCGTACACGTTTCTCATAGCACCATCATCTTCGCCAATAGATTTTACGTGCGTTTTTCGTCTTTTGTGTTATATACTACTTTCGCGAATACCAGTTTTTCGAGTTCGCTGTCCGTTTTTGCGATATTTTTGCAAACAGGTTTTTCGACGTTGAAAAAACGTGTCCATGACCAGATTGATTCAGATCCAGATAGAAGTCTGAGACTTGAAATCTTCGCTATAAATATTGTGTAATGAAACGTAACGACGTGAATGCTTTCAACACTTTTAGCTTTCAATGTGCATTGTGAAAATAGAAATTTGACATTTATAAATTCAATATTTGGCACAATATTCAACAGATATTGAATGGGAAAAATATTTCTTCGGTTTATTTATAAATTGTGATGATACAGCGAAAATGTAATGCAATTATTATAGTCTGATATAATAACTACAATTAAGTTATAATTATAATCATAGTGATCATAACAATGATTATTATAGATAATGACTTTTAACTCCAATTTTCCTCGAAGAAGACTGCATTGCTTATTGATCGACCCCATCAACAGCTAGTTTACGTGGGGGACTATTCCTACCCAAAGGCTATATAGGTTATGGGTAAAGAAAAATTATAATCAATATAATACGTTCAAAAGAAATAATTTGATGATTTTAAAATAGAGTGAATAACTAAAAATTGCTACATATCATTTTTTCAATTATTATTATTACCAGATACAATTTCAATTTTCAATTAGGCCTAATAGTTGATGTAATTTTACATATTTTCATATATATATATATATATATATATATATATATATATATATATATATATATATATATATATATATATATGATAAAAATGAATACTTATGGATAATTCAAGTCGTTTTTTAATATGAAACACCCAATAGAATATATATACTATGTATATTTTAATATAATATTGGGAGGCTTCCAACAATATTATATTAAAATAACTTATACATAGTATATATATTCTATTGTGTGTTTCATATTAAAAAACGACTTGAATTATCCATAAGTATTCATTTTTATCACATTATGAGTCGTTCAAGCTTACGAGATAACATATATATATATATATATATATATATATATATATATATATATATATATATTTTCTCTGTAAACTATCATTGCATTGTTATTCGGTTGTTATTGATCCTATTTTGTTCACCTTTTTGTACTTTTCAAAAAGTACCATCACTTCCATGTTAGTGGAGGTGTTTTTAATTTGGGACAGTTCGTATTATAACTTCAATGTTTTATCTTCAAACAAAGACCTTTATTCTACTCCATATGTCATCATCAAAATTGTACATTAATTCGATCAAATTTCAAATTAAATTTCGACACAATCAAGACTTCACATAATAAATTACACAAATTAATTCATAGAACATAATCAACATGATCTGTGCCCGTGAGTATACTCTGCACGTAATGATAATTACGAATGAAAATCACTTTGATGACAAATCAATCACAAGATCATTCACTCATACATCGACAATTAATCTTGTCGAAACACAGCTTTGAATGAGGTCACTTTTTCGCCACTAGAACCTGACCAATCTGAGAAGGTCAACCAGACAAAATACATGCGCCTAATTCAATCAATCCTTCGCCAGAAGCATTTTAAACAAATTATCTTTCTTATTTATCCTCATAAATCAGATTATAAAATATTACATTTCTAGTTTCATATATTTTTTCGATGCAATTATCCATTTGAAGGTTGTACCTTTAATATGATTAGATGATTATGTTCGGTTAGCGATTAACAATGATTACTAAGTCTAGACTTGGCCAAATGTCACAGGCTTCTGTATTTGGTGTTGTTTCACTGATTGGTCTTCACGGCTGTCTTGAAACAGCTGATTGTGCGACGGAAACAGCCGTCAGTCTCGCGACTCTTGTGACATCTGCGGGTTCGAGTCCTGCTTCAGGCAGTGTGGTTTGTATCATCATCACCTACCCTCTTATTGAAAACTCCCGATAAAAGTGCTCGTGGTTTCCCCATGGTTTCCCTCTGTAGTCTAGGCTAATGTCGGGATGGTTCCTACAATAAGTCGGCCATGACAGTTTCCTTCCCACTATCCTTCCCATTACCCAAGAACCTTCATCTCATCATCCCATCATCTCAATAATCATCCATCTGACGGCATTAGATCTGCGCTATCATAACAGTGCGTCGTTAAACCCAATATAAAAAAAAACATTTAGAATATGAATAACTTTTAGAAAAATCACTGTATTATAGTTAGATATTCAGGCTAAAAAAATACAATATTTCATAAAATAATTATATTTAAATCCTTAGTATGTCTAGGTTCCTGAAAAATATTTCAGTTCTCTCAAGAAAATGTTTTATCAAGAATTTAATCAATTTTTACAAACTATTTGTGATGGTAAGATAGCCCTTGTGCCCTTGTGGTGCGCCCCGTTCAAACAATCCCAACTTGTCGTCCTTGACCTTGATTGGGAAACAATGACCCGGTCATCTCACGACCTGGTGTCAAGGAACCATCTCGACACGTCAATCATGTCGACAATCAATCAATGACAGTCGGTCGACCATGACGGGAATCGAACCAAGGTCATCTCGGGTTTTTTTTTTGGGGGGGGGGTTTATTTCACCATCGTTTCCATAATACAATCGTTTTTACAATAAGAATTACACATTATATTTGATCGGTGGATATAAAATAAATAAATAAATGACCAATAACCATGGAAAAAAATGAGAATAATCATAATGATTAGATATAGTCTAATGAAACTCTTTCCACAAAGCCTAGAAAGGCTTATCTGTGGCTTAAAGTAACAGAGCATAGATATAAATATGCAGCGTTCAATTTGATGTGAGTAAGAAGTGCGTTTATGCCAAAAGTACGAAATTTAGAACTTACGTGATACTAGCAGAATATTTTGGAATACATATAAACTCAAAGTACAACATACCAATTTAAATAAATAAATAAAATAAATAAAGCAATCTAAATATGTATACGTAAGGTGAAATGTAAATAAAAATAAAAATATATATAATATATTGACGAAGAAATACCATAATAGAATTATTTATAACCATAATAATAACCATAATAGAATTTACAACGTAAAGCATGTTTCCATCACTCATTATTGCGTCATTACATCAATGTACTTAGTTTCCAGTCACTCCACATTGTCCATAGCAATGCGACCCCACCAACAGCTAGGTCATACGGGGGTAGGGGCAAGAGCAATGGTTCCGCATTATTGTGCATCAGATGATGAATAGAAGAACTTCACATGATAAAGGCTATACAGAAACATGTATTACTATTATATAATTCTTTTAATATTTCCATTTTTTCGTATTTTCTCATCAACTGGTTTAATGAACGTATTGTTGTTACGAACATAATGATTCATTTTGTTCAGTAAATATTGTGATATCTTAACATCGACAATAGGAGAGAATATAAGCCTTCTGAATGCAATTAGAAGCAATGAAGTGTGTACAGTCGCTTGCACTTGCAATCAACTATTGCGAGAAATAGGTGCAATGTCGAGAAGAACGATAATGTATAGATAACTGTGGATAGATAATAGTGCAAATGGCTGATACTATACAGATACTGTAGATTTGTTTCTAAACATCGGGATCTTGATATATAATCACGGATGGCTCCCAATTAAGCTCAAGGATGAATTAGTATACTTCCAAGAATATTATATATCAATTATATGATATATAATAACAATATTTGTATGACTGATTAGTCAATAAATATTAATGCTTGATATAAGAACTATTTTTTCATTTTTTTCATTTGAAAAATTTCTAACCAATTCAAATCTGAGTAATATTTGATGATATCCGTTAATTGGGAAGTAAAATTTGTGAAGGAAAAAAGATATTTCTGCCGAGTTACCAAATTCCCTTTCAGTTCTTGATCAGAAGAATAATGTTGGACGATTTACGAGTAGGCCTACGTTGAATTTAAAATTGGGCTAATTAGCAATTAGTCTACCCTATAACATCAACATTAAGTTATATTCTGTTTGAAACTAATTTAGCATTGAATGTGTTTGAATTCTGTTTCAATTCTAGTCAACATTTTGTGACAGTCATTGTCTTCATTCATTGCAAAATGTCTAAAGTATCATTTCGATTCAGAAAATCTTTATGGTTGATTAAAAATACTGTAAAACACCACGCCATTTTCATAAACTTTTTTTTATTAGAAAATTATATTAAACATATTTTTCTAGTGATGATGCAGCACTACAGAGTAGACTGAGAGGACTTGGTACCTTACACAGGACTCGAACCCACGCCTATCAGAGCCGAGTTCCACTTATTGCGACTGAGTGTACAATGACAGTATCGATTCGATTGCATCTCTCATCAATTGATTAACAGCATGCATTCAAAGCGTTGCATAATTACATGCACTTTAGGACGTAGTTGCGTTATTTGCATGCAGTATAATGCATCTTGCAGAATGCAGTTGCATTATTTGTATGCACCGCGAGTGCATGATGGTCATAGTCTGTTGAGAGGGCGTGACCTAAAGGAAGGATTCGCATGATTGGCATAATAATCTCTTGTGATGCTTGCGTGATCAATGATGACAAGTGAGTGGGTGGAGTGAATAATTAACTGTGGAAAATTGACTGTGAATAACATGGTAAGGTTGTCGTCTTTTGCACAAATTACTATGAAAATCCTGACAGTAAAACTGAATAGAATTGAATTGAATCAAGGAAGGAATAGTTTGAATGAAAATATTATATAGAATATTATTAAAAATAAAGATAAAGTCCACAAAAAATCGATTTTTGACAAATAAATTGAGTAAAAAATCAAATATAAATTGAAGAATTGAAAAATTTTCAAATAGTCATATTGATTTTGCATGATTCTCCATGAATATTCTGTAAACAAATTCGTGCTGAAGATTTGATGTGCCATTCATATGAGGCCTTGTGATTACATAACTTGAAAATAGATAAAATATTCTATTTACACATTCATTTTTAGACCGTAGTTCATAAAAAAAAATGTGCCGCCTCATTATATCCTATTTAAACGTCAAGTCATCTTTTTCATATGAAACAATTTTGTTTAAAAACGAATTAAACACATCAAGCTCACATCTCATAATAGAAGTCCATGTCAAGGTGAACGAAGTGCATAATAGTAACTAACTGCACTGTCTAGTCGACATGAAGGCCTAATTAGTAGTAAATTGATGTCATTGACGAATTAAATTCAATTTAACTTTTACATTTTTTCACATATCATCCATGATGCATTATATATATATCGTAAAAATTGCA
Source organism: Brachyptera putata (assembly GCA_907164805.1). Lineage (NCBI taxonomy): Eukaryota > Metazoa > Arthropoda > Insecta > Plecoptera > Taeniopterygidae > Brachyptera > Brachyptera putata. The sequence goes on along the minus strand of OU015472.1, from coordinate 16,101,600 downwards.
AGATTAATGTGTACAAATTGTATCGATGTACTTTGCAAAGTACTATTCTCTCTCTCTCTCTCTCTCTCTCTTTCTCTCTCTCTCTCTCTCTCTCTCTCTCTCTCTCTCTCTCTCTCTCTCTATCTCTCTTTTTCTCTCGATCATTACAAATTATAACGTAATTCAAATATTCTGAAACCTATTATTTGTATTATTTTTATTCATATTCAGTTTAACAACAAACTGTAGTAAAGACTGACATCGGTGAATAATGAATGAGATGCTAGTTACTTTATTCGGTGTTCTGGATAGTGGGAAGGAGTCGGTCGTGACCTGTTGTTAAGGAACCATCCCAGCATGAACCCAAACGACAGAGGAAGACCATGCAAAACCTCTGTCAGGATGATCGACCATGGCGGGAATCGAACCCCGGTTCCCTGAATGACTGTTATTGTTGTCTTCCTGCTGTTGTTGTTGTTGTTGTTGTTGTTACGTGAAATCTAAACTATCCTAAATCAACCTAACGTAAATCAACATAACTTATAACCTAGCCTAAACTAAAGCTAGCCCACTGATAATAGGGAACGGCAACAGGTGAGGATATACTTGTCATGTTGCCTGAAACAATATCAAGTAGGCCCAACAACACTGCATGGTAGTAGTAGTGGTGGTAGTAGTAGTAGTAGTAGTAGTAGTAGTAGTAGTAGTAGTAGTAGTAGTAGTAGTAGTAGTAGTAGTAGTAGTAGTAGTAGTAGTAGTAGTAGTAGTAGTAGTAGTAGTAGTAGTAGTAGTAGTAGTAGTAGTAGTAGTAGTAGTAGTAGTAGTAGTAGTAGTAGTAGTAGTAGTAGTAGTAGTAGTAGTAGTAGTAGTAGTAGTAGTAGTAGTAGTAGTAGTAGTAGTAGTAGTAGTAGTAGTAGTAGTAGTAGTGTTTATTCCTTTAACCCTCTTTCGAGGAAATCTGTACACAAATGACATATTTTACAATCTAACTTAAAAGCTTGAGTGTGGCAGTACCACCATTTACAAATTAGTAGTAGATTAGTGATTACAGTAGCCTAAATTGAACACGTAGTAAAACAAATAATGATACATTCAAAGAACTACATAAATATAGATGGCTAGTTACTATACATAATCATTTGAATAGCACAAAAAAGAAAATGAATATTTAAAAGCCTCTACGTAAATTCAATAAGTAATACGAAATCCAGCATCAACAAACTCTTGCACAGAATAGAAACTATCAATTGTAAGGTGCTCTTTGATGAGTGATTTGAATTGATTTATCGGTAGAATATCGGTAGGTAGGTTATATTTATCGGTAGGTTATATTGGATTCATTACGTCATTGATTTCTAAGCCAATTATTGATGTTTTAAGCTTCGATATTTCGTGTGCGAATGTGCTTCAAATAGTTTCGCGTATATGAAGTGAAAAAAAAAAGAAAGTAGTTTTTGTTCAAATTGTCTACACCGGACTTTATATAACTTTTTAATTATACATTTTTCTATCAGATGTATACATTATTATTATCTACAATTACTGTCCATTGTGTAAACCTTCAATTAAAAATGTGCAAATATACTTTTATTGCGAACTATTTTCGTTAATTATGTGGCGATGCAGAATATTCTAGTTTCACGTTTCCTACGAGATGTTATACAACTTCAGGTTCTTTTATTTACATTTTAGCCGAATGAAAGTTGCGAATAGTGTCGAGGTCACTCGCTGTTTTAGCCTGCTTTTTGTGTTGGAATTATTTCAAAAACCTTGCAACAAAAAAATCATCTACTTTATTCAGAAAGTAGTACGTGACATGCGTCTATATTTGAAACGTATCAGATATGTTTTTTGTACAATTGTATGCGGTTTGTATTTAGTATCACTCGCCATGAAAGTTTTTTTTATTAACATAGAAGTTTGATAAAATCATAAAATCATAAAAATGGAATTCGATGAGCGTTAGCGAAGATTACCATGCAACTCTTACGAAGCTTTGTCTGCATGTGTGTTTTTTTTTTGTTGTTGTTTGTTTGGAAGAACTGCACAGGTCGCAGGGTTTGACCGATCGACATGAAACTTTTTTTATGCGCAAACTCATCCAACTTGGAACTGTATAGTTTTGGGGTCAAATCGGTTGGGCCATTTTTGAGAAACATCATTACAAAGTTTCTAAAAACCCCATAAGATTAGGCTGGGCGGAAAAAATTGAAAAATAAAATCTCTCCAATATAATTCAAATTTTCCTCAAATGTGAAGACAGAAATAATACACATTAATAAAAATTGACGTGTAATTCGGACCAGCCGTTTCGAAGAAGATAATTTAATACAAGTTCATTTTATATGATCAGGGTGTGTAGAGTTTCGCTCATCTTACAACGCACATTCCGCGTTTGCCTAGTGATAATCTACTTGTGTCCACGAGAGTTAGACGTTGTGTACCAACAGAACAGATACAAATAACTACAGTTATATTTGTATAGCAGTGGTATTTTGAGGTTTGCAGTGACTTTTCAGGACGAGATTTTGTTCACAAACGCAACAACCTCTTTCAAAAGCTTGTGAAGTCCAAGAGGCAGTGAGTTTTTCTTCAAATTTCAAAGATTTTGGTATCATTAGATTGGTAGACTACCTTCTTCTTTCATGAATATTGAATACAAGTATATTATAATGTCTTAAAACACTTAGCGAAGTATTTTTCAAACCTAGACCTCATAAAATATTATATCACATATAATTATATTTTAATTATTCTACTTAACCTTATCATATTATAATCAGTATAGTTTTATTCACTCGTAAATCGCAATAATGTATTTCAGCCATACTCAAATCCACTAGAGTCTATTGCTGTATCGAAACTGTCGGCCGTCAATACTAATAGTTACAGAAGACGGTCGATCGGAACTACCAAAAATACTTGGTGAAAAAACTATACGACTAACAAATTACTTAACACTTGTTTCAAGTTAAATAGATTCTAATGAAAGAATATCACAAATACCCGCGAAAATTCACACCGATTTGCATCACAAAGACGTCTTACATAATTTGAAAAAATACTACGCCATAATTTAGTTGAATTATTTAAATTACCTAGAGCCATGTTTGTTGCCATGCAGTGTATGGCGACAAAATATTTTCCTGTGTTGTGCGTAAGTGACGCTAGTCAAGTGACGCTAGCCAAGTGACGCTAGATAAGTGACGCTAGTCAAGTGACGCTAGTCAAGTGACGCTAGATAAGTGACGCTAGGTAAGTGACGCTAGTCAAGTGACCCTAGCTAAATGACGCTAGCTAAGTGACGCTAGATAAGTGACAGTAGATATATACGAAGTGCCTATATAGCAGGTATTTTGGGCGGGAACGAAATTCGCGGATATCGTCAAGGTCATCTGAACAGCTGTTGATCAATTAATTTATTACAGTGAAATCTAGTCTCCCAAGAAGTGGACAAAGAATATCATTTACCACTCGATTCAGCACGCTTGGAGCGAATATTCCTCAAATCATACTTTTAAAATAAATGCAATGACATAATATCTTAAAACTGATTGAATTCACTGAAATAGAATGTCATATTAATCAAAGTGCATGAAATTATCTTGGAGATGTAAACACTTCATTCAGTTACACTGGTTTCTGAACATAGAAAAGAATTAGTGAAGGTGAATTTCTCTATTACTATAAGCACCGTGCATGAAACCCCTTAAATTAAAAATGATGTGCTCCGCTCTGCTAGCTCCAAAGACGAGAGGAGTTTGAATGTTTAAAGTTTACCAAGTGTCGTGCATAGGCGTCGCGACGCTTTGAGAATAGACATCGCCTATTTTTCTAAAGCGCAAATCGGAACATTATTAATATCATCATATTTCAGAAAGTATGCAATGGATCATATTTGATACGCTTCTGTTTTTAACTGTTTTTAATCATTTGCTACTCTATAACTACTCTATCTTCGCTACGCTCATCTAACAAGTTTCAATAACTAGGAAAACGCCTTATATGCGTTGTGAGATGAGCTTAGAAGTATGGAAATGTAGAATTAAGAACATTTGGTCAGCTCAATGTACATATACAGGCCTTGGACCACTTCAAAATTTGTTCGGTATATGGAATGAAAATCTTCGCTACGCTCATCTAATAAAATGAACTAAAACAGTGTGAATACAATCATTTTTTTCTATTTTTTTTCAAAATGAAAAAAAGAATTTTTGCAATTTAATATCAAAAGTATTCTAAAATGAAGTTTTGCATGACCTAAAGCATGTCCAATTACTAGACGTCAATAAAAAGTAAGCCAGCATTAAATTATAGTGTATAATATTAGCCGTTCTACCAGTACATATATGCACGCGCGAAACACCCGCGCGATGCTGATATGGACTAGGGAAGACGGGCGATCGGAACCTTCACCTCACCTTCATATCTAGTCGATATTCGTGTGCGAATTTTAATGGCCGGGTAAATTTGCACAACTTGTTTTCATGTTTTTGGCAGTAACAACTTTTCGTTGGCCTTGGAAACCTGAAAGACAATGAAACAATCTAATGCTACGGACTGTGTAACATCAGGAGAAAAAAAATCAGTATAAATATACTTGAGGTCAGATAAAATGGCTTCATACAGAAATTAAAATTTTTCTTTCAAATAAAATCTACGCACATTAAACATTTATTTTGCCCATGTTATGAGTGGAGTGCGTAAAGCCACATTGTATTCTAGCCTTATTGCGTAAAATATCAGTATAGTTTCTTCATGCATTTTAATGACGCTTGATTTACTACGTTATGTGGCCGCGACTGTACGTCTTTGTGTGCAAAATGCTTGCATGTTATTTATTTATTTATTTATTTATCAATATAACTGCAATTGTGCACGCATGCGCGGTGGCAGTTTTCAACTGTATCATCATCTACAATTGACAATTATATTTACAATCAATGTATTCTTCTCTTGAATTCTTCCAAAGTCTTTGCTCTTCTCACATCTTCACTCAGCCCATTCCAATCCACTATGGTTTTTTGTATAAAACCACCTCTACCCCGTTCTGTTTTGGCCCTCTCCACAGCAAGCTGTTCCCCTCCCCTCACACTCCTCTGAACTCTCATCCCTATCCTATCTCTCACTTCTTCCCACCCCGCAAAACCATTCCTCGCCCTGAAGAAGTTCAGGAGTCTATCCTTTTTCCTCCTTTCCTCTAATTTTTCCCACCCCAATTCTTTCACCATCTCACTGGGCTTTTCCCTTAATTTTTCAACTCTCCCCTGGTCATTTCTTTCTATTCTAAATCTTCTGACCCTTCCTAGCACCCTTCTTGCAGCTACCCTCTGCACCCCCTCTACTTCTTTTATCAAATTGATGTTGTAGGGATCCCAGACCGAGCCAGCGTACTCCATCATTGGACGTATTAGGCTCTTGTAAGCCTTTTCCTTAATGTCAATCCCTGTCCCCTTGAGTTGTCTCATAACAAAATTTAGTGATTCTATTCCCCTTTTTGACAGTTTTTTAATATGTTCCCCCCAACCTAAATTCTCATGTAAGTAAATTCCAAGATATTTATAGGCATCCACCCCCTCCAAAATATTACCCCCCATATTATAGCTCACATTTTTGTCCCCCTTTCTATTCTTTCTGGAGAAATGGACTACCTTACATTTATTTATGTTCAATCCCATTAAATTTATTCTCACCCATTCATTTATTAGATTCAAGTCTAGTTGTAATGCAGCTTCATCTCCCTCACTTTGTATTAGTCTGTATATGACACAGTCGTCAGCAAACAGACGAATTTTCGACTGGATGCCTTGCGCCAAGTTATCAATAAATATATTAAAAAGAAGAGGCCCTATCACGCTCCCTTGCGGTACACCAGAAGTTACTTGGATGTAATCTGAATAGTCATTTCCAACTTTCACTTTCTGAGTCCTTTCACTTAAAAAGTCTTCAACCCATTTTGAAATGATTTGGTTATTGGTTATAAGTTTTAATTTGTCTATCAACAGTTTGTGCGGAACTTTATCAAACGCTTTTTCGAAATCCAAAAATATTGCATCTACTTTTCCCCCCTTGTCCAGTATGTCTGATAGCTCTTGCACAAGCCCATGCAATTGGGTAGTGCAAGAGTATCCCTTTCTAAATCCATGTTGTCCCTTGAATAATCCCCCCCGTTTTTCAATGATAATTTTGATGTCATGATCTATAATTTTTTCTAGTATTTTACAAACTGCTGATGTTAGACTTACTGGCCGGTAGTTAGATAATTTTGCCCTTTCACCCCCCTTATGAATTGGTATGACAATTGCTTTTTTCCATTCTATCGGAACTTTCCCCGTATCAACCGAATTTTGAAAAAGAATTGTTAAAAAAGATGAAATTTCCTCTCTCGCAATTTTCAAAAAGTTATTGGAAATACCATCCATGCCGGGTGCTTTATTATTTTTCAAATTACGGATGATGTGTTGAATGGCCCCGTTTGAGATGTGAATTTTGCTTTTGTTTTCCGTTTCTTCCAAAGTTTTTTTACCCGTAGGATTCAATTTGTCTCTTTGAAAAACTCTTCCATAGTAATTGTTCAAGGCCTCAGCCTTTTCTGAGTTGACAAAGTGTTGACAACCATTCTCACCTACTAATGTTGGTATGTCATTCCCACCATTTTTTTGTGTATTGACATAGTGGTACATATTTCCCCAGCTTTTATTTTTATCATTCACGTCAAACATACCCCCCAAAAATGTTCTTTTTGCAATCTTTTTTTCCTTATTAAGTTCCCCTTTTAGTTTTCTGATTTCATCTTTTTTGCCAATTATTATTCCATTCTTTTTGTTGTACAATCGTCTTCCCTTTCTTTTCAGTGCTCTTATCGTCTTGTTATAGTAAATGGGATCCGAATTTGGTTTGATGAATTTGGATGGTACATGTTTCTGAATGCATTCATAGCAGATATTTTTGAATCCCTCCCATTGCTGATTCACATCCCCTCCATCGGAAATCCATTTATTCACCCTGTTTTTCAAGAATTCTTTAATGTTATCTGCATTTGCTTTTTTGAGCAGCAGTACTTTTTTCCCTTCCCTTTCCTCATTCCTCCCATTACCTCCCGTTAATTGAACCGTCGGGATACTATGGTCACTGATACCCTCATCCACCATCGTATTCAGCCACCTTTCAGGTGGTCTAACTAGGATGACATCTAAAATGTTCCCAATCCCAGCAGAGGTCAGTCTCGTACCCTCTTTAACGACTTGTATAAAACCCTCGTTCATGATATCATGTACCAGGTCCTGCTTCCTTGTGTTTCCCATAGTCCCTTCTTCCCATTTGACTCCAGGAAGATTCAGGTCTCCTGCTATAATCAGGCTATTTTCAAAATGTTGCCCTGTAACCCTCTCCTTGATTTTGTCCAGTAAGTCCATACCTGCATTTGGAGGTCGATAAGCTGCAATTACAACGGTTTTTTCTCTTCCCTTCTTGATTTCTACCTCCATTATTTCCAGATTACCTCCTGTCCAGATGAGTTTTCCCACTAGCTCGGTCTTGGATCCCACCATCACTCCCCCCCCATGTTTGTTTCGGTCCTTCCTAAATAAGTTGTATCCCCCCATTTTAATTTCACTGTCAGTATAGCCATCATCTAGCCATGTCCCCACAGCTACAAAAACATCTGGATTAATAATTTCTATGACCGATCTAAATTTATCTAGTTTGTTACAAATACTTCTACAATTTACTAATGTTACTTTCAAGTTTTCGGTACTTACCCCCATTTTACCCCCTCCCTCCACATTTTGCTCCCACTGCCTCTTGCCTAATATTAATCCATTTTTATCATCTTTACCTCTACCTAGTCATTTCACACCTATTTTATCTGTCCTAATCATTTTCTCCGCTACCCGTCCCATGAGCCCGCCCAGCTTCCACTGTCCTAAACTATTCAGGTGGACCCCATCGCTCTGCAAGTATCTATCCCCCACCCAGCAATTGCTTTCTACATATAACACTCCCTCCGTAGCACACAGTCTCTCTATGGTCTGGTTAACTTTGTCTATTGTTTCTTTTCTTTCACTTCTTCGGTACAGTATACCGCTCACTGTGACACGCTTCTCGCCGAACTTCTTCTTTGCAGCTGTTATAATCCTTTTCATCCCCAGCTGCATTATCTCCAATCCATCTATCCTGTTTCTCATCTCTTCTAAATCGTTTCCTCCTGCAAGTAGGATGACGCCTTTGCCCTCAACTTCCCTCTCCGACAGCTCAATCACCACCTTTTCCATTCTAAGGACCCCTATGCCCGGTCTCACGTTCACTTCTACCTTCAGTCCCGCGTTAACACTTGCCCCCCTGACTAGTGAGCTCCCTAGTAGGATCACTTTCTTCATTTCTCCTTTCTCCTTCATCTCTTTCTCTTCTTTCTCCTCCATCTTCGTCTTTGCATCCATCTCTTCCCCCTCTGCCTTCCTCCTCTTCTCTGCTTCTTGCTCAGCTTGTTTTTCCTTCTTCTTCTCCCTTTCTACCCTTTTCCCTTCTTTCGTTGCTTCTTTCTGCTTCTTTACTTCTGCCGTTCTGCACCGATCACACGTCCACCGAATGCCGGGCACCTCCACGAACGCCTTGTAGTGAGTGGCAGAAATGCTTGCACAGGCAATGTGCCACCAACACTCGCAGCCCTCTTCGTCACACCTCACCACCCTGTCTGTTTGGCGTATCAGAATGTGACACCCTCCCCCGCACTGTACCTCCTCTTCGTTTTTGCTGCTAAACAGTGGCACTAACTCTTCCGCACTTCGTTTTCCCCGGCCTCGAGTTCTTCTTGCTCGTGGAGTCATTTTTTTTTTTTTTTCAATTATTGATTGCGGTATTAATTTCAATATATATACCTTGATCTACTTTCAAGTTCAGTTTATCTTCTCTGTCTCTATTCAGAAATGTGAATCTTAATAGCACTGGAACAAAACTGCTCATACGCAGTCAGTCTAGTATCAAGAAGGCTTCGTCATAATTAAAAATGATATTTAAGTGCTCGATTTATATTATATGACTATATAAAACAGAATAATTATTACCTCAGAATGTTGAAGAACTTACAGTGATCACGTACGTATATAACACGGTGATAACAAATTAGTAGATCATATATAAGAGAAATATATATTAGGAGCAACTTTTCCTATTCCTATCAGGCCAACAATGTTAACAACGAAGAAGAACTAGATTAGTAATTACTAAGATGGTTGACTCAGTCACTAGCGCACTCAAACGTCGTTTAGGAAACTAGACCCTTACCTTAAGTGGGCGCATACAAACATCGAGAAATTCATCTTTTCTATTACTTCCATTTTCAAAAAGCAGTGTAATTGAATGAAAGGTAACATATCCAAGATAATTTTATGCTCTTTAATTAATATGACATTTAATTTTTGTGAATGCAACCAGTATTGAGATAATACGTCAATGAATTTCATCAGAATTATTTTCATTATTTGACATAATATCTTAGAAATGATTGAATTCGCTGAAATAGAATGTCATATTAATCAAAGTGCATAAAATTATTTCGGAGATGTAAACATTCCATTCAATTATACTGGTTTTAGAACATAGTGGAGAATTGGTGGAAAATCAAGGAATAATTCAAGAAAAAAATCAAGAAAAAATTAAGAAAAATAAAAAATTTAAATAAAAATAGAAAGCATTACGAAAAACCACGAAAAATCAACAAAATCAGAAGATTACGGAGTATAAAATCACGAAAAATGATAAAAATTGAAAAATCACAAAAAATCAAACAAAAACGAAAAATCAAAGAAGAACAAGAGAATCCAAAAATTCAAAAAAATCGAGAAAAATCAAAAACGAAAAATCAAAGAAGAACAAGAGAATCCAAAAAATCCAAAAAATCGAGAAAAATCATAAAAATAAATATCAAACAAAAAACAGGTGCACATTAAAATGTCAAGTTGTTAACCCCTTGGTTTTTACTTCCATTATCATGAAGACATTGAAACTATCTGTGTTTACCGATGTCAGAATGTTTTTAGTATTTCACACCATTCAAAAGTTGTCACCCGAAACTTGATACGTATACCTCAATCTACTCCCATGCGATCTCAAACACTAAACCATAAGCATAAGACACTAGGACAATGGCATTACCTGTAGATAAGGGCTGCTAGCTGATAACAGGATTCTATGCGCGCGCAGCTTCCTGGACTGGCAGCATAACGTGACGTCAGCAAACTCCTCCGAGTCCAACGCTTGACCGAGATATGACATCTGTTGGTCCATGATAACCTGAAACCAAATACACATTTATAACCTTATATTCTTTGTATTTATATCATTAAGCAAACGCAGAATATGATTTGTAAGATGAGCGAGATGTCTATATAAAGTATAAACGAAAACTCTACACACCTTGATCATATAAAATGAACTTCATCCGATGCCAACGAATCTATAGGGAGCCGTGAATCAATATCACTGCAACATTTTTCTGCCATTATTTATATCATAGACTAAAGATATATACTAAAGGTATATATCTTTAGTCTATGTTTATATTTATTCGATGAATAAAAAAACCTTTATTACATTATTTTCTTCGAAACGGCAGGTCCGAATTGCATTACACATTTTGTATAATGTGTATCATTTTTGTGTTTACATTTGAGGAAAATTTGAATTATATTGCAGAGATTTTTTTAAAATTTGTCCGCCCAGTCTAATCTTATGTAATGGGGTTTTTAGAAACTTTGAGATGATGTGTATCACAAATGGTACAACCGATTTGAGCGAAAAACTATTTACAGATCCAAGTTGGATAAGTTTGCGTATACAAAAAAAGTTTCATGTCGATCAGTCAAACCCTGCGACCTGTGCAGTGCTTACAATTTACAAACAAAAAAACAAACGAACAAACAAACAAACAAAAACACACAGACAAAGCTTCGTGAGAGTAGGATGGAAATCATCGCGCTCGTCTAATAACGAAGATCTATTGGCGTCGGATGAATGGTTGATGAGATGCTGGGATGATAAGATGAAGGTTTTCGAATTATTGGGAAGGATAGTGGGAAGGAGGCGTTGGTGACCTATATTGTAAGAACCATCCCGACACTAGACTAGCATATAGAGAAAACCACGAAAAAATACTGTAAAGATAAACGGTTACGGTGATCTAACCGAGAATAGAGATGCCCCTCACTTCCCGGATCACGCAAAGCGAGCGCGTTAGCAAGTGAGCTGCGTATAAAAGTAAACCAAAAAGTCTCCCCGGCGGGGAATCGAACCCCGGTCTCCCGCGTGACAGGCGGGGATACTGACCACTATACTACCAAGAAAGCAGATTACGAGAGAGTTACGGAAGAGGAGGATGACTCCGTCCCAATGTATTGCAGTGACCAGCGACCGAATAAGTGTATTGGAAAAATCGAGAAACTTTCAGAAAGAACAAGAGAAAGCGCAGAAAATGAGGCGTCGTTTTGTTGAAAAACCATCAATGCAAGTAATACGAGACAAACCAGAAAGAGTAGAACCAGGGTTAGTAGACGTTGAGAACTTCTACACTCAATTGTACAAAGCGGCTGACGGTCCGGAACGACGTCCAACGCCGAGATTCAATGAATGGTTGAGCAGACTCCAAGACCATAAGGCGTCCACGAACCTCACGCATACTGACCCGGTTAACATCAGGAAATTGGTGAACACAGCCTTGAAGTCTGCAGCATCCTGGAAAGCTCCGGGAGAAGATAGCATACCCGTAGGTATATACAAGTTAATGCCGAGTGCGCGTAAATATTTATGTAATTACGTGTCCGAGGTGTTAACTGGTAAACGTGTATGTGTAGAGAAGGACGTCAGGGGCAAGGTAATACTGTTGCATAAAGCTGGTGATCAAAACGACCCCTCAAACTATCGGCCCATTGCACTGCTCAACACGGATTACAAAATCCTCACATCTGTGATAACGACGCTGATACAGGAGCAACTTCCAGAGTGGGCTGTGCCAAAGGAGCAACTCTCGAGGGAGGGGGTGTGGGGCACAGTGCACGGATTGCTACAAGACAAGGCAATCACACGGGTGGCGAGGAAAAACAGAAGTCGCAACTACTCGGCGTGGATTGATTTCACCAAGGCGTACGACTCGATATCCCACTGGCAGTTGCGGCGCCTCATAAGAGTGTTACCAGTCAACGAATCTGTAACAAACGTGTTGGTGAATCTGACGAAGAAGTGGTCAGTACGGGTTAGTGTGGGGAAAGAGTGCACCAGGCCGATATATGTCAAGCGCGGTGTATATCAAGGAGACACGATGAGCCCACTGTTGTTTGTACTGATCACAGCGTTCATTATTCACGAGGTGAAGGCTGATAAGAAGGTGAATGCAGCTGCGAAAGGCCGACAAACGGTGATTGCGTACATGGACGACATCAAATTGCATGCACCTACAAAAAAGGGGATAGAAGAGGCGACGAGATGTGTTAAGGATTGTGCGAGCGAGGTGGGCTTAGCGATGAACAGGAGGAAGTGTGGTGTCTACTGCAGAGATGAACCAAATGACCTGGATGAAGAGGATGATTCGGCGTTCCTTCCCCAAGTTCGAGATGGATACAAATATCTTGGCATTGTGCAATTGGAATTAGACACAGCCATCAATATTGAGTCAATTACCAACAAGACGCTAGAAGGTGTTGATGAAGTGTTGAAATCAAAGATCACTCCAGTGCAGAAGATCCAGCTGATCAACTCTACTTTGGTGATGGCAGCAACATATGTGCTAGGAAACATGTTTTCAGCAATGAAACGTTCATCGGTATTGAAGAGATGCAGTGAGATTGACGTGGAAGTCCGGAAATTGCTAGTCAAACACAGGTTGAAAACTTACACCACTTCGACGGCGAGCGTACACTTAGATAAGAATAGCGGTGGCCTTGGCTTAAGATCGATATCAGATGAGGTTGAACTCCAATATGTAAGGAAAGGAGTTTACTTGGAGAGGCACGCTGACTTGAGTGAAACAAGAAGTAAATACGCTATGCTTGAACGTGGTGGTTGTAAGAACCCTAAGACAGATTGTGACGCTATCCTAAAAGAATACGGGGTGGCGAAGGTCGTGTGGTCGGATGAGATGAGTGTCAGCGTGTATGCGAGAGGAATGGTGAAGAAGGTGAGAGAACAGCAACAACAACGGTGGCTTGGAAAGTGGGGGGAGCACATGGCCTATGGACGTGTTCTGCAACATGAGAAAGGAAATGTCAGCTTTCCTGCATACAATTCCATATATATGGAAGACTGGCGAATATCGATGTTACACGCTGCAGCTGAGGACCAAGTTCAAGGACTCGGGGCGATACCAACCGAAAGACGAATGTGCCCGAAAGGTTGCAACAAGCAGCTCACTGCCTATCATGTGGCAGTGTCATGTCCTACGCCCGAGTACAACACAAGGCATGATAGTGTTGTGGCAAAACTATTGCAGGCTATTGTAGAGCGAACGGCTCCAGAAGATCTGAAGGACAAGTGCCAGTTCACAAGGGCCACAATGGTGGAAGATTATTGTTGGAGTGACAGGACAGTGAAGATAAGAGCCGGGGTGCCCATAATGGCCAATAACCTAGTGAAACACAACAAACCTGACATCTTGATCATCCTGACCAACCCTGACGAAGTATTTGTTATAGAGGTAGCGGTGTCTCATCTCAATAACATACGGGTGCAGGAGAAGATCAAGAGGACCAGATACGAGGTGAACTCCATGGCGGATGTCAACAGGGAAAACTATGAGAGAATACTCAGAGACACCAACATTGTGAGTGAACTGAGGCAAATCTACCGATGCCCAGTAGAGTTGGGAGTCATTGTTGTTGGAGCTTTCGGGGAGGTGCTACACACTGATGAGCTGGATAAGGCTGCGAAGATGTTCCAGAAGCTCGGGGTCCCACCGTGGAGGTTCAAGTGGCTGATAGACAATGCCTGCTACAGTGTAGCTGTCTGGACTGCAAAGATCCTCATAAACAGACTGGCGACCGAGCATTGAGTGTCCTGCTAGGATGTTAATGATTGGTTCATGTGATAATTAATGTGATAGTAATGTGATATTAGTGTGATAGATATTAGACAATTAGGAAACTTAGGTTTAGGAATTCATGTTTGACTGATTCAACTGATCTCGTTGTTGAAGACTGTATTTAACAAACAAACATTGTAATAACAGAGTAAAGATTTCAATGTGAATACGTACTATGTTATGTTATGCAATAAAAATGATTATATACTACCGAGGACTTGTACGATTCATCATCCTCTACACATTCTGTGTTGTTGAAACTACTTTCGGAACAATGCCAGACTATCTTTAATATTATGTACACATTTACCATACAGATTACGAGCGACCGTCTCTACTATCTACTAGTGCTAACGGTCAGGAGTGTCGATCCACCAACACAAACAGATCGATTAAAAGATCATCATTATTGTATTTGATGACATTGCTACATATTGTATCCTAGATAAATGAAGGAGGGAAACTGCCGTGCGTTGGTGGTGTCGGATAGCGGAGACGGTCGGTCGGAACCAACTTCTTTCATTGTAAAGATGGTCGAAAGTACATGAATGTTCCGATCGCCCGTCTCCCCCATCCTACATCACTAACACACGGCTGTTTCGCTTTTTATTCTTCGTCGGATTGTTAAGTGTAGCTGATTATTACATGGGTCAAGTAGTCAGTGCTTCTTGTAAGGTCAGGCGATGTTGAAATAAGGAGGAAAACTCGGAAAATATATTTTATCTCATATTATTGCCGTCCAAACGATCCTACCTTTCATCACAGCCTCAATTGCGGAATAATGAATTTATGTTAATATTCGATTTCGAGAAGAAAAATTATAGTCAACTTCTAGGCAAACGCAGGATGTGTGTTGTAAGATGAGCGAAACTCTACACACCTTGATCATATAAAATGAACTTGATCCGATGCAAAGACCTTATTATATAACCTACGGTTGATCCGATGCCAATGAATCTAGGGAGCCGTGAATCTAACAATGCAATATTTTTCCTCTAATATTGGGGGAGGGGGGCGCAGGTTGGGCACTAGACGCGCGCTAAAATGGGGTTTTGAGCCCCACAGTGAATTTTGTGTACCATCTTTGAAGTGATTTTGTCGATTTACAAGCAATTTTGGAGGTAAATAATTGAATCAATATGGATATTTTCGAAATTATTTTCGATAGTTGAATCATGCAGATTTTAGAGACATTTCGCGGTTTACCCCTCCCCACCAAAGCCCCGCAGGGAATTTTTTGAAATATGATATTTTTTAAATGATTGTGGCGATCTACGAGCAGTTTTGGAGGGTAATAGTTGAACCATTTTCGAAGTTATTTTCGTGATATCTCCCAGAAAAATATTTCATTGTGTGTTATTCGTAGGTCAACACGAGTCAACATACATAGGCCTATATACATTTTTTGTAGAAGGATGAATTGTTGGTGGGGCGCAAATGACGATTGTTGGGGCGCGCGCCCCACCTTGGACCCTCTACCGACGTCCCTGAATTTAACTTATTTCCATATTTGTCCATGCACATGATATTATGGATGCTACAAGCTTGGGGCAGCCACCGCTTGGCAGTTACAGCACTGTTATTGTGAAATATGAAATATCGCAGAGACCCATGCCTAGCATGAGAACGTGACCGAGCGTGACTTTTTCAAGGAAATGTATTACTTTTATGATGCGTAAAAAATTAGTATTAGTAATCTTTATAAATAGGCAGACAGATTAATTCAATAAATTATGTTTTAAGGTGTTTGTAATAATTCCCTCGCGGCATGATAGAGGCATAGGCGTTTATGTATACATTTCCTGTACATAATCATTTCTTATAGTAGGAAAACGCACATGTAAGATGAGAGAGATTTTATATGAAATGTACTGGAAAGCGTATAGACATCTTAATTTCGAAGATACACTCCATTATACGCAGAATATGAGTTGTAAATTGTAAGATGAGCGATATGTCTATATAAAGTAAAATAGAAAACTCTCACACCTTGATCATAATTATAAAATATATTTCATTCGGTTACTATCGAGTGTTACTATATACTAGAGAGCAGTGACTCTATCAGTACAACATTTTTCTGCTATTATTTCTATCGATGGAAAAAACATGTATTACATTATTCTCTTCAAAACGGATGGTCCGAATTGTAAAGAAAATTTTATAATACGTATCATTTTTGTGTTTACATTTGAGAAAAATTTGAATTATATTGGAGAGATTTTTTTTTTTACCCAGACTAATCTTATGGGGCTTTTAGAAACTTTGAGATGATGTATCTCAAAAATGATCCAAACGATTTGACCCCAAAACTACACAGTTCTAAGTTAAGTTTGCGTATACAGAAAAAGTTTCATGTCAATCGGTCAAACCCTGCGACCTGTGCAGTGCCTATACAAACAAACAAACAAAAAACACACACAGACAAAGCTCCGTAAGAGTTGGGTGGAAATCTTTTCTAACGCCCATCTAATCAATTATATAATAGAATATCATAAAATGCATCTATACTAGGCAAACGCAGGATGTGCGTTGTACGATGAGCGAGATGTCTATATAAAGTATAATCTAAAACTCTACAAACCTTGATCATTTGAAATGAACTTCATCCGATGTCAATGAATCTAGAAAGCCGTGACTTCGACAATGCAACATTTTTCAACTAATATTTCTATCTTTTCGATGAATAAAATACATTTATTATATTATTTTCTCCAAAACGGCCGGTCCGAATATCAAACCAAATTTTTATTCATGTATATTATTCTTGTGTTCACATTTGTGGAAAATTTGAATCATATTGAAGAGATTTATTTTTCAATTTTTTCCGCTCAGCCAAATCTTATGGGCTTAAAACTTCTAAATGATGTTTCTCAAAAATGGTCCAACCGATTAGACCTCAAAACTATACAGTTCTAAGTTGGATAAGTTTGCATATAAAAAAAAAGTTTCATGTCGATCGGTCAAACCATGCGACCTGTGCAGTGCGTACAAACAAACTAAAAAAAAAAAAAAAAACGTACAGACAAAGCTCCGTAAGAGTTCAGTGAAAATCTTCGCTAACGCCCATCTAATGAATTAGATAATAGAATATCATAAAATGCATCTATATTAAATGTAATCATTATTTTATGCATTATGTAAATGTAATATAATAAACATGTGGCTCGGAGACTATTTTCAGAAGAACTATTAAACAAATAATGGCCGTCAACCCACCATGAACACACAGGAAACACAGACAAGTTTGTTTACATTGAAAACAATTAAATAAACTGATGTGTGAACTTGACTTCCAGAAAAAATTCTGACAGAGGACAAATTAGCATTTACTATCGCTGTCACAATTCCTTCTTGTGTCCAAGATATACAAGAGTGCTTGAAATGCTTGTGAAATGACAATCTTTTCTGTTTTCAAGTACAGTTAAATAAAGTACTCAACGAACAATCAAGCTTATTAAATGCTTGAACTTGAAAATATTTTTGTTTATTACGTGCATGAGTATATATTTTTTCAATGGAGTCTTTACTTCAATGTGCAGTGAGTAGATATACCATAGCAACTGGAACAGTTGGGGATAATAAATAGTGGAGTTGTGATTTGAGAACACTTTTGTAATATTGTTGTACAGCTTGAAGCAAAAGTAAAAGTCTGTTTTCTGACGACTGGTGGGTAGGCAACTTGTCAGTCAAACCGGCCAAACGCTAGAAACCGGTGTGGGGGGTAAGGCCAGGATCCAAAGTCCATATGCAGGTATACTGATGAAATAAGAATAGCATTGATAAATGTATCACAGTTCGAAATATGAAGTAAAATATTAGTATAGTTTCTGCTCGGGAGATAATGCAATACTTGCAGAACATTGGACAAGACGCAATAGCAAATTCACACTCAATTCAATTACAATTTCGAATAACTTTATTCTGTACAAAAAATTGCAGTTACGTTGATACATCTGGGATAGGCTATCTGTTAAATATGGTGATTGATTAGAGATAGTATATACACATATATATATATATATATAGGGCCTATATATATATATATTTATAAATATATATATATATATATTTATATAGATATATATAGATATATATAGATATATATATGTATATATATATATATATATATATATTTATATATATATATATAAATATATGTATATATGTATACATTATTTATAAATACAAACTCGATGAGAAACAATTTTTTAAAATTCAAACTCAATCGATCAAGCGTGCCATTTTAGAAATATGACAAAATGGTTCTCTTTCGCACTTTTAAATCGATTATTATCTATCTTAAATATATCACCCAATTGGATAATACATTTGAGGCTTTTTTTGTTAGTCAAGAGCAACGACTGTGTCTTTTCATCAGAGTAAAATGCATGCTACTCACCCACACACAAACACGCTATTCCTCCTCCATCATTTCTTTCCCAATTTAGCGGAACATCTGATAGGCCTATCATAAGTTCTATTTTAACGAATAATTTGTATCAGGAATTTTCGATAAATTTTGCGCAAGTATATTTTTATCATATTTGTTAATTGTGCATTCAGTTTTTGAATTGTTTCGGGTGACCAGGTCCTTTGTAGCCTGATTGACAGGCTGAAATATACACTATCTGTGCAAGTATGAAAATCATCTACCAACCTGTAAGAATTTTAGTACCAAATACTTGGCTCTGATTTTTTATCGAATCTATTACAAAAAAATGGTAATCGAAAAAGTAGGAAACTCACTATATATATGTAAAAGCTCGATATTAATATGCATATAGGCCTACTGTTTCAAATTTGAAGTCATCACTTTTGAAATTGAATGGGAATCTACACACCTACGTCAGATCATCAATGAACATTTCTTATCGTCCTTCAACGACCCAAATTTCACTTTTTTCAATGAACTAGGCAAAGGCAGAATATGCGTTGTGTGATGAGCGAGATATCTAGAAAGTAAAATCTAAAACTCTACATACCTTGATCATATAAAATATACTTCATTCGATACCAGCGAATCTAGAGAGCCGTGAATTAACAATGCAACATTTTCGTGCTATTATTATTATCTATATTCAATGAATAAAAAGCATGTATTACACTCTTTTCTTCGAAACGGCCGGTCCGAATTGCATACAAATTTTCAATTATTTGTATAATTTCCGTGTTCACATTTGAGGAAAATTTGAATTGAAATGGAGAGATTTTATTTATCAATTTTTTCTGCCCGGCCTGATCTAATGGGGTTTTTAGAAACTTTGAGATAAGTTTTCTTAAAAAATGGTCCAACTAATTGGACCCCAAAACTATAGCGTTCCAAGTTGGATAAGTTTGCGTATAAAAACAAGTTTCATGTCGATCGGTCAAACCCTGCGACCTGTGCAGTGCCCACAAACAAACAAACAAATAAAAAAAAACAGACAGACAGAGCTCCGTGAGACTTGAGTGGAAACCTTCGCTAACGCTCATCTAAAAATATATTCCAATTTTTTCCGTGTGTTATTCACATTGTAATTTTTGAATTTCGAAACGGTAGTTTCTCCATATCCACTTAACCACTTGTTACCAAAAGTAGACAATTCCGAGAACTCTTGAAATATAATTATCAATAAATGAAAAATCAATCAATTGATTAATTGTTCAATTTATCTAAGGGCCCATAATACCAATAATAAAAATGTGTTAATTAGGCTAATTAATCAATTGCAGTACAAAAATAACATTAGTAACCAAGGGTAATAACAAGCTAATCCACTAATTATCGCTTAATCAACAAATTTATCATTCGTAATACCGGGCCTAAATAAAATGGAAACAACAATGTCCAGTTTTATGTTAAATAGGAGAGAAAAAAAGATTTGAAAAAAAATGAAAAGAAGAATCGACGAGAGAAAATTAGTTTGGAGAGAACTTTTCATTCATGAAAAATAGAAATTATTTCAAGCTGTTTTATTTTTCACAAGTATACAATTTATACACATTTTTTAGACCCACAAAGTCATGACAGATGACTTGTCTGTGTGTTTGTTATGGTTTCAATACAGCTAGATCGCGGACACGGAATAAAAAATCAAATATAAATGAGTGACAAATCATGTGGAGTATATTGATAATTCAGAATTATAAGACATGGAAGACAACAATATTTAAAATCGTTGATAACTAACTAACAATAAGAAATATGATTATGACAATCAATTACAAGAATGTGTGGGTCAAATAAGTTTTTTCTCAATTTGGCCAACTCGATTTGGACTGATGGATGATGGTTTTGAAATCGCTCATCCAACTATTGTATTCTGAAAAACTAGACAAACGCAGCATTTGCGTGGTAGGATGAGCGAGATATTTGTATAAAATATATAGTCGAAAACTCTAAACACCTTGACTGGTCTTCGGTATCGCTCATCCAATTATTTGAAATTTCACAGATCAAATTACACAATAATTCTATCCATGCTTTTAAAATATTATGATTAATGAATACAAATCATAGAGTCCAACTATGAAAATATTCCCTAGAAATTCCTTTTAATTTTCTTTTTTTTTGTATTTTTCTTCATATCAAACTAGTTTCACGTTCATAATCATATTGTTCTTCTCTCACCAAGTTATGAAAGATGTAGCTTTCCATACAAAATTGGGCTTAAATAAGGAAATAAATTCATATTCTTTCACATGCCATGTGATGAAAATATAACTATATTGTATTTTATTCCATACTAGATTTATTTTCGAAAACAATCTACTATTTCAAAGTGAGATTCTCAAAATCAACTAAACAGTTGAATAGAATCGTGAATAAAATTGTCAGAAACTATGCACTCATAAAACCTTAATTCGATTATTTGTTCAGAGTTTTTCATAAACAATTTCGCCTCAAACAAAAAAAAATAGTCATATGAGCATTTAAGAATTTGCGTTTCTGACCATTTGAGAGCAAAATGTTCTTTTCTTCTACTTCGTAATGAAATAATTTCAACTCACATTATGAATTGACAACAATGGCAACAACCCTTAAAACCTGTTTAACTAGTTATATGGCAACATTGCTTGATAATACGATGATTTACAAGTACGCAGATCAAACTACATGTTAGCTTCAAACAGAATCGTTCAAATCAGTCAGTATACCTGTGATGAGACTTTGCACCCTGACCCTCACCGGTTTCTAGAGTGTCTGACAAGTTGCCTACCCCCCAGACCTCAGAAAAAAGAGACTTTTACTTTTGCTTCAAGCTGTACAACAATATGTGACGTCACTTGAAAGAAGCCAGCAGTCGCAGCCAGGGGTGAACTGGCCCGAATTCCTCTCGGTTTAGCTTAGTTTGGGGCCCCAAATCAGTTGTAAACGTAACTAACAGTTATGTAGTAGCCAGGCTGGACACTATATACACTAGGCAAACGCAGAATATGCTTTGTGAGATGAGCGAGATTTAAAAAAAAACTCTACACATCGGTTCATTCGGTTACTATCAAATCTAGGGAGCCGTGAATCAATATCACTGCAACATTTTTCTGCTATTATTTCTATCTATTCGATAAATAAAAAACCTTTATTACATAATTTTCTTCAAAATGGTTGGTCCAAATTGCATACAATTCTTTTTATTATGTGTATTATTTTATTATTGTGTTCTCATTTGAGGAAAATCTGAATTATATTAGAGAGATTTTTTTTTTTAATTTTTTTCCACCCAGCCTAATCTAATGGAGTTTTTAGAAACTTTGAGACGATGCTTCTCAAAAATATGGTTCAGCCGATTTGACTGGAAAACTATACAGTTCTAAGTTGGATGAGTTTGCGTATGCAGAAAAAGTTTTTCATGTCAATCGGTCAAACCCTGCGACCTGTGCAGTGCCTACAAACAAACAAAAAAACACACAGACAAAGCTAGGATGGAAATCTTCGCTAACGCTCATCTAAAAAACAAGATTCGGTATACTGAAAATTGACTATTGGTACTTTTCTGATGACCACCATGGTTACCAAGCTCCTCATCAACCAAACTTAACAATTCACAGCCATCTAGATATTTGTTACGATTCCCAATACTTGAACTTGTCTGCTAATCGCGCACCGCCTTCTAAGTCCATCTTCTTCACAACAATGGCATGTATAGATTTACCGGTTGACCAGACTTACATAATAGACGCCCTTAACCGAGCATTAGTGCCCCTTAATGAGCATTAGTGCCCCTTAATGAGCATGAGTGCCCCTGAATGAGCATTAGTGCCCCTGAATACGCAAAAAATGCATGATCATCATGTCATTAGGAACCAAACATTATTCGTTTTGTTTCTGTCTTTTGATTTTAAATTCTTTTCTTCGTGTAGTAATTCGGTAGCATATCATTCTCTTTTGTTACTAGTGTGTGTTTTGTAAGGGGATATGTCCTTTAGATCTAGATGTATACTGAGGCTTAGCATCAATCTCAAGAATAGAACGGAGTTCACATGATAAAGGTATGATTTGATGAGAAAATAATTAAAAAAGAAAGCAGATTATATAAGGTAGAAAATATATAAAAATCTCTATTTTATAAAACGACTATGCCATATAGTAGACGAATTCAGACACATAATAAAAATCAGCCCTAATGTTATCGAATTAAAAATGAAGAATAGAGATGATAGAAAACTTGAAGAATCAATTAAATATATTACGGAATTGATTAACCGGTAGAAGTAGACTTTTTTTTTAAATTCTGCTTAAAAACCCCACCGGAAGTTGAGTTTTACGGGGTCAACAAGACGAATATATAAAAGATAGCAAATAGGCCTACAAATTTTCAGATATTATATATTCATATGATATGCATATAATTATTATTATATTTTCATATTACTCTGAACGTATAATTTATTACGATATAATGAATGTAGTGGTACTCCTCGTCTCTACCTCATCTCAGTCGTATCATTGAGATTTGAGTACCAGTACTTGGTATTTCAAGTTTTACAATGTTACTATAATTTCCTTCTGATTTTGAGAAGATTATGCAAGTATTTGCAAACATGTAAAAAAGTTGCTCATTAATTACTTTTTCTTTTTCTCGTGTGAATGATATAAATTGTATAATCAAATACATCTTAAAATGTGTTCTTAATTTATTATTTTCTGATTCGATGCAGACAGCGCAGCGGTTATAGTTACGTTCATTTCATCTATGTAACTAAGGTACTAATCCCAACAATGTACAGGACTCAGCTAGCATTCCATTTCGCCTTTATTTAGCAGTACTAACGCATATGTGCAGAAAATAAATAAAAATCAATCGAACATCATGTTTCTATTATTATTTTCAATCAAAATTTTTCTTATTTCTTATCTACGCGGTATCATTATTCTCTATAACAATGTTGATTGAATCCCATACCTGTACAAGGCTTCCAACAATCTCACACATAAAAAATACCGTTGTTTAAGATTTTTTTTTCTTCTGAAAAACTTTTTTGGTATAACGCTTTGCTTGACCGATGTCTGTTAGATGACTATGCATAAGCTACTGTAGTAAATTCCTCTGTAATTGCAATTTAATAATGAGAATAATACATCATTCCATTAGCCGCCACGTCGCTTGCTACTTGTTCACGGCAAGCAACAAGTGGTAACCGTATAGCATTGTCCGTTATTCTTCCAGTTACACATTGACTAATGGTCAAGAGTAGGCCTACACGAAATATTCACAGGAAAGAAAACTGTTATTTTTTTAAAACTATCATTTATTATAATAAAATGAAGGAAGATATTTGGAAAGAAGCTAAAGAAGAAGTGACGAAATGGAGATGAAGATCGTCGAAGATTTCCTCTTACCAAAGCTGTTTGAATTGTTCATTTTCCAGTAACTTATTGCCTTTAGGTCCGGTATGAACAAGATCAATTTGCCTTTATCTGAGAGTTAGTGAAAACAGATAGCATGGGTCCCTATGGTGATAACTGCCAGTTAGAGCAACTCCAATGTTGGTCATTCGCGGCACTTACAGATTCTTTTGGGAGGGTTAAGGTCAGCCATGTTCAAAATATCCTATACCTTTCATTGTTGGCATTATTTGAGGAAATATGCAATTTAACTTGCAGAATTTAACTCACAGAATTATTTTGTACAACTATTGTCTGCATCTTATGACGTATTTACTCATTTAGTATCTTGTAACGTTTCATGATCACATAGATATATGTGAAAAATCCTTCTGGGCTCGGATGAATTCGACTCATTCGAATATATCATTCTGATTTTAGCTGAGCTAATCAAACTCCACGCTTGCTTATTTAAATAAGACGAAACTCCTGCTGGGAAACGGTGCTGAGAAACCCACATTGACAAAAAAAACTTCGAAGAGTAATTACCGAATTGCATCTGGCAAAAACTGCAATTACACTTTACAATTACATCTATGTACCGTACATTCCTTTTCAGCCATTACTCTCAAATTCTATACCCCTGAATAGACACACACAAAACCCGTTACTTTGGCAAACCTTTTTTCATTTGTAATTATATTTTTACACGTCAATTATCTGACCAAACTGGTCAAGAGGACATTTCAAACTCATTGTTAACATTTCAAAAAATGACTTTGCGTTATTATTAGACGTGATAATCAAATGTATTGAACAAACCTAAAAAGAAATGCACTTTTTTTTATTTTCATTCATTTTCTGTTCGATGTATAATTGACGTCAAGTCAATAACCTTTTTTTCGATATAAAGGTTTCGGTTTTGGTTCGAACGAATCCTGCTAGGCCTCCAGTACAATGTGGGCACTGTGCGCATGTCACTGAAGGACTTGGACAAACAAATGCCAACAGTGCACAGTGCGATATCTCGAACTATTGTTGTATAAGCGAGTTTTACCAATGAATCGAGTCGAACTCGAATCGCGTGTAATCGAAGAATGCTACCAATGTACCGAATTCACCACATCCTGTTTGATTATAATGGCAAGGATTTTATCGCTGGACCGACTGCGTGCAATCCAAGGGATATTATTATAATGAATAGATGTTCATTCTTTGAGTTTTACTATCATGTGATTTTACTGTCCGATTGAATCTGATTCTATATTGTATAAATAATGAATAGATTTAAGATGAGGGATTCCATTGTTTAATTACAATTTTCTGTTTTAAGGTCAGATTAAATTTGATTAAATTGTGACCATCATTT
The DNA here is from genome assembly GCA_907164805.1 of Brachyptera putata. Classification (NCBI taxonomy): domain Eukaryota; kingdom Metazoa; phylum Arthropoda; class Insecta; order Plecoptera; family Taeniopterygidae; genus Brachyptera; species Brachyptera putata. Next base: position 16,076,379 of record OU015472.1, on the reverse strand, counting down.
TATTCATATCTGAAAACAATCGGAAGCATATGAGAAGATCCAGAATCACCAATAGAGATCTAACTGGCAGTTAAATGTCACCACTACATGCATAAGATTAATTGAACTTTGTAATGCCCTAACTTGGACTAGTTGTCGATAGATGTCGGATTAGTTGGATATAGTTATCGTAGCGATGGATGGCAATAGTGAATCTATGTTGTGCAACCAGTCATATAGGCCTTTAAACGATCAAAACCTAAACCATATAAAAGAAATATAAGACTGTCAATCTATGTTTACTCTCCGAAATATTAGGAGCGCATTTATTCTTCTACATTGTATTTGTGCAAAAGATCATTTAGTTTCTGCATTCTACAAAAAATAGAATCAGCCTTTTCCATGTGCCCAAGACGGCATTTAAATACGAAATAGTGACTTTTATATATATTTTCATCTTCAACTTGGTGCTGTTTGTTTAAAACATTACTCTCATCCGGGCCTATAAGCAGACTGAAGTTGTACAAAACATTTTCAAATCGTACGTTAAATAATAACCGACATCATACAATACAGGAAGCGTTCTGTCAGTATGACATTTTAATTTTATTATTATAAATTATTAACAGGCCTACCAAATAAGTATGAGTTGAAAAAAAATTAATCTGTTCTTGCATTTATTGACTTTGACAGTTGACCTTGTGGCTTATAGGACTTGGTAATTGATCGTTTTTTTTTCTCAGAGATGAGGCAATGTGATAAGGATAAGCTGTCTTCATAATTCTCGTTTGCCACACGCCTATACGCTAATATGAATGGAGCCAGCATGATGAATATCGTATGGCATGCAGGCTGATATATTCAATCATTTTAATTTTTGAATAACAATTTTATAAAACAAAATACGTGTTAGTAGATATTATAATACGTAGCCACAAATTCTATGCGAGGGAATATGTGTGGATGAAATACTCATGTTTTAAATTTAATTATATTTTTTGTTGGAAGGAAATTGATTATTATTATTGAGATCACAATGGAATTTTTAAAAAAAAATCAATCATCATATTTTCCTCAGATACAAGTTTTATGAAATAATATTCTATTCCGATAGTGTCCCGGCCATATATGTGAATAAACTTTCATTATCAACTGAATGAGCCAGTATTTAAAAAAATATGAGACGATGAGATAAGGTGAATGGATTCTGTGGAGTAAGAAGGAAACGGTCGTACCCTATTCTTAAAACCATCCCAGTATTCTCATGAACCACACAAAACCCCAGTGGGTGCATTCCAGTACGATTTAATCCGGTTTTAGAGGGTTATTACCGGTTTTTCAATACACGTTTAGCACAGGTCTAAGTTAAAACTGAGTTTAACTTGTACAGGAATGCCCCCCCACAGTCGTGGCAGTAACCGAACTCCGGTCTCCTGAAAGCCAGTTCAACGCGCTAGCAACTGGTCAACCCATCTCGCTAGCAACTCAACTCAAAACATACAACCGATTCTATTCACTATTGAAACCATACAATTATTATTCTACGTCATGAACGAGCGCTCATAATACTCCCCGTTGACTCCTGTCACACAACCAATCAGCCAATACAATGTACTGTTAGCTCACATTGTTCCTGGTTTAGGTCGACAATAACGACGAGCAACTCTTGACCAATAGCACAGCAGCTACCATTATACACCAATCAAAACCTACCTGTCATTTCTGTAATTCGTTTTCTAAGGATAACGATTTAGAATTATTCTTTCTTTTTTTTTCATAATACTCTTTTAATTCGGTTCTTTGTTGGTGTGTATTCTATGAATATTCTCGCTGAGAGATAGAAGAATATTGTGAAATATTGTTTTGATCTCTTTGTAATTTAGAATGTTTTTTAATGTTATTATCTATTGACGCATGGTGTACGTGCGTGCAGTGGATCAGCGTGCGTAATGCGTTTTGCGTCACGGGCCAACGGGTCTGTATTGGAGTGGAAGTCTCGTGTTTTGTAGAAAGGAGTTGGAAAGAAGATGTAATCAGCTGGACAGGAAACACATGGAAAGAAGGATTTGTATCTCGATAGGGTATCCTTGGGATTTGTTAATGTCAGTTTGATTAATAGGCCTAGACAGATTATTAATTGGAGAATTAGTAAGGGAATGTACACTTGTTAATGTGCACCCGCACTTTATTGTGAAGTAGAGATTATTAGTAGTGAATTATTGTTAATGAGTTCTGTTTTTAAAGACTATGTTCATTAAATTTAGAAAAAAAAAAAAAAACAGAAACAAGACTTGCTACACCGCTCTTAACAGTATAACGTTGAACTGAAAAGTGATTATAAACAGATGTAATTAAAAAAGTGGGAAATTATACATGCAAATTAAGTTGAAGAAAATGTATCAAATTGGAAGTTTGTTTGTTTATATTATGTGTTTTGATCTTCTGTTGATAAAGGAAAGTAGGACGAAAGAGGAAGGAAATGGCTTCGTATGTTTTGGATGATATTCGAGAAGTGGGCATATTCGTTTTTGTTTTGCATTTTTATTTATGTTATATATTTGCCATAAATACGCCCTCTTTGAAAAATATATATTCACCCCGTGATTTTCATGTTTGTTCAAAGATAATATTTATTCACTCTTCGAAAAGCGAGTTGAAGTACTCACCAAATAATATAATCACATTATTTCCTTCAAACCATGATTTTCAATCAACAAGCAATTAAGTTATAGGATCTTATAATCATTCGGTTTCACCCCCAAATAAAAATTAATTGAATAGCCGATTCCCATGAATGACGTCACCGAAACAATTCATTTCCAATTATAGAAATATTACAGCAGGCAAATTTGAAGATTCATTCTCAACCTGCGCTTTTATTTTATTATTACAGATCAAGCAAATTCTAATTTTGAAACTTGGGGCTCAACTGTTCGAATACATTTCAAAACATCTATAATCTCACTTGTAATTGCTTGGCGTATCTTAATAGGCCTATGTTGACCAACATCCTAGATTTTAAACTTTTAAATTAATGATGCTATCGCATCAATAATCTATTTTTTGATCGCTCAACATTACGATTTCTCTCTTCACTTGAATATTTCTCGAAAATGTTCATTCTCAACAAATGCTTCTGAGATGAAGTCAAAATAGTAAACTTTTAAAAGTAAATATCTTCACCGGCTCACGTTTTTTTTTTTTTTTTAATAACACCGAAACTTGATACAAAATTAAGGCTATGGATGAAAGATGTGATAGTTTGAACGGGGCACTACGAGGGCGATCTTACCACCCCAAAGAATAATTAAAATGTGTTAACTCATCAAATCAAATCTTAAATAAGATCCCGGTTAGAAAACAATTCAAACATTCACAGTTGGGAGAAAAAATCTTGAATCTAAATCATGTGATATAATACTATTAATGTACAGTTAGAATAACTCGTAGTTATTGAAACAAACCAGAACGTAAAACGTAAGGCAATCACTTCAGTAGTGATTTAATCATAAATAATATTCTTTGGTGTACGATTTAATACTTATATTATTATTATTAAACTCTTTGAACTTGCATCACACGATCACGCCTCACGATATATTGAAATAGAATTCAAGGTTGAAATTAATAATATGAATAATGAGTTTTACCTTTTAAATGTGTCGTAATATTAAATATTTCTCATTCATAAAGTGACTATTACGAAATATTTGTAATCTTCGATTTATAGCATACACACACTAACACCAACAGATAGACTATTATTGAACAACCCTATTAATTTTATTGATTTTATATTCTATTTCTAGAGAAACAGAAATAATTGTCTATTTCGTCAAACCACAAAAAGTGCTAATCAAAACAATATTAAATTATCATTGGACCATTATGTATAATTGGGATTATTTGAAAAAACTCACGCAACACCTTCATGTTAGTTGATAGTATTATGGGTAATACACACACACACACACACACACACATGTATATATATATATATATATATATATATATATATATATATATATATATATATATATATATATATATATATATATATATATATATATATATATATATATATATATATTATCATTAATATCTCGTAGACTTAAACGACTCATAACATCTCAAAAATGAATATTTATGAATAATTAGAGTCGTTTTTTAAATAAGAAACACCCAATACAATATATATACCATGTATATTGTATTGGTTGTTTCTTGTTTGAAAAACGACTCTAATTATCCATAAATATTCATTTTTCAACACATTTATATTTCATATATATATATAATATATATATATATATATATATATATATATATATATATATATATATATATATATATTTATATATATATATATATATATATATATATATATATATATTATATATATCCCGGTGGCTTAGTCAACTAACGCGCACTGAGCTTCGATTCGAGTCCCCCATGAGTCACGCATTTTTGTAAACGTCTGTTCACCTATCATAGCCTCATCGTTCCGTTATAACTGGCTCATTCGGATTTTAGCTGTTGATGGGGATTGGGGCGGTAAGGAACATTGATTTTTTTTTTAATTGCTGTATATTAATATCATAGAACTTTACATCTGCTGTCATTTGAAGAAGTGAACATTGCCTAAGAGACTTATTTCAAAGTAAAAGATACCAACATTCATGTACATACGGATTATTCCTAGTGTCCGGATATATCGTGAAAACGGTTTATACTTATGTGTTCCGGACTTTCGGCAACTGAAGACTTTTATCTACGGCGAAGACGTGTGGTCACAGACAGCGTAGACCTGGTGTCAAAGTTCATTGTTTTCAATTTAGAATAATAATAAAATGGGGTGGTAAGATCGCCTTGTGGTGCCCCGTCCAAACGATCCTACTCTCATCCTTAGCCTTAATAGGGGAACAATGATTTTGTATCAAGTTTCGATGTTATTAAAAAAAAACTCTGAAGAAATATTATTCTGCGAATAGCTTAACACGCGTGTTGCTGCATGATTAAAGGCCAAAACATATTTCTTCCGCCTTGCAATCAATAAACACATCAGACATCTTAAAGACCAGTTCGATCATATTTCTAAAAAAAAAACTATAATGAGCTAAAATCATTTAATTTCAACACGGACACAAAAAAATAAAAACAAAATTTCATCTTGAGAAGTCTCTACACTTACAAAAGAGTTGCCAAAAAACACGATACGTTAAGAACTGATGTTTCGACGGTCAACGAACCACATTGTTGTCTCTAGCGCTCTTACAGCAACAATGTTATGACATAAAACAGCTGTGAGAAATGACTGACCACAAAGACACGTGAGCGATGACCTATCTCAACTTGTACTCCATTATCTGGCAGTGAGACAGAGATGAAGATACAGCCTGTGCAAGAGAGCGAGTGAGATGCTGGATGACAGGTATAAATAAGTGCGGAATAATTGGCACTGTGATGATGTGTGAAATGTATGCGTAAGTTGCACTTGAAATTCTCAACAGTTCAAGTGTAGAAAGAAGTGATATATTTGCATATCTGATTGTCAGTAAAGTATACGGTTTCTTTTGAAAATAAGTTTGTAATGCTTGAAGGGTAGGCTACATGAGTTGGATCTTGAGAGGTATAAAAGAGAACGAATGATAGGTTTAATTATTATATACTTGTACTGTAAAAACAGATAGTACTTGCACAGAGACTTTGACCGTTACAAAAAAAATCGAATGAAAGTATTCGAAAAATTACCTGATCGAAAAAAAACTGTTTCGAAGAAGAGTTTGGAAAAACTGTTCGAATAATGTTACATTTTGTACATTTCTGTGTGCTTATTGTATATATCATATCAGCTAAACATATAGATTAGGTTAGGTAAGGCTCAAAAATGTAGCTTGAAAATTTAACTACCGTGTTAAATTAACTGTACCCATTTTCCAAAATGTGACAAAATGTTTCAAAATAATAAAGACTACAAAGTATTAAGTATAAAGTATAAAAAGCTAACCGAAATATAAAAAAATTACACAATTATTCAAACACAATTCCACGAATTTTAAATAACTTTTTTTCCAATCAGTTGATCATATTCCACGAAATTCTTATAGAATTATTTTATTACATTTTTTGGATTTAAACTAGCATACTTTTTTTAAAAAGATCGATGTCAAACCGATTGTGCTATTAATTCTTCAAGAGCCTGTTTCATCAACTGATGATTAGTGAAATAAGCAATATAATTATCGGGTGCACGCACGGCGCTAGAGAAGTTAATCTCCACAATTTATTTCTATTTTCACGAAACAGTGTCCTTGAATGAAAAGAATATCAACTCCAAAATAATGTTATGATCTTTCATTAGTATGAATTCAATTTGTGTGAATTCAATCAATTTCAAGATAATACACCAATGAATACCAAGAAGGCAATGAAATTAATTGACGTATTACCTTGAAACTTATTGAATTCACAAAAATAGGATGTCATCAATTGAAGATCATAAAATTATCTTTGATATGATATAGGCCTACTTTTCATTCAATCATACACTTGTTCGTGAACATAGAAGAAAATACATGAATTTCTCCAGCGTGCTGCACCTTGTTAACATATTAACACCCTTGGTCAGGTGAGTTAATATCAGACCTCAATTAAAAATCAATTGTTCAATACTTAATTTCAGTTGGTAAAAACCAGCTCTAACACTATAGATTAGTTTGTTTTGTGCCAGTTAGCTGTACTTTACTGCACCGAGGTCACTTCATGTGAATGTATTCTTTTTCATAATGTTCATAATAAAATATCCTTTTCATCCTACACAACACAAATGTCACATATTATCGTCACATAAAAAGAAAATATATACATATTATACTATAGCTTTACAACTTGCATCCCGTATCTACATAAGTTGGCATAATATATACATTATTCAGCCAATCCTCCTCTTGGAAGTCTATTATTAAAAAGCAAGGCTGAAATGGCATCTGTTGTTAACAGGTTCGACTAACAACGCGTAACAGCACAAAAGACTGCAGAAAATAACTAATAAAACGTGTGCATAACATGGACTGACATGTACCGTTGCTATAGCAATCAACACTTGCCCCCCCCCCCCCCCCTCACGGGTCCTATTGTCTTAAACACTCTTCAAGGGGCCGGTAGACACTATAGAAAGTATTTCATTTACAGATTATATGTCTAGTTATTCCTGCAGAAGAGGCCGGAAATATTAGAGGTAAATTGGTTTCAAATGATTTATAAATTATATTCATTTTTAGTTTTATAGTAATGAACATATTTTCATTGAAATATAATTACAAGTGGCAAAGGGAATAAAATATGTAGGCCTAACAATTCTGTGGAAATAAAGTCAGAGAGATTACCACAATAATTTGAATCCTATTTTTATATAGTATCACATAATAATAAATTGAAATGGGTGTAGGCCTATATGAGAATAATATCATACAAAATCAGAATTTTATACTCAAATACTCATTTTATAATTAGACTTATTTCAAAAATGAAAAATACAAACCTGTTGCTTTTTCAAAAATGAAAAATAACAAAACTGTTGATTTTTCAAAAATGAAAAATAACAAACCTGTTGATTTTTCAAAAATGAAAAATAACAAACGCGTGTGAGAACTCCACTTTTTTACTTGTGATCTTTCCAACCATCGTACATCTCATGAAATGAGCCTAACTCGGAGCCAAGAGTTTTTTCAACAGTTTTGGGTATTCTTTTTCATAAACATGTTTATAGTCCTTACTGCAGTTCATCACAAATTCAGCAACATATAAAAATATTACGAATAATACTACAGTGTGAAATTTGCCACTGAATACGAATGTATATATATAATGTTTCTTCCGTGAAGTTTTCTTTATTATTGTTTGCTTAACGACCCCACCAAAAGCCGGTATATTTGGGGTCTCATATTCTATGTGTTTAATTATAAACGAATATAAATTCACAAGAATACAGTAACAAATACAATTATAACAATACAGACAGATCGTAAACTTACAAAGTTACCTAATATCAATTCAAGAAAAGACTTCTACACTTATAACAAAACTACTACATTATATTTATATCCACGACACATTTTAAGGACCGAACCACCCGTGCGCTAATAGTATGAAATAAGAGGGACTATCAATCGTTACCATCTTAAATTGATATAAGTACAATCACGAAAGCTGAAGGAGCGAACCACCCGTGCGCATATAGTGTGGGATAGGAGGGACGATCACTCGGAGCCTTCATCCCACTTGGACACAGATAAATATACCGTTGTCTCTGCCCACACCACATTGTCTTAGTGTTACTCACGCAAAGGTGAAGAACAGAAGAGCAAATAATAGACAGATAAGTATCGGGTACCACTCAATATTGAAAACCTGTCAAATGAAGGCTCGAAACTACCGGAGACAATGATAGGGAATACAAATACAAGACGGTCGAACAGTCGTCTGTTGGTCGGTGATTTCAATGCACGTATAAGGCACGTCGAGAATGCATCTTCGCATAATTATTAAATATTAGCATTGAACTGTAAAATAATAGGTAAGGTAGTGAGTTTATTGATTTCCTCGACTCAGACATCTGTGCATGGTGTCAATGCCTTGTTTAGTTGTTTACTTTCTGTTTAGTTGTATTATGTATTTGCTATGCTATTGAATGTTTCTTTGCTCCTCTAATAAGTTAACAATCTTACGATAATTGTTCATACACTATCTCACTGGATTCTTTATGCAATGAATGAATATATATATATATATATATATATATATATATATATATATATATATATATATATATATAATTATCTATATTCAACTTTCTATAAATGTATCATATATTTCTATTGGTCCGATGAATAACGGACACCATGCAATAAAATGCAAGAATGAAGTAAAATTTTAGTTTTTCAATATGATTATAAATATTTATGTGTACATCACATTAATTATACTCACTAATGATACATCTTTTAAATTCACTCACGTCTCGCTAAAGGTGACAAAATATTGTTATTATTTCACCTTGACATTTTCGCACAACGACGATACTTTTAAGTCATACAATTAAGTAGATGAGGATGGCCTCGAGGGACCACGTTCTTAAGTTGACTTTCCCAACACAGGGAATTAAGTGTTTCTTTAATTCGAATATAAAATAAGTGTCGTTTTAGACTTTTTTTTAACTAAGTATATTTTTTTAACTAAGTATATTAGAAATATGTGAGAATTAATAGTGTACACATGATAATAATATAGTGAAAGGCGAAAACTGAAATTCTTTTCGCAAGTCCCATTGCAAAAGCGACCAGTCGAAAGCATGTGTTGTTTCAGCATTCTCTTCGTAGAGCGTGTGCAAAAACCTTTAACCAGGCCTAGATCTTGGGAGATTATGTACGAATATTATTATGGCCGGCGAAAGTTCATGATTTCTTCCACCTGTCTTAATCTAGTTGGAATATTTCGTTTCATTATTTTATTTTATTTCTAGCAAATATTTCGGAATTTAAATGAATATGGAATCGGAAAATCTAATTCAAACTTCATGTTTATCGAATAATGTGAGTTTTTACATTTTCTGTTCAATTAAAACATTAACAACGCGTAAGAAAGATAAAATAGGCCTGTATTACGTATTTGTTGATCATAAATTCCACATTATGGGTTTATTAACTGAACTATGCAATACAATTGAAATGCATTGCACAATTTTCATTTTTCTCAAGTTATCAATATCTTTGGTTTCAATATTTCAACCATTGATTTCGACAGAATTTTTTTCACGTTTGAATTATTGCAAAAAGTATGTATAACCTATACTAAGCATTAGTAGGTACTGAACAGGAAGTGAGAATCACTAAGAATCTGCACTTACCGGAAAATCGGAAAATATTATAAATACACGGAAATTATACAAAATGTTGGGATAAATTTTATGTAGAATCTAAGCACAGATTTTGTAATACCGTCGAGATATTAGTAATAAATAAAATTGACAACTATAAAAAATTCAAATAATTCAACACTTGGGCCTATATCTAGGGTAAACCTTGGCGATGATTGATTATCATTGTTTGCATAACGACCCACCAACAGCTAGGTTATTCGGGGTCACTAATGATCTGATGTCTAATGACTAATGACTAGAAACTCATGCCTTATGCGGGACTCGAACCCACGCACGACTTGATTTCAGTTTCGAATAAACCTTTCATATAATCAGTGTGTAAGCAATAATAAATCATAATTAAAAACACATCTTAAATTAATCAAACAACATGATACATTCACTAATATTCTATCAATGTGCATTATTAATCGTTGAGTAAATCTAAAACAATTGAACTGATGAATGTATCCACCTTTGTCTGGTCTTGTGTATGAAAGTACACACAAATAAATCCATGTCTCATTAATTACAGCCATAATGCAGTATAATTATCCACGACTGTTTTGAGCAATTGTCTAGCCTCAGTCTGGTCTGAAAAGATTGAGAAACCGCATTATGGTTTTAATTCTACTCGTTATTCAATGCTTCTACAGGTTAAATAGTGTTTATAACCTTGGAGCTGCAGTGAGCATATTTCCTTTAATTAGCCTGTCTGCATTATTTCTTTATTTCTTTTCATAATTTATGTTCTGCGAAATTAAATTATATATGCACGAAATCTTTCAAATACAGTATAATTATGAGACCTTGGATTTTAATTATTTTAATAGAAACTTGTTTCGTGCGAAATTGCACATTAAAAAGTATCGGTTCAAAGTGATGTATTGGACTTACTTTTTTACTTCTTTGATTGCTAAAATAAAAAAATTAAAAATTAAGTATACATAATATATACCCTGTGAAATAGCATTTCCAAAAACCCGATGCAAGCAATTGAATTCAATTAATAATTTCATTCAATCCATATAATCAATTCAATCCATATAATATACAATATATATTTAATAAATGAAAAATTGGAATTTTTTATTTATTCAGCAAATGGTGGTAGCATTCATTTGATTGCAAATTGATCCAACTAACGAAAAGTTGTAATGAAAATAAAATTTGAATAACTGATTTTCAGTCGAATCTGATATTTCGCGTAAATATATTTCCTCTTCTTTTAAAACAAATGGAGAAGCAATATTGAGAGATCATCAAAGCAACTCTTCAAGATATCTCATCCGAAAATATTGAACAAAATATAACATTTAAGGGGCCTTAATAATTCCTTCAACATCGATACGCCTTCATTTATACCGCAATTCATTGATGATGTTCTGCCAACCAAATCACATATATATTTGTATAACTATTTTTTGAGGGTATACTATGTATATCTACTATACTATGGATGAATTAAGCAAAAGAATTGGAAAGGGATCACAAAGAAGTACAAGGGGAGGGGTACGAATGGAAGTGGTAAAAGTGGATATAGAGAAGTAGGTAAATATGGTTTCATTCAAAGAACGACGCGGGAATGGAATGAGTTGGAAGAAGATATAAAGAATATAACGAAGATCGGTGATTTAAGAAGAGAGCTTGCAAAAAATAACAATGTATAATTTTATTAAGTCTGTTCGATTGTAATTTCAAAAGAGTAATCATTACCACGTGTTCAATGAACAATCTGTAATGAGTAAATAAAATGACTAACTGTTAACTTACTAACTAATCTAGCACAAGATTTACGATAAAAAACAGAACCGCATCTTTCGAAAGACTTGAATGTTCAAAGTTCAAACCACTATTTGTAATTATAATTTTTGTGGTCATTTGTTTGGTAGGTCACTGCATGCTACTCGTGAATGTACTTTCGGTCAAGTCAATCAAGTCAGACATCTGCATTGTTCAAGGATTAACTGTGAGTGATTGATCACAGACAGACAGACTTGGTTCGTAACATCAATCTTATTCGATCTATACTATACTTTTTGTGTCCACGAAAGATGATCGTCTACCAACCAAAAAACTAAAAAAACTCAAGTATACATGTAGAAAAGTCGATGCAGCTGTCGGGGGTTTAGAACTCGCAAATCGGTTAGGGGGCCTACACCTGATTTCAGATTTCAAGATTTCAGATGATTTCAGAGATTTCAAGTGATTACATGGATTTCAAGTGATTTCAGGGATTTCAAGAGATTTCAGGGATTTCAGAGATTTCAGGGATTTCAATGAGATTTCGAGGATTTAAGGGATTTCAAGAGGCTTTCATGGTAAGTTTACAGCGGATTTCAGGAGTTGTTAACCCCTCGTCAGCTTTAAATCGTATATAATCGTATATATTTTTTTATCGTATATAAAACAATAACCCTAGAACACCACAGATTTAAATATACCAATGAAATTTGCGAACTATTGTATTTGAGCGACTCATCCCTAAACGAAGCCCGACGATTACTGGAGGAGTTCCCCAAGGACCGTGAGTGCATGTTGGCTAGCCTGGAAACGATTGTCGCTTCACTTTGCAAACTGTTAAGGGTAAGGCCCCCTTAAAGAGAATTATACAATTTCCGGTCTGCTTCTGTACTGATGGTGCCAACGTTTTGTTCCTCATTTTGAATCCTTAAATAAATAGATTCTTTTAACTTTCAACCAACTGTCAACCAGATTCTGATGAACGACATCTTTTGTGAATCCAAGTCTAGCTATAGAACGGCAGTGCGCATGTGCAGTAACGTAGAACCCCGTATGGAGTTGATACCATGACCTGTATTTGCCGCATGCCAGTTCCGCTTGACGCCGGACGTTGTATTGTCTGCGGCAAATAGGAACCTTGGTCGCAGCATGGCCACTTCGTTGGACAAGAAAACACGAACAAACTGTGTGCAGCTATTGTATAGCATGTAACCATTGTCAGGTTCATACTTGTTGATGGTCAGAATAAAAACGACTTCAATAAAGTAGTAAAGAGATTGGGGAAAACTTTTTATTTCAGCGAATGCAAATTCTGCAGCCAATCACAGTTGTCATATGAACATGGAGAGTATAACTAGAATCAGAATGGACAATAAAACAATATTTCAGCATAGAATAAATTATAGAATTGAAAATAAAAAAAGTTGGAAGGACAATAATAATGACATTGAATTTAAATTTAAAAGATATAGGCCTAATGTGAGTTTTTTGAAGATTATTTGGTATTCTAAAATACAATTCTCATCTTCGGAACCATGTCGGAATCATTATTATTACAACACTAATTGTTACTTAATTTGATTATTTATCATTATATTGGGTTTAACGACGCACTGTTATGATAACTGAGATCTAATGGCGTCGGATGGATGATTAATGAGATGATGATGGGATGATGAGATGAAGGTTCTTGGATAATGAGAAGGATAGTGGGAAGGAAGCGGTCATGGCCGACTTATAATTGTAGGAACCATCCCGGCATTAGACTAGACTACAGAGGGAAACCATGAAAAACCTCTGTAAAGATGGTCGGCGGCGGGGATCGAACTGGGTTCGTAATTCCCCTCGCCTCCCGGATCACATGAAGCGAGCGCTTTAACCACTGCGCTACATGTGCCGGTAATTTGATTATCATTATATGTCTTTGGCAACCATACATTTTATTGCATAGTCTTAAATCATTTAATAAAGATTTATATATCTGATCATTATTCTTGTTCTTGCTCGGTCCAATAATGTTTGTAACTCTTTCCATCACAAGTGTGTGACCAATGAATGACTAAAACAACAATGTGTTTAACAGAACAAACTATTGTGAGTTATTGTTACTAATTAATGCTAAAGCACATATTGTTACGGCTGGCACAGTACAATAGTGAATTAATGAATACATGATTAGACCCTGTTTTGTTTGCTGTACGAAGCGAGTGGGAGGACATGGATTAGGAATACGTTAAGCATTGTGAGGCCTGGTAGTAGACGAGATAGTTTGTGGATTACGCGGTAATTAGAGGATTAACTTGTTATCACCCTCGATCACGTATGTTATTGATGTATCTTAACTAATAGTCAGCAATCAATAGTTGTAAATAACAGTTCGTACAACCGGTTCTGAATATGTTGATTTAATTGGAACGATATGTTAAGGATTACAGAAAACTTAATTTGATCGCATGGTAGTCAATTTAGAATAATATCAGTTTTTTGATGATCATTTTGGAACGGTATGAGATATCAGAATTTTAATACGAGAAAAACACAGATATTTTTAATACCTTCGAATTGAATTGAAATAAAATTATTGAACTTGGATTCTAACACGTTCACGGGTATACAGCTGAAAAAAATGTTTTTGAAGCTGTATAGGCCTTCATGTAAAATTGAACGTGATATTAGTTGAATAGTTTTTACTTGTACCATCTTGAAGGTATTAAAAATAACTTTTCCCTCGTATTCGAGTTTTGCCAGCGCATACCATTGAAAAGGTATTATAAAACTAGGAAAACGCCACATATACGTACTTAGACGAGCGGATAGTAATAGTATGGGTGAAAACTGCTTCGATCGGTAACAATTTAGCACATTTTTTTTCTTCAAAATGGCTGACCCGATCGTGCTGAAATTTTTTAGAAATGTGTATCAAAATGTAATTCAACTTCACGCAAAATGTCATAATTTTTTGGGGGAAAATAAAAATATTTTCTTTTTTTTCCGCCATGTTATTCTAATGGGTATTTTTGAGATCTCTGAAATTCATTTAAAAAAAGTTATCACCCGATAATGCCACAAAACTATACATATCTATGTTAGATGAGGAACCATGATTAAAAAAAGTTTGAAGTTGATAGCTGTAGCCCTTTAACCTGTGGAGAACCGACAAAAAAACAAACGAACACCAATTTTTCTCAGTAGGCTACCTATGTCAGAAGAGAGAGAGAAAAAAAACATGAAAACGAACACCAATTTTTTCAGTATGTCAAATTGAATCCTCGCTAAAACTCGCCCAATAACTGATATTTTAGTAAATCGAATTCTGTAAATACATAGGTAATTCATTTTCATATTTCATCATGTTCTGTTTTTTGTATCATTTATATTTTAGACACGTATTTATTGACTGTCACGAATAATGAAATATTGGACGACAATCATTGTCCTTGAAGAACTATTTGAATGAAATATTGGCAGATGAATCCAACTGAATTGGCAAAGCCTTCAAATTTCTTCATACAACTGATTCGCTTGACAACAATGTAATAAAATACTGCAACTTTGTGTTATTTAAATTCAAAAAGGCTTTCATATCTTGAATATGTGAAACATGTAAACCAAATCGATGAAGGATTTTATAGCAGAATCTGGAATACACATCATGTACAAATAATATATTGAAATGTGAAGCCATGTTTTATACGTATGTGTGAGGCCTATAATATATATATATATATATATATATATATATATATATATATATATATATATATATATATATATATATATATATATATATAATCATGCAGTTTCTTTTCTCGATTTCATTACTTCAATAATTCACGTTCATAGTAATTGAATTGAGATATTAGAATGTTTTAATGTAACAATCAAAACAACAAGTATACGAGGCTCGATTCACAATGATTTCAATGATTTTAATATTTTCCAATAACATTGAAACTTGACATAAAATCATTGTTCCCCAATTAAGGCTATGATCAAAATAATCTCAATCAAACTTGTCATATCCCAAGGCAATGCAGCTATTATTGTTTCCTTGGTTCGTTCTTCGAAAACAACAGCATACAAGTAGTATCCATATAGAGACGCGTAACACCGTCAGATGGCATTGTGCTCGCGGTATTGTTGCCACGACGTTGCTAGGGCACCGCCTCACAACCATTGTTGAGCTCCACGTTGTAAACATCAACACTTCAAAACAACAGATGTTCTTGTTGTTTTGTTAGCGCATCACCGAGTGCAAGGCTGTGTGATATACACGAGGGGTTAACAACTAAAACTATCAGTGTACACTTGGAACAAAAAAACAAACGGGAAATAAAAAAGATGAAGAATATTGAAAAAAAAAGAAAAAAAATTAAGAGAAATAAAAAAAATAACAAAAAAAGTCTCGAGAATCAAAAAAAATCAAGAAAAATCAAGAGATTAGGGAAATTAAAGAATCACGAAAATTAAAGAAATCAGGAAAAAAATTAAAAAACAAAAAATAATGAAAAACAAGAATCAGGTGTAGGCCTACACTAAAATGTCGAGTTGTTAGCCCCTTGGTTATATCCTCAAGAGATGAATGAGCGAACTACATTTAGTCTTCTTTTTAGAAAATAGTTGAAGCGGTGGGCTGAAAATAGATTAACTTACGCGTTTACCTATGGTTCAAATTTTTATTTTCAGCATAGTGCTTTATATAGCTGTTGGCGCCGCCCAGGTGGCTAAGTCAATTATCGCTAGCGGTAGTAACTGAAGTCACCGTTTTGCGTGGGTTCGAGTCCCGCATAAGGCATGGGTTTTTGTAAACGTCCTTTCACCTATCATCACTTCATCGTTTCATTATCATCCGCTCATTCGTACCTCCGTATAACCTAGCTGTTGGTGGGTTCGTTAAGCACCATTAGAAAAAAAAAAGCTGTTACCCGAAAAAACAATACCAGAGTGATTAACAACTTCTGAAATCAGGTGTACACTTGCCATGAAATCCCTTGGAATCCCCTGAAATCCCTTAAATCACTTGAAATCCATATGAAATCTCTTGAAATCCCTGACATAATCCTTATGAAATCTCTTGAAATCCCTGAAATAACTTGAAATCCTTATGAAATCTCTTGAAATCCCCTGAAATCTCTTGAAATCTCTGAAATCACCTAAAATCAGTTGTACACAAAATTTGCGAGTTGTAAGCCCCTCGTCAATACCTGCTAGTTGTTTGGGATAGGGGGGGACGGTCGCTCGTCGGAACCTTCTAGACCTCTACGATTGAGAATTATCGTCTTGAACGGGACTCGAACTCTCATCCAACTTGACTTCAGTTATCAAGCAGTGTCTTAGCCGACTGAGCCTGAAGGACGACTGTCTACATTATGTGGTCGCTTGCTATAAATAAGGCATTACGGACAAGACAAGATGGTAAAACAGTTCTGTGTGTGTACTTTTATCCACGATGGAAGAAGGTTTCGATCGACCGTCCCGCCGATCTCACAACACTAACGCACGGGTGATTCGCGCCTTCATCTCAGGTAGATACCGGTAAACACACACCTATCATTCATAGACGATCAGCTATCGATTTCCTGTTGGGATTTCTTCTTTCAAGAACTTGCAATTATATAATAATGATGCCGACATTATAAGAACGATTATAATTAAACTAGTTTGTCACTGTTTACGTTCACTATATTTATATAAGTTACAATATATTAAATATGCAAATATACAATATAATATATTGAAATACATTGTTGCTGATTAGATTTATTATCACTATGGACACTATATTTATATACAATATATTAAATATGCAAATATACATTATAATATATTGAAATACATTGTTGCTGATTAGATTTATTATCAGCACGGTTACACAGCTGATAGATGAAGTAATAAAACACACGATGAAGTAGGAAATAATTATGTTAAGGTTGTTTTTCCTCTATATCGGGAATAATCTTCGTCAGAAAGCAACTTGTTTTAGATAAGTTCATAACAATGAGTAACAGAAACTCGTCAAATGTCAACTCCGTCGATATGTAATGCGCTTTCTTATGAAACTGGTCCTAATTTTGTACTCCTATTAGTATATTTACTTCTTATAGAATCGAAATAATTAATTAATTCCATTTGATCAGGAAACTATATTAGAAGGAATTAAACTCCGAGAAAAGGTATATGAGATGCAGTTAATAGGATTGTTAAACCGTCGTGATTCAACTCTTTAAGAATCATCTTTACTGATGTATTTTAACCTTGCTGTGTATTACATGTCAAAAAAAATGATTTTAACAAATTGGTGGTAGTCGTTTTGAGCACAAATTGAAAAATGTGTTATCGCATTTAATTATTTATATTTTCTCAACGATCCCACCAATAACTAGTTAATTGGGGGTATGAATAATCAGATGACAATGAAATAATGAAGTGCTAATAAGTCAAATGAATAACTTGTATATCCACAAAAGAAAAGGGTTCCGAGGGTCGGTCGCTCCCCCCTATCCCACACCACTAGCGAGCGGGTGGTTCACGCCTTCTTTCATTGATACCCGCATAGGTTATCGATGCTACAATGTTCGTACGATAATTAAAACACGCCGTACTCGGTCAACTTTGACCCGTCAACATGTTGACAGCTAGTAGATGACCCGTACTTCTGATCTTGCCTATACACGCCGTCAACATGTTGCCGAGCATTGAACATGCTCTATTACGTCATCAATGTTGACGACCTTCAATGTTGACGGGTGATGTTGATCTGTATAATTTACCATCCGGTGTATTTATGAATGAATACCATAGTAGTTATATGATCGGCGATAACTAGGTCATTTCACGCATGTATCTACGGATCTTTGCCAGGGGGTTAACAACTCCTGAAATCCGGTGTACACTTGCCATGAAATCCCCTTGAAAGCACTTGAAATCCGTATGAAATCTCTTGAAATCCCCTTGAAATCACTTGAAATCCCCTCGAAATCAGTATGAAATCTCTTGAAATCCACTGAAATCTCTTGAAATCTCTAAAATCACCTGGAATCAGGTGTACACCAAATTTGCAAGTTGTAAACCCTTCGATCTTTGCTCAAGACTTGAAAACATAAGTTATTCTTATCTGTAAAGAACTGCAAGGCAAGCCTTATTTGAAGCTATGATTAGACTTAATCCAACTAACTAACCAACCGAAACTAGTTCAATCTCCTCTATAACGAAATCCTAACCTAACTAAAATAATTCAATGTAATCTAAAAATAGTCGAATCTAAACTAAAACTTACTATAAACTGTAAAACAGGTACGCTTCACACTAAATTGCTCTCTCATCGTAAGTATGAGACAAGGCTGATTCGTGCACGTTTTTTGGTGTTATAAATGAGCATATTTTACGACACGTACGTTTATACGATTACATGTCGTAAAATGGTCGTAAATAATACGGTTTAAGAGATTGAATTTAGGTGAGTGAAAAGCTCAAAAGTCGAAACGTATAGCTGAATGTACCTGAGTGACGTCACTGAATGTTGAAAGACAATTATATTAACCATCAATCACAATCTGTATTGGTCCACAAGTTTGCTGTTATGTTATGGTCACGAGGGCTTTATTACTTGACGGAAGTTCACAGATATATGACGGACTTGTTTCCATGGCTGGCTCCAAAATGAAAGCCCCATACCGATAATGTTAGATGTGCACTTTTTCGGTAACTATTTCTCAAAAACTACAAAAGTTACATGCACAAAATTTTTACAGTAGTTACATAAAACCTTTGTACACATGCACTGGAGGAAAAGATGTATCGTGATTTTTGTTAATCTCTAAATACTACATGTTTACAGTTTAGGCATAAAACAATTTTTTATTCTCGATGTTATTTCACATAGATGCAAAAAAAACTCCACACGAGTATGGCATACGTATATATCTTCATGTGGTGAAATGTTGAAGTGATTATCTTTAATAGTTCCAGAGATTCAGATACCGAAAATCGAAAAAATAATATTTGATTGAACCGCGTTTGAAAATAATAACACAAAAAAGAATCACACTGAAATATGATGAGAAGTGGGTCCATAAAGTGTTGAATTAAAATGTAATGTGATTAGAACCACGTCGAATAATGTGATGATTCTTGCAGTGTCTAATTGATAAAACATTACACTACGAATCTGACACATATATATATATATATATATATATATATATATATATATATAAAAAAACATTTTTTTATACTCATTAAACTCGGAACGTTTAACAGGTCGAGACCTATCTTTCACGACATGGCTAAATTATCGCATAAATATATATATACAGGGGCGTCGGAACGTTTTGAAAGTTGGGGGGGGGCAAGCTCAAAAATTGCAAGCCGTGGAGGAAGGAAGTTTGGGGTGCCACGTATTCAATAACATTTTTAAAGTATTTTTCAGGACAGAAGAAAAAAATACTGAAAATACCAGGACGGAAGGGGGGGGGGGGTCTCAGTCTGGGAAAGAAAACGCCATATAAGAACAGTTGTACAAAGGCCAGTTAACGCGAAACCTACGGGGAAGGGGGGGAGGACCCTTTCTGGCCCCGCAGGGATTTTTTTAAATTACCCCTTTTTTGAACACGATTAGCCGTGTTTCAGATGAGATTTCGATGAAATAATTGATTGTTTTGAAGAACTAGAGGTACCCAACTGATATTTGCCAATCATAGTTATTGTAACTGCAGGGTCGTTCTGGCTCATTTTAGCGCCACGGGCAAGGACTCAATGTCAATTGTGAGGCCCAAAAACTGAATGTGAATAGTGAAAGTGAATGCAAGTGAGGGAGGAATCAAGCCCCGCAGGGACATTTTCGAAAATTTTTCTTTTCAAATACGATTCTGCGGGTTTGGAAATTACACGAAATTTCTGGAATTCATGAATTCTTCAGTGTGGTAAGGAAGCTAGTTTTGCTGAATGGCTGATCCAAGAAAATGAAGCGCTAAATTAATCCATCATTCGATTACAATGATGTTCGAATAATAACATTTACTCCACCCAATAATGCATGAGTAAAATATAATATGATTTATGCAATATTATTGTTAATAGGATGTCACAAATGTGCGCCGATAGCGCCCCTTAAATTTGACGCCTCTGGCAGTCACCCTCTTTGCCCACCCCTAGAAACGGCCCATATTGGAAGTTCTTGTTTTCCATTTCACTTTATTGTCATCGTTACGACTATTAGAATTTAGTAAATTTACAAAAATTGTAATAAATAATTTACATCTGGAAGAAGCATAAAGTGTTGCTTGTTGATTCCTGCTAACTTATAAACTACGTACCAGAGCTGTCATTTAGAAACAGTACATCAAATTTCTTTAAATCGCACCTTTTTCAATAGGGTTCAACATGTTTCAGATGAGATTTAGATGCAAAAATCAATTTTCTCCTAGAACTGAATGTGCCCATCTAATTTTCTATGCAATGTGAAATATGAATCCATGTACGATTTTATCTATTCATATACATCTTTCCTCCCTTCTCTTTTTTTTCTTTCTCTCCTTAGCTCTTCCTTTTTTTTCGTCTTTTCAAATTGTGTCTTGCAAGACCTTTTTTCTTGCCCCCCCTTGCCCCCCCTTGGCCAAAAGTTGGGGGGGGGGGCATTGCACCCCTTGCCCCCCCCCCCCCTCCCGGTTCCGACGCCAGTGTATATATATATATATATATACATATATATAACTTATATACATATATATATATATATATATAGGCCTATATATATATATATATATAGGCCTATATATATATATATATATACAGCTATATTATTTATTCTAGTCAAGTGTTGGTCTTTTCAATGTACACTTGATCAAGAAAAAACGATTTGCATAAACATTTGTAATAATGATGCCTATCATGCTTACGTTCAATTTCAGTAGTTATTTAAATATTTTGATTAGTTTAGAATCAATTTTCCTCCTTTCGGTTATTCTTCCGATTATTTTTAAATTTCAAAATTGTTGTCTCAAAAGTGGTTTAACCTATTAGGTCCAAGAAGAATTTATTATTAGATAATGTCCAAATTCAAATTATTCAATTGCATGCATTAATAGTTGCATCGCAATTAGTTATTTCGTTCATCCTTGTAATCCCTCCTCTAACGTACTCCCTCGGAGTCTTCAAAACAGTCTTACTATTACTCATGCTCAGCCTTGATTGGCAAATAATGATTGTGCATCTGCATTTCGATGATAACAAAGATCAATCTGGAATTTAAAAAAATATATTATACTAATGTAATGATCTATAGTGAGAGTATTAGTCTATGGTAATCATCTTCGCTCCAAAAGCCTAGATCTCCAATCAGGTAACAAAGAACTAACATGCGAAGTTCATTTACAGCTTGATGACTGGAATATTATCTTGTGACAATAACAACCTGAAGGTCCCGATCGACTGTCTATCCATACAGTAACAGTAACGGTTGGGTGTGTCGATCAGTCAACTCTCGTGACATACAATACAGCAATCGACAAGACGTCACGAGTGAAAGCTCGAACCACCCGTGCGCTAGTACTATGGTGTAAAGGAGACGGTCGCTCGGAACCGTCTTTAGCGGATATGCGACAAGTATATGATCTTGTTTGCCTTTTCCTTT
The DNA here is from genome assembly GCA_907164805.1 of Brachyptera putata. Classification (NCBI taxonomy): domain Eukaryota; kingdom Metazoa; phylum Arthropoda; class Insecta; order Plecoptera; family Taeniopterygidae; genus Brachyptera; species Brachyptera putata. Next base: position 16,054,111 of record OU015472.1, on the reverse strand, counting down.
AAAAGTTTCCTGAAAAAAGTGACCTTGGTTAGGTTGATGACGTAACTCGGTAGACAGAGATTGGTAATTGTGATTACAGAACGCATGAGGGTCGATTTAGCGACATGTCAGTTTTATCGTCTTTAAATGGAGGAAGATATGATGGTTTTAATATACTCTGTTTATATGTTTCATCATTTAATGTTTTTAAAAAAATACAGAACATGAATAAATGAATATCTCTATACTAATCATAGCTAACATGAAACACATTGTCTGATATGGCTTGATTTTATAATTTTCATTGGTTTATTTTAATAATGATAAATCATATTGTATTATTGAAAAACAAAATAAAAAATGAAGATATGAAAAAAGTGTACCTTCATATTGTAATGCAGGCTTCTATAAAATAGTATGATATTATAACTTATTATTGATCCAGTTATTATTTTTCATTAACAACGAAACTAGAAACCGAGTCGATCAATCCCCAATTAATGCCAATTTAACATCTGGTAATTGCCTTTTTTCCTACAAATGAAATATTTGCAAGTCTTTTTAGCACTAAAAAAATGACATATATAATGCATTATTAGGCCCTATGTAATGCCGTCTTTAGGTATACTAATACACCTATATCAACGGGAGAAAAAGTTTGACAATACATATATTCAATAAATATGATATTATTGTGAACACAATTGAAAGGTGAATAGAAACAAGAAAGGATATTTTGGAGAAATTAATAAAAAGAAAAGGCAAAGAAAAATAAGATGAAGAAGAAGAAGAAATATCGAAGAAACCAACAAAAATAATATTGTATTACTATTCATGATTCGAAGCCTGAACTTTATCAACAAATATGTCAACTGATTTACATCATAAACGATTAATTCCTTTGAGGTTTGAAGGCTGCCCCCGTCCGGACGATCCTACCTTGCCATCCTTAATTGGAGAACAATAACTTTGTAAAATTAATAATCAAAAAATAACCAGAAAATAATTCGTTGCTAAAATATCTCATTATAAAAAATTCAAAAAATATGTCTTATTTTGAAGCAATAATGCATTCGTGAGTATTTCTGTGAATGATTTTCTGGAGATGACTGTACATGCTGTACAGTCAAGGGTGACGATAGACGAAGAAATGCTATAAAATGCGATGCGTAGCAAAATGTCTTCCTCAGAAGCTAACACATTTCAACAAACGTCTTTTCCATTTCTTTCCAGTTTTTGTTTTTCAGTTTTTAGTTTACTCAATACAAGTTGAAGTTGATTGTTGTTTATTGACCGATTAACTATTCTTCTGCGTGTTTTATTTGCTTTTGGCGATGTTTAAAACTTGTAAATACTCCGCCTTCAATAAGGAGCTAGTTCGCAGCTAAATCCAATATGTCCACCATCTTCCCAAGAAGAATGATTATATATTCTTGGATTAATTAATTAGAATCATCCTGTGTAGTAATATTATTACAATTATGATCTTCTATAATTAGAAAAACACTATCGACACTCGATGCGTTGTTAGACGAGCGTGGGAAATTTTATTTTAATAAATTATTATTTCATTGAAATAATTATGAAATTAAATATTTCTGAATAAGAAGTAGCTGAACATTTGATTGATTATTTGAAAACTATTTAAACCTTGAAGAATTGAACGAAATAAATTTGTCACGTCAACAATTCGACAGTTCCAATTTTTGAAATCAAACTTGGCTACAAAAAAATCTTCGAATTATAAAATCATCAATATAGAAGTTCTGGGGTGATCTATATAGAACGCCATTTTATATTTAAAAAAATATATTTTGGCATATTTAATATGCTTTCCGATTACAAAACGATTGTAAAAATAGTTCATTTTTTACGGAAATAACTTCAGTTTTGACTTGATGAAGTAATGTCAGATCAGATCAGCTAATATTGTTAGGAAAGTTCATTTCATTGAGTGAACAAAACACCATTACGAAATCTCTCCAACCAAATCAATTCGCACATCGACCTCACGAAAAAAAATATCACAATAAAATATAATTCCATTGGCAAATACCAAAAAAAAAAAAAAAAAAAATGTGTCCACTACTTACAAGTATCTTTGTGTTAAACCAGCAGTCCCAAACAATCCAGTCTCCACTTGGCACTTGTTCACCTCACTCACTTGTTGCACACGGCGTACTTGCACTCCAGACCGTTGTAACGCGACTGACCGGCTAGCGGCGAGCCCGCCACTTGGACCCGCTCCTCCCCCCGCTCTCCCTCTCTCTCTTTCTCTCTCTCGCTCTCTCTCTCTCTCTCTGTCTCTCTTCTCTCTCTCTCTCTCTCTCTCTTTCTCTTTCTCTCTCCCACGTAAATCACCCTGTGGGAAACCCGTGGGAGCTGATCTAGCGAAATATTTGTTTTATGGTGATACTTCATTCGAACGGTATGAGATATCAAAATTCTAATACCTGGGAAACAGATTTTTTAATACCTTACAAGATGGTGAAGTTAGAAAACTATTCAACTAATATCACGTAATTTCGAAACGTGTACAGCTGAAAATCACATTTTTTGCTTACTTTTGACAATTTTGCAATATAAATCGAATAGTTTTCACTTATTACATTTTGAATGTATTGAAAATGGGCCTATATGTTTGGCTCGGACTAGAATGTTGACATCTCAGACTCTCAGGAAGTTAAAATAAAAAATGAAATTTCGCTAAATCGACTCTCATACACTCTTCAACAGAGTCAATTCAGCCGAAAACTTTTTAATCATGACGATTTTAGGCAAAACGATCTTGAGTTGGCGCTGTCAAATCGTATTGATAGTTTGTGATCAACAATGGTTGGGAGGGGGGAGGTGGGCGTGTCTGCAACTCTAACCGAACAACAAGGCGGTGTGAACCATGAACAAAGAACAAACCGCCCTCCTAGCTCAATCAACAAGACATTGCCTTCGAAATTGAAGTCAACTAGGGCGTAGCCTATGTACGAATACCACAAAATGTATGGATTTGGTTAGCGATAATTCATTCATTTCATCTGTTATTCCCGTCCTCAAATAACCTAATTGTTTGTGGAGTCGTTAAAACAACATCGAAAACGGACAATTACGTTATAGCCAGCTTCAACGTATCAAATAAAAAGAAATACAAAATTAATTTGAATTGAATCTGTACAGAAATATAGAAAAAAATACAAACATGTATATTACAATGAAAAACACAATTGAACAACGCGATTTAATTTCCTTTCACAGATTGCGATAGTGAAAGTTATTTGCCAAAGTGCAAGCAACGAACCAGGTTACAGCGCATGTGCAGATCGGCGTGCTGCAACCTGCTTCACAGCGCCGGCTGCATGCACTTCACGCGTCACTACGCCATGACGTCACGCGGCCCGAGGTCACGTGATGGTGGTGGGGGGGGGGGTGTTATTATGTCACACCACGAGTACTGATAATCTCGATCGACCGTGTCTCTTGTGCACAGCTGTATTGACGAGAGATGAAGGATCGAACCACCCATGCGTTCGTGGTGTGAGATGGGGGGGACGGTCGTTCGGAACCTTCTCTCGTGGATACCAGTATAACTTTTGGAGTTTCGCGTGTAAGAGCATTAACCATTTATGAAAAACTGTTTGATCTCTTGTTGATTAGTACACACGGCATGTGTTGTTGTTGTTGTGTAATAGTGTGTATCCAAAGTGAGGATGTACTGGGTGACGTAAATAGCAAATGACAACAGTTACACATCGTAAGTGTGTAATGTATACTTGTAACCATGAAATAAGGTCGTGTAGGAAAGTATATCTTCGTATATAACGACGCACTGTAGGCTACTGATGACTAGGATCTATTGGCGTTATTTTATTATGTGTTTTTGGATGGTGGGAAGGAGTCGGTCGTGGCCTGTTGTCAAGGATCCATCCCAGGATCGACCTGAACGACAGAGGGAAACCACGAAACACCCTATCAGGAAGGTCTACCATCACGGGAGTCGAACCACGGTCTCCTGAATGACGGTCACTAATGACAGTCTCTAAATGAGTAACTGTTCAAACTGTCACAATCAAATAATAATCAAAAAAGTTTTTATTTAGGCCTACTAGAATAAAATATGTTCATTTAATTCCATTCATTATGTAATTATATTATACTGTATTCTATCTATTAATTATTTCTAAACCTTTGTATTAGTTTCTCACTCCAATATTAACATTTAATATATATCAATCTAATCATTATCTCTTTCAACTTTTTGCAATCAGGAACTATAACAGATTTGTTTTAATTCAATTTTACAATAACCTTGTTTTTTCTTGAATCTATTTGCTTTCCTCTTCGGTGCATTTTTTAAGTTTGATTTATATACCAACTAGGAAAACGCCATATATGCGTTGTAAGACGAGCGGATAGTGATAGTATGGGTAAAAATGGGTAAAAACTGCTTCGAGTGGTACCAATTTAGCACATTTTATGTTTTTTCTTTACAATGGCTGACCCGATCAAGACGACATTTTTTAGAAATGTGTACCAAAATGTAATTCAACTTCACGCGAAATTTCATTTTTTTGGAAAATAAAAATATTTCCTTTTTTTCCGTCATGTTATTCTAATGGGAATTTTTGAAATTACTTAAATTCATAAAAAAAAACGTTACCCCTCGATAATGCCACAAAACTATACAGATCTAAGTTAGATGAGGAACCATATTGAAAAAAAGTTTGAAGTTGATAGATGTAGCCGTTTGACCTGTGGCAAACCGACAAAAAAACATGAAAAAAAAAAAAAATAATAAAAACGAACACCAATTTTTTTCAGTATGTTGAATTGAATCCTCGCTAAAGCTCGTCTAATTACCTTCTCCGTATCTTAATTTCCGACAATTTATAGGTCTACTGTGCCATTACTAAATCTCGTTCACTAATACAAAAATGTAGCGTAAAATCTCTCGCCTTTATTCTATATATGTAATACATAAAACACTTCCTAGCGTACTTTTCTGGCACTATTATAATTTAAAATATCTATTTGCACTTTCAGTTTCATGTGATTATCAAACGTCACATGATATTGCGTATTGAATGACAGTAGTTACACGTCTGTCCGCACACGCAGCGAGCGCTTCAAGGACGTTCATGCAGCTACACTTGCTGTTTGTACAATCAATTATCTACTACTGTAACATGTTTGACAGTGACAGAGCACCTTGGTCGGTGTTTGAATAAAATGGTGTGATATTAAAGATTTCTTTTCTTATTGTTTCTTGTTTTCACACTTTCTATAATATGGTGTGGATTTGAGATTTGACAATATTTTGAACCCACTCATCCGAAATAATATGAAATCTTTTCTGATGAATTTTATTGTCAAAAAAATGCATTTGTATAGTATTAATACTGATCACGAATGTTGGTCATTTTTATCGAGGTATTTGACATTTTAATGGAAAACAGATCATTTGTAATTACTTTTTTAATAACATTTTATCATAGACGAGTAGAACATATCCATATTATTGTGTTATAGGTAATTGACCTGTCCATATACTTTGGACAAATATCTGAATTCCTGTTACAAGAATGAAAATTAATTGATTGACAGAGTAATACTTCATTTTCAACTTGTCAAAAGTGTCATTAAATTTTGTATAACGCAACAACTTCAAATTCAATATATAACTTATGATAAAAAATGGAAAGAGTATAACCAAATAATTTTTCCATTTGGTAAAATGCCCATAAAATATATTGCATTGTTGTTAAAGGTACGAAAATATCATATGTAACCAATGGTGATAACAAGTTAATCCGCTAACTATTGCTTAATCCACTAACTATCGATTCGTAATACCGGCCCTTAATGGTTATAAAGAATTATTAAGTCGCCCCCGTGGCTCAGTCAATTATCGCTAGCGGTAGAAACTGAAGTCAGGTCAGGCGTGGGTTCTAGTCCCGCATTAGGCATCGGGTTATTGTAAACGTCCTTTCACCTATCATCATTCCATCATTTCACTATCACCCTCCATTCGTACCCCCGTATAACCTAGGCCTATAGCTGTTGATGGGGTCGTTTTATACAGCATAACAAATGAATATTAAAGTATTAAAAAAATATATTTTGATTTCAGTAAATTCATTCTTGATAACTAAATCATTTCTATTGAGGATTTTAAGTTATAGATTCATTAAGATTCTAATCAATTTAAAAATATCAATTTAAAAACTGAATTCCCATCAATCAATCAGACCTTAATTGCCCATTCACACAAAATATTGATAAAATATTATAGATTCAGGGAGTTATATTTAGATTAGTCTATTACACAACCGAATTATTATTCATTTTTCCATTGAATTTCTCAATTTTTTTTCAACTCATAATTTCTTCCACATTGTTAATGTATTATCTAAAGATTGAGCAGTCAGGCGCGACATTTTAATTACAGGTCCTTGGTCCGGCTGTGTAGTTGGGCTCTGAGATATTACCTGCTTGTATACTAACAGGGCAACACGTTCACACCCATACCTTGTTATTAACCGCTACACTATCTCACATCTTCAGAATATACAAATAGATTACGAATTAGTTATTAATTATGTCGAAATTTACCAAACTATTCCTTGTTTTGTTCTTAGTAAATAACGCGGAATGTTTTAGCGACTTGTATCGTGGACCTACCCAAGTCTAGGTGTAATTTTATACGTATATAACTAGAATATATATCTAATGTACTTCAATAATATAGAACAAGTAGGCTTTGTTTTTTATTATACGCGTCATAAAACCTAGCTCAAAGCAACGTGTATTTATAATACTGAAGAAAAGTTTAAAGAACCTGATATATAGGCCTATATATATATATATATATATATATATATATATATATATATATATATATATATATATATATATATATATATGTATACATTCATGACTTATTTAATGTATATCAACGTATAGTCTTATTTCAATGTAGCCATATATAAATTATCTTCTTTTTAATATTATCAATATAATATAAAGATATCGATCTTTATGAGATATGAAAAATTGTACCATAATTAATTATCTTAATCAACACATTATAATTCATCACAAAATGGGGACTGTAGAGACATTTAAGTTAAAACTTATTCGAATTGCATTGCTTTGAAAGTGTAAAATATCCCAATAGGAGTACGCACATAAAATGTGCATAATACATTGAAATGAAATGTCTCGAAATATAGTTCAAGGCCTCAGCATTTTGTTTCTCTTTGTTGGACAAACGTTTTCAACGAAACGCATTTGCGGTGATCTGAACGCACGCACGTCACAGTGCGTGTAACGCGTATCCGACGTGAATCTGACAGGTTGCCAGATTTGAGAGGCCCTAGATGATGGTGTTCACACCCCCCGACCCGACTTGTTCGAACTGGGCGAAAGATATATATGTATATATATATGTCAAGATTGGTAGGTCTACACCCAGGTGAAATTGATGAGAATGATAATAGAAAATGTATTTTTAAAGTTTTTCCGTAGTTCAATTCCGTGAATAATTGTATTTATCAGCTGATATAGTATTTAGCGCTTCTATAATAATTGTTTTCTTTAGATTCAGCTACAAAAAGCGTATTATTTAAATTTTACTTATATTGTATGAGACCGGACAACATGTACTATATTCTGTACATTGTTGTTTCAAAATGTGTAAACGTTCATATTTTAAATATACTACTTGTAAGTACTTATTATTGCGTGAATACTATTCTTTACAATTGCGTTTTGAACATTTTTTTCTGCACTTCACTTCTCTTTCTGCACTTCACTTCACTTTCTGCACTTCACTTCACTTTCTGCACTTCATTCGGATGAGCTGACAGAGAGAATAACGTATGACTCGTATTTCAAACATCTATTTTGATCTAACTGACCAAAAGATCCAAGAGAACGAAAGATCCAAAAGATAGATAAAATACTTTTGATTCCCAACTAGGATCTCATTCAATTTCAGGAGTTTAATTTCTCATTTACGTTTATTTTAATTATTTCTATTATTTGTTTTATCTCAATTCGTTATATATATAATATATTTTAATATATATATATATATATATATATATATATAAATATATCTATTATATTATAATATATAGCTCTATATATATAAATATAATATTTTAAAATATATATAGGCCTATAATACATATATATGTATATATATGTAAAATTATATATTTTAAAATTAATATTTTCTATATATTATATAAAAATATATATATATATATAAAATTATATATAAACCCTATTTTTAATAGGTCTACGTAGTAACAAATTGTGTGAGATTATTGTTCGTATCGAAGGAAAAAAGATTTTTCTTCAGCTTTCGTGCATAAAAATCCATTATGAAATGTCAAGAAATGACTATTTGATCGTACTAAACAATGGATGTGCATCCGCATGTTATCTATTGATCGGGTATAGTATTCTTTTTTTTTTTTCCAATAACATCGAAATTTGATACAAAATCATGTTACCAATTAAGGCTATGGATGGACATGAGATCGTTTGAAACGGGGCACCACAAGGGCGATCTCACCACCCCAAAGAATAATTAAAATATGATAATTCATTCAACAAACAAATCAAATCTTAAATAAGGTAGTAATTTCAGGGTTAGAAAACAATTCAAATATTCACAGTGGGGAGAAAAAATCTTGAATCTTCTCATTATCTTGATCTTCTTCTTCTTCTTGAAATCTTCAATAATATTATAATATTGAAATAAACAATATGAAAAGCGATAGTTGAGCGACAGGCAAATGGGACCTTTATGACGGCGGAAATGCTCCAATTGGAAGACGCGAGTCGGCACACCTTCTTTATATTATGATCAAGTCAGTTGGTATCACATCATCGTGGTTTTAGTGTCGAATCAAGTTATTGCCTACGCCCCTTCTATTCCACGGCCCATAGGAGTATAAAACAACCGCAACACCAATTATTACTTCACTGCCACATTGATTCACTTGTAAGCAGGCGTGAAATCGAAGTGTACGAAATGGGCTATAATTAACTATCTATCATGGCACACATGCGTATTAATAGATGTAGGATGAGTGCTCACGATTTCAAACGCGAAAAAAAACATTTAATTATATTTTATTCTCAATGACCTATAATAGATAGGCCTATATGATGTAATGTTAGGTAATTTATACCGTCTATCAAAGTCGTACAGCTTTTCAGAATATGTGTTATGAAAAAATTGTTTCCCAAAGTTATGATACTAAATTGGTATTAAAAAAAATATATTAATTTGTTTGATGACCTTGGTTTGAACCGTTTAAGCCCAGTAGCATAATGCGTGTGGTATGAGTAGATTTATGTGCAAGTTTTCCTTGATGACGCTCATAATACAAACAATAACAAACCACAAAAAACATAAAAAGAAATGATGACATAAATGTGTGATCCACGTTGCGTTAGGTGAACAGCTTGGGAAAATGATGTTGATTCGGTCCTGGGTTCGAGTCTTGTTGAAAACAGTCTCATTTGTATTCTTCTCAAGTACTTACGCTTCACTTTTCCAATTGATTATTAAGTACGTGACCTTGCTATGTTATACTTGAAGTTATAAGAAATACAATCTTCAATTTCACGCCATTAATAGACAAAAAATAAAAGTATGAATAAAAAGAATGGATACAAAACATTTCTCTTCCATGCATCACTGAATTATGAAACATATGTACAACCAAGTGCTAAATTACAAGTATTATTTCTTCATGGTCGCGCTGAGTTGCACTGCAATTATAAATAGCAATTACAATGTTTTTTTTGTTCAGTCAAGTACTTAAAACACGCGTCTTAAAAATGGCACCTTCTTTGCGAATACACAGTCAATGTGTACAGTTAAGGATTACGTCATGGAAAAACAAATGTTGCCGTATCATCTCATGGCTAATTGTTCAGAGTGTTTTACTTGTTATCTTCACCTAAGTACATATATGATACAACATGAACAGTACGGCCTACCAACCTCAAAATATCGAACATAGAAAGTTGATACTGAATTCGACACTAAAATCAACAACAGGATGCGCTTCTAAATATCAATATGACCTGCGAAATGTTAATAATAAACTGTCAACAACGTTTTATTTACTAGGAAAACGCCATATATGCGTTGTTAGACGAGCGAATAGTAATAGTATGGGTAAAAATGGGTAAAAACTGCTTCGAGTGGTACCAATTTAGCACATTTTATGTTTTTTCTTCAAAATGGCTGACCCGATCAAGCTGAAATTTTTAGAAATGTGTATCAAAATGTAATTCAACTTCACGCAAAATTTCATTCTTTTGAAAAATTTGCCGCCATGTTATTCTAATGGGTATTTTTGAAATTTCTAAAATTCATTAAAAAAAAGAGTTACCCCCCGATAATGCCACAAAACTATACAGATCTAAGTTAGATGAGGAACCATAGTGAAAAAAAGTTTGAAGTTGATAGCTGTAGCCGTTTGACCTGTGGAGAACCGACAAAAAAAAAAAAAAAAAAAAAAATTAAAAAAAAATTAACACCAATTTTTTCCCGTAAGTCAAATTGAATCCTCGCTAAAGCTCGTCTAATAATAAATGACATTTGTTGAAATGTGCGCGCGCTCTTTTTGGACCTTTCACAAGTTCCACTTCATAACACTGACAGCCATAGTAGGGTACCTGCTACTTTTACAGTCGAATTAACGTACTGTGAGATGGCAAGTTTCAACCTCACTCGAACCCACGCCCGACTTGACTTCAGTTTCTACCGCGGGGCGATAGCTGACTGAGCCACGGCTTACATTTCATTTTTAGCAAAATATAATGATCAATTGTTAAACATTTTAATACACATACATTTGAAAAAACTTCATATCAAAGAAAGTATTTTTGTTGGTAGACCTGCGTAATTCACACAACCTTGGAGGTGTTTTCGTGAATCGCTAGAAACAAATATATACACATACTCAGAAACTTGTGGCTGTAAAATAAGTAAGAGAATAAACACGATTTAAATGTAAAATCCGCAAAAAACTGGTGTTAATTTGTATGTTTTCTTGTTTGTGGTATTTTTTTTTCCTCACCACAAATCCATCACTTTCGGATAATACATTACTTTTATTCATTTTTAATGCTGCTTATTACGACCCCAGCAACACCTAGGTTATATGGGGTTACGGATGATCAAGTAACAATGAAATGATGGAGTAATGATAAGTGAAAAGTTTACAAAATCCCATGACCCATACGGGAATCGAACCCACGCCCGAGCCGACTTTCTGTTTCTGAAGCAGTGCTTTAGCTCAATGAATCATTGAGGGAAAGAGGGGGGGGGGGGGGGAACTTGAACTTTTTATGAACCCTATAAGAATTACAGACCAGTGGCTTAGTAATCGGCCACCTAGGTCTATCAAACTTGAGACACTCTGATTGGGCATTTCGAAAATCACCCCCTAATAAACCTCCCTTTTGATTGGAAGTTATGTTTTGTGACGTCATGGGGGCAAGTAAACGATAGTGGTCAATTATCAGACGGGGAAAAAAATCAAAAATACAATTTTCACAATTAAATTAAATTTTAGGTTTAAGGGGGTGCAGGCCGGTGCTTATAAAAATAGAGAAATTCATCTTTACTATTTTTTTCTTCATCACGAACAAGTATATTTGAATAAGAAGTATATCAAACCCAAGATAATTTTATGCTCTTTAATTATTATGACATTCTATTTTTGTTAATTCAACCAGTTTTAAGATAATACGTCAATAAATATCAATAATGTGATGAAATTTATTGACGTATCATCTTGAAACTGATTGAATTCACAGAAATAGAATGTCATAATAATTGTTGAGCATAAAATTATCTTGGGTTTGACTTACTTTTTATTTAAAAACACTTGTTCGTGATGAAGAAAAAAAATAGTAAAGATGAATTTCTCTATTTTTATGAGCACCTTGCATGCACCGCCTTAAAATGTCATTCCAGTGCCTTTGCTAACGCCTCACACCGTGTTTACAACATTGTAAATACTCGGGTGTTTTCCTGGAAGTTGTGTATGGGAAGCGCATGCGTCAGAAGAGGAAGTCGGGCCTCTTCTTTTGTGTTCACCTTCAGGAAGGTCACACGAGAGGCGAATTAGTGCCGGGTGCAAATCAGGACCAGGCCTACACGTGTGTCCTGAACGCCATTACGAGTACAGGATCATGCAAAACGTTGCAGGCAGTGACTTTCCCTCACCTTGCCAGGACAGTCCGATACAAAGTGTTATCTAGTTTCACTGAAAAGTAGTTTAAATTCAATAAAATGTGGAATAATAATTATGAATTAAGGAGTTTAATGGGATCGATAAAAAGAAAATAATCGTCACAGCATTCTAAATAAATAAAACATTTTTATTTTCAGAAGTTATTATTAATTGTAAAATATAATATTTCAAATTTTCAAGAGATCGATTCGAAAAATAAACATACTGAAAGTTCAATTATTTTATTTATTTTAATATAGAACCAAATAAAGACAGGCATAGAAAAATCCATCACTTTGTTTACGGAGTTTTGTAGATAAATTTAGTATGTTTCAATATTTGAGGTAAGAATACCAAGTATTAGAGGGTTACTATAAAACACCTGTTACAGCTGTTGTTATCAGCAAATAAAGTGCATGTGAACAATAACATGGGTACACTGTTATTGTTATTCTGACGGTTGAAGAAGTGATTTATTGTTGCATTTAGTGTACCTTGGGAAGTGATGGCAATATAGATCCAACAAAATATGAAATTTTCTTGGTTTATTCATCGAAACTTTACATAAAGTCATAGTTCTTCAATTATGGATAAAGATGACAAGGTAGGGCCGTTAGCAAGGAACACCAACCTCAAGGAATTGAATTAATTCAATGGAATGGCAGGAACCGACTGATAAGAAGACTGCCCTAGAAGAAGTGGTGGGAACACCGCCTGACCCAATCTAATTGGTTATCTGGGTTTTGAGAAATATATTATATATATATAATGGAATTACTCGTAGTCAAGTAATGGACAGAGTTTTTAACGAAATGTAAATTATCTTAAAACGTTAGCATTGCAACATGTCGAATTAAAAAACACCTAGTGTAGACAATTATTGAACTCAATACTAATCAGTTGGATTTTTTGAAAACGCAATTGAAAAGATTACATGTATCGAAAAGTAAAACCGGATATTTCAACAATTAATTCCACCTCACGAAAAATCAAAACATATAAATACATGTAATCTAATGGAATATTTATTGCAGATCGGCAGTAGGATAGGAAACACTTCTCCGAACGTCACGAAGCAGTTTTCACTACTATGTTCAAACAGAAAGTCAAGACGATAGTTTATATGTTGTGTTGACGCTGAAAGTGTTAAGGTACGGGTGGAATCCCGCTCGAGGATAAATAATCTTCATTTTCCTTGAAGGATCTCCAACTTCTCTACCCATGATTCTTCTTTTCTCCTTTCCTTCAACCAATCTTTCTTTATTCTTCTACATTTTGTACTATGTATATAATCTATGTATCTATGTATGTTATGTATCTATGTATGCTATATATCTATCGTTGGTAATGTATTTTTTAGTTTTAATCATTGTTGCCAATATTTTCGGCCATGGCCAGATTCATATATATTGGAAATGTAATAATTAGCAATGATGATACTACAAAAAAATGATATTTAGGTAACTCATTACGAGCTGATCAATCAGTCAGATTCTTTTCCAATTTTAAATATATTTATAAATATATAAATATATAATAATAATCCATACAGAATAATCTGTGACGTAGTGAAAGATCACACGTATGCCACAGATTGCATCACCTACAGCTATAGGATATTAATATCAGCTTAACAGTAATTTACGATAGTTAATTGTAGTCACACAAACACTACACATGTAAACGTGGAGTCAATGGCGGAGTGTTTCATCATGATTATTAGTGCGTTATTATAATAGTCGATATCGAGAAGCTTTTTTTAGTTTGCTATTAAAACGGTGTGGCTTTATGGCGTCCAATCGTAACGCTGTGAGGTGCAGCAAGCTAAGAGAGAAGGTCGAAGGATTTCATCACACCATCCGATAGACATTCAGAAATTTTCAGATTAAAAAAATTGTATTAATCAGTGTCGGAATTACTAAGGTGGGGCAACTCTCAAGTGTCAGTATCACCATGGTTACCCATGCTGTTTGTTTTCACTAACTCTTAGATTAAGACTAACTGGACTATGTTGTTGGCCTTATTATTGAGAAGTTGGTAAAGAGTGATAAATTGATGACGTTGTCGGTAACAATAGAATACAAAATGGTTGAACTTCAATCATTTATGAGAATTTGCGAACTATTTGTGTATTAGTGGGCTAATAGGAAAAAGGAAAACGCAATAGATACTTTGTAGATTAGAGAGTGAGATTTATAGATAGAAACACCTTGGGAATGACTCTCCCGATTTAAATAAACTTGTAAAACTTATCCATCATTGTCGTAACAAACAATAAAAAGTAAATTTGGTATATATATTTTCGAATAAAAACCTTGCAACCTTAATGTTACCTCTGGATAGAGAATATCCGATGAAAGACATGAACTCAGAAACCCCCATTTGAAACGAACGGATGTCTTCGCTGTTGATTATTTATTTATTTTCAGGTCGAAGTTTTAATACCTTTTTGAAAATAGCTTACAGAACGCCACAGAATTAGTATTCTGATTGTCTTCTTTGCACGCGTTTAAATTCGGGCAATGAATTATTGTATTGATATCCCAATAGAGTATATTTTTCCACAGATACAATTCGAGATATCGAGTTCTATATGGTACATTATAACAGAAATGTTTACAGTATAATTATTCCGGATATAAAAACTGTTTTACTTTTGCCACTGGCGTCATTTTTATTGGGTCAATTGTCGAGTGACAGAAGAAAGATCAATGTATATTCGACTATCGATAACTTGTCAAATGAGTCGTCGAATCAAGCGATCGAGATTTGTATCGAGATGAGATGAAATATCGAACGACAGGAGCAGGGACAACTGACCAAGTTTCACAATTGCCCTTCCTTTCATCGGTGTCGTAAATACAGGGTGTACGTGAATAGCTATATAGCTATAAATATATATATATATATATATATATATATATATATATATATATATATATATATATATATATATATATATATATATATATATATATGTGTACGGTATTAAATATATAAATGTATATAGTCTCTCTCTCTCTATATATATATATATATATATATATATATATATATATATATATATATATATATATAATGAAAATTCTGTCTCACACTTAAGATTGCTTCGAGCACGAAATAAAAATCAATTACCGGTAATTAAAATATGATAATTGACAATAATAAAATATTTGAGAGGCAAATAAAATAACATTATAACAACTAATGCAATACAATTCAAATCTATGAATGGTTGTTATCGAAATAAAATAATGACGTTAACTTTTAATTATGTCAAAGTAATGATACGGTTACACGTGAGCAAGTTGATAATTATTTTAGAATGAAAAGATTTCAAATTATTCGATCAGATTGCGAATAACTTTTAGTTGTAACTAGACGAAGTTTCTGCAATTCAACGATTTTACAATAGCCAGCTGCCACTTAATAATAGGGGAAACTCAATAAAATAAAAGAGGGATTTAATTTCGACCACAATCTTCTAGACGATCTACCTTGTCAACTTTATAGCGTTAATTTGGATCTCAGTTACTTTTTGTCAATGCACGTTAAAATTAAATTATTAATAAAAAAAAAATATATATATATATACAATTATATTTAAATATTAATAAAGAATTTTTGAACTGAACTGAATATAAAAATGAATACATATTTTTGGGGATTGACCAGCTGTACTAAAAAAAACTGTACTAAAACAATGTCTAAAAAAAACTGTACTAAAAACCAACTGTCTAAAAAAACTTACTTAAAAACTGTTAAAAAAAAAGTATAAAAACGTACTAATTACTGTATAAAACCCAGCTTTTTGACAGTGTCATTCGTTAAGTCTCCTCACAAATGTACACATCTTGAAAATATATGTGTTAGGTTAGGGAGTTGATGTCTATTGGGGAAGGGGGGGGGGTAGCTGATGGAACTGTACTAAAAAAAGTACCAACTTATTCAGGATGATTGGTAAATTGTGAAGAGCGACCTATACGAGTAATGTCAAAGCTGGGTTTAGTACAGTTTTTTTATATAGTTTTTTAGTAATGTTTTAGCACAGTGTTTTTTAGTACAGTTTTTTGTACAATATTATTAGTACAGTGATTTTAGTATCATTATTATTATATAAAAATGAATATTTTTTTATACACATATTTCATAAGTTATCTAATCATTTTTTGCATTTTTCATTAATCCAACGTACAAAAAACTAAAATAGTGAAAGGCCGTAAATTTAAAAGCAACTTTTCTTTACGAGTCCCATTGCAAAATAAAACGTATGAATGTGTGCACATATCACTGACGGTTCACCACCCCCGACCGTTAACGATAATACATAGCGAAGACGATCGATCGTGGCCATCAATAACTAATAGCATGAACTATGCTTCAACATTCTCTCCGAAATAGAAACTCGATCGTCGTCGAAAAAAGTGCCATTAGACAACTATTTGGCAAAAACTAGTTTGGCAAAACGTTGTGCGAATATCTCGTGTTTGGTTCCTTCTTGCAGACCGGTTGTAACAGGGACTACACGTGGCATGGCATTGATCTGTGCACGTTACATGTAACACACCTACTTGCATGTGTATTTCATACAAGAAACAGTATAGGTGTGACGAGGATGGAAATAGAATATATGACAAAGAGGCATGAGAGAGAGTGGGATAGAGGTAGCTAATAATAATACCTTCTATCCAGTCACTTTGATCCACATTACATGATTGATTTATGTTAGGATGTACCGACTTTTTCCACAATATGAAGAATACAAATTTGTGATAAAAAAATAATGAGAATGATGATTTTATATAAAATAATATATATATAACTATATGGTATTCTATTATATTTTATAATATGATGGAAGGAAAGTGTTCAACCTGGGAAGTTTTTTCTTTCAAATTGTTTACGGAATTCTGTTTTTTTTATTATTATTCGTAATTAATTCCGGATCATAGTCAGCTGTATTGTCTTGTAAGAATTCGTCAATGGAGTAGTCACAATTTAAAATTAAAAATGTCTTCAGAGTGTTCCTGAAAGTATGCCTGGAAAATATATTTTTTTGTATGGACTATATGTGAATGATGTGCAGAGAAGAAGAATAATAAGGATGTTTCAATAAGGACTGATATATTTGTACCATTTCTATTCCATTAACTCCATTCATCTTCACATTTCTTCATTTACTTTTCAATTCATTTTCATTACACAATTATTAACGTTGTGATATCCCAACAACCTATAATGCCAACAATAGCCATGGCTTTGAGGGGAAGTCAACTTAACTAGCATCGTGAGAAATAGAAACTTATCATTCAGCAATGTTTCATAACCTTTCATATTCAAACACAAATACAGTTTGAATTGAATATAATTTTTGAAAAAATGCAATTTTTCAATAGTTTTCCAGCTTCCCAACTATCTATTTTGATTCTTTTTACATTAAAATATTCATAAAATTGAAGTATAGCCGCCCCTGTGGCTCAGTCAATTATTGCTAGCGGTAGAACCTGAAGTCAGGTCGGGCGTGGGTTCGAGTCCCGCATAAGGCATGGGTTTTTGTAAACGTTATTTCACCTATCACTTCACACTGTTCTATCATCACCAGCTCATTCGTACCCCCATATAACCTAGCTGATGGTGGATTAAATTAAATAAATTGAAATAGAGTTATACAAATATGTTGTATATTCACGATAAATAAGTTCAATTCATAAAGTCAATCATAATTTTATAGTGCATGAAGGAATGTTTTGCTATATTCTCTATTGAAAGTAATTGCACATATACTCGGAAGTATAACTGTGAAGTATTTCTTAGCAATAACACAGATTTTGAAATGAATCAGTAAGTGACCTGGATAGTTCATGTAATCTGTAGTCTAGTAATTGTTCCACAGCCGGTAATAAAACACAAGAATTACACATAACTCACGGCTTGGATTATTGCTACCGTTAGTCACCCATTGTTAACATGGATCATGAAATGGAATTGCAAAACTTTTGCAATCAAATATTAATAATATTTACTGAATAGTGACCAAGTTGCATGGCAGTCGATTTAGCGGAATATTAGTATTTTGATGATGGCTTTCGAACGGTCCAAGTTATTGAAATTCTAACGCGGGCAAAACAGGTATATTTTCAATACCTTCAAGATGGTATAAATATTAATTATAGTTAACTCATATTGTATAATTCTCAAACGTATAAAACTAAATAATGAGCTTTTTAGCTGTATACATTTCACAATTAAAATGCTATGATGAAAAACCAATTATAAAGACATGTTAAAACTTTAGTTGATAGGCCTATATTAATATCAAAAATGAACATCTTCATATTGGATGGGAAAATCTTGAACGAATTTTGATTTAACCGTTCAAATGTTTCCCATCGAAATATGTACACTTTTCACAATTTCCAATCAAATTATGATAATATCCAGCGCTAATATAAATGCGCTGAAAATATAATAACATGCATTATCAGGCCTACTCATTTATGGCATAAAATAACCAAAAAATAAAGAATCGTACAAATTAGGATTCCTTAACAATTCGTCGTTGATCTTAATTAAGAAATAAAGATTGCCATATCAAGATTTCGATGTTTAAAAAAAAAATCAAATATTAAAATGCAATTTGATTTTCGGAATCACACACTCACACTACTAAGCAATGTATCTCTGGCTGAGCTGAGTTCAAGAGGTCAATGTTGCTGTGTAGGCCAATCAATCAATCTCAGCTTCCATATGACATTAGGAAATATCAAGTATGTGACATGCAGTTTCCTAACTCGAGCCAGCGTGTGCCTATCACACATGTATCTGTGACCATATCGGTGTACAGATATGTCAGATATTTCAGGTTCAGATGTCAGACTCAAAACACAAAATTTACGTAACACAAATCTGTGATTGATACGCAAGATAGTGTTTTCATACACTGATTAATATCAGATCACAAAAACCTGTAGGCCTAACACATAAGTAATTTTGAATGAAATTATCTTCATTTTGACAGCGTTAATTGGTGAAATTATTATAATAACATTTTGAGAAAAGTGGGACAGCCCTGTGTCCAATTCTTTTGTAGTAATTTATTATGTTTTATTATTCGGTGTCCACATGGCAGCTGTGATTGACGGAATTACTTTTATTTATTCGAATAAAAATCAGTTTCCGCATCCCCTCCCTCTCTCTCCAACGCATAACCAGAGTCGATAACGTAGTTCCACCGTCCTTCTTTATCGACTTTGGCATAACTGTTCATTTAGGCTGGGAATACTGAATTAGTTGATTATCAAATTCGTGTTCTGCCTATAAAGTGTATCCGTTTCCCAATCACAATTCAACTATAATTCTTTCACAAACGAAAATATATAGTGAATATAATAGGTTCGTGTTGGATATTCATAACTAGGAAAACGCCATATATGCGTTGTTAGACGAGCGGATAGTAATAGTATGGGTAGTAATGGCAATGGTGCTTCGAGTAGTACCAATTTAGCACATTTTATTTTTTTTCTTCAAAATGGCTGACCCGATCAAGCTGAAAATTTTTAGAAATGTCTATCAAAATGTAATTCAACTTCACGCAAAATTTCATTCTTTTGGGAAAATAAAAATATTTTCTTTTTTTCCGCCATGTTATTCCAATGGGTATTTTTGAAATTTCTAAAATTCATAAAAAAAAAGTTACCCCCCCGATAATGCCACAAAACTATACAGATCTAAGTTAGATGAGGAACCATATTGAAAAAAGAAGTTTGAAGTTGATAGCTGTAGCCGTTTGACCTGTGGAGAACCGACATAAAAACATAAAAAAAAAAAACATAAAAACGAACACCAATTTTTTTCAGTATGTCAAATTGAATCCTCGCTAATGCTCGTCCAACAATTAACACTTACCCACCTCTAATTCTATGTAATGTACTGTATTCATGGCCTGCCATATATTGTGCATTATTGTATTGATCTGTTTGGAAGAATGATTGAATGAAAGGAAAAGGAAGAATGTGAAAATGACGTGTAAATCAAGGCACTTAATGCGCATGAGCAGTCGACGATCAAAGAACGTGTAGCGATTCACACCTCTTAGGGCCGGTATTACGAATCGATTGTTAGTGGATTAAGCAATAGTTAGCGGATTAACTTGTTTCACCCTTGGTTACTGTGATATTTTCGAACCTTTAACAATAGTTAGTGGATTAGTACTTACTAAGATTCGTAAAACCGAGCCTTAGTTCTACCGGACTTATCAGACATTTAACAACAGTCTGGATCCGCCCATGAATGGACAATCAAGCTTTGCTAATTCAAATTTACATAGAATTTTAACTTAAATATTTACCACAGTTAATTGCATCATTTTAACGGGGATTTTATTTTTAATAGGTTTTTGCATCTTAATTATTTTAAATTGCTGCTACATTTTCAAAAAAACTTTCCCCAAGTTTTTAAAATTCAAAAAAGGGGGCAAAACGGGATATTTTAAATCCCTTTCAAGATGGTAAAAATATTAACTTTTTAAACTCATTTTGGGAAAATTCTCAAGGTATAAAATAATAATGAGCTTTTTAGGTATAATTTCAAAATTAAAATGTTATGAAAAAAACCTTAAAAACATAAAAAACTTTATTTGATGGGCCTTTTTAAAAATTCAAAATAACATTCAATTGGATGGGAAATCTTGAACGAATTTGATTAACTTTTCAATGTTCCCATCGAAACAGGGTCACTTTCAATTTCCAATCATATTAGAAATACCAGCAATATAAATGCGCGAAAATTAATAATGCCTTATCGCCTACTCATTATGGCATAAATAACCAAAAAAAAAAGAATCGTACAATTGGGTTTCTTACATTCGTTTTTTAATAAGATTGCCTATATCAAGATTTCTTTTAAAAAAAAAAATCAAATTTAAATTAGTAAGGCAATGTATCTCTGGCTGGTGTTCAAGAGTAAATGTGCTGTTGCAATCATCAATCTCGCTTCCTAGACTGGAAATATCAAGTAGTGATTGCCGTTTCTTATCGGCCAGCGTTTGCCTATCACACATGTACTGTGACCTAGTGTCAGATATTAGACTTTCAGGTTCAATGTTCAACTCAAAACAAAATTACGTAACAAATCTGTGATTGATACGCAAGTAGTGTTTTCAGATCTATACAATCCAAACCTGTAGGCCTAACCCCATAAGTATTTTGAATGAAATTATCTTCATTTTGACAGCGTTATTGGTGAATTATAATAACTTGAGAAAAGTGGACAGCCCTGTGTCCAATTCTTTTGTACTTATTTGTTTATTATTCGGTGTCCACATGCAGCTGTTGATGACATTTATTTATTCGAAAAAACCCCTTGTCGATCCTTCCTCTCTCTCCACCATAACAGAGTCGATATAGTTCCACCGCCTTCTTATCGCTTTGGCATAACTGTCATTAGCTGGAATTGAATTAGTTGATATCAAGTTTGTTCTGCTATAAAGTGTACCGTTCCCAATCACAATTCAACTATAATTCTTTCACAAACGAATTTAGGAAATTATAAATTGTTGTGTGATTTAATTAACCTTATCCATCCTATTCTATTATGTACTGTTTCAGGGCCTGCCATTACTGTGCTATTGTAGATCTTTTGGAAGAGATTGAATGAAAGGAAAAGGCGAATGTGAAATGACGTGTAATCAAGGCCTTAATGCCATGACGCACGTCACAACGTGTAGAGATGTCCATTCCCACCTCTTAGTTCATCGCAGTCCGTTTTTCAACTTTAAACAGTTGTGGAGAACGTCCAGAGTGCTGCAAAAAGGGTTATTGGGAGAGAGAACGCTGGAAGATTATCGGCCGATAGGAGTTGGGTATAAAGCCTAAATTGGGCATGTGGAAAATTTGGCAAACGAAGACAAATGAACAATGTGCAATTTTGGTTAAGTCAGAATGAATTTACAGGATGGATGAATTAGCAATAGAATTGAAGGTTCAAAGTACAAAATAGGGGTTAATGAATGGAAAAATTGGAAAAGGTAATGTTCATTTAAACGCGGCCCGATTGAATGATTGAAAGAATCAAAGATACGAATCGCTGATTTAAAGGAGCTCGTCCCAAAAAGAAAGTAAAACCCCACATTTAACCTGAAACACTTCACCACCAAAATAAAAAACAATTGGAAATTTTGATTGACTATCATTATACTTCAAACCTATATGTTTAGTTACGATAAATCACAATGCTTATTACGTATTCCCGATCGACCGTTCCCATATCTACTCAACGATGGTTGTCCTCGTTATCACCATCATTCATAATCCTCTTTCCTTTTGATTAATTCATTCAATTTGTAATCTTTTTTTTTCCCATTTAATAGCAGCCCTTAAACAAACACAAGATTGATGTTGTTGTTTTTCACTTTTTGACCTGAACTGATCTTCGAGACTTATAATACCCATTATAGTTATGACCAGCTATTGTCCATTGTGAACGAAGGTCTGGCAGCTTGAATCCGAGATAGCCGAAACCCCCCGTTTTTTCATCAATGGGCCTCACTTCACCAAGCCAAGACAATGGGGATTGACCCTTGGTTTTTAAAAAATTTACCTTTTAAATTGTCTTGGCCTCCCGTTTTATGGTTTTCATTGTTTGGGGTTGATCTTGTTTTTTTTTTTTTTAAATTTTTTTTTTCAAATTTTGGGTATGGAAAAAAAACCCCAAATTTTTTTCCCTTTAAAAAAATTTTTCCCTTTTTTTACAAGTCACTTGAGAGACTTCAGTCTTTCGAGTCTATCACGTGGTTCGCCGTGTACCAATCAGCGACGGTATTGGAGCCGACTTTCACTTCTCACTTGCAAAGACTTGCAAGTGTATCCACCGCTTAAAGTGTTTTACACCAAAACCGACAGGTATATCACCATCTGTAAACCGTTTTAGCCTGAACCGGTTTGACTAAACCGTTTCCCGACTGTGTGATATACGTAGTCATTCAAGAAACAGTATAAGTGGGAAGAGGATGGAAATAGAATATATGACAAAGAGGCATGAGAGAGAGTGGGATAGAGGTAGCTAATAATAATACCTTTTATCCAGTCACTTTGATACACATTACATGATTGGTTTTATGTTAGGATGTACCGACTTTTTCTACAATATGAAGAATACAAATTTGTGATAAAATAATAATAAGAATGATGATTTGATATAAAATAATATATATATAACTATATGGTATTCTATTCTATTTTATAATATGATGAGAGGAAAGTGTTCAACCTGGAAAGTTTTTTCTTTCAAATTATTTAGGGAAGTCTGTTTTTTTCTATTATTCATGATTAATTCCGGATCATAGTCAGCTGTATTGTCTTGTAAGAATTCGTCAATGGAGTAGTCACATTTTAAAATTAAAAATGTCTTCAGAGTGTTCCTGAAAGTATGCCTGGAAGATATATTTTTTGTATGGACTATATGTGAATGATGTGCAGAGAAGAAGAATAATAATGATGTTTCAATAAGGATTGATATATTTGTACCTTTTCTATTCCATTAACTCCACTCATCTTCACATTTCTCTATTTACCTTTCAATTCATTTTTATTACACAATTATTAACGTTGTGATATCCCAACAGCCTATAACCTCAACAATAGCCATGGCTTTGAGGGGAGTCAACTTAACTAGCATCGTGAGAAATAGAAACTTATCATTCAGCAATGTTTCATAACCTTTCACATTCAAACACAAATACAGTTTGAATTGAATATAATTTTTGAACGAATGTAATTTTTCAATAGTTTACCAGCTTCCCAACTATCTATTTTGATTCTTTTTACATTAAAATATTTAGAGAATTGAAGTATAGCCGCCCCCGTGGCTCAGTCAACTATCGCTAGCGGTAGAACCTGAAGTCAGGTCGGGCGTGGGTTCGAGTCCCGCATAAGGCATGGGTTTTTGTAAACGTTATTTCACCTATCATCACTTCACACTGTTCCATCATCACCAGCTCATTCGTACCCCCATATAACCTAGCTGATGGTGGATTAAATGAAATAAATTGAAATAGAGTTATACAAATATGTTGTATATTCACGATAAATAAGTTCAATTTATAAAGTCAATCATTATTTTATAGTGCATGAAGAATGTTTTGCTATATTCTCTATTGAAAGTAATTGCACATATACTCGGAAGTATAACTGTGAAGTATTTCTTAGCAATAACACAGATTTTGAAATGAATCAGTAAGTGACCTGGATAGTTCATGTAATCTGTAGTCTAGTAATTGTTCCACAGCCGGTAATAAAACACAAGAATCACACATAACTCACTGGCTTGGATTATTGCTACCGTTAGTCACCCATTGTTAACATGGATCATGAAATGGAATCGCAAAACTTTTGCAATCAAATATTAATAATATTTACTGAATAGTGACCAAGTTGCATGGCAGTCGATTTAGCGGAATATTAGTATTTTGATGATGGCTTTCGAACGGTCCAAGTTATTGAAATTCTAATGCGGGACAAAACAGATATATTTTCAATACCTTCGAAGATGGTATAAATATTAACTAATAGTTAACTTATATTGTATAATTCTCAACGTATAAAACTAAATTATGTGCTTTTTAGCTGTATACATTTCACAATTAAATGCTATATAATGATAAACCAATTATAAAGACATGTTAAAACTTAGTTGATAGGCCTATATTAATATCAAAATGAACATCTTCATATTGGATGGGAATCTTGAACGAATTTTGATTTAACCGTTCAACTTTTTCCCATCGAAATTATGTACACTTCTTCACAATTTCCAATCAAATTATGATAATATTATGCAGCGCTAATATAATGCGCTGACAACTATAATAACATGCATATCAGGCCTACTCATTTTATGGCATAATAATAACCCAAAAATTAAAGAATCGTACAATTAGGATTCCTTAACAATTCTTCGTGATCTTTAATTCAGAAATGAAGATTGCCATATCAAGGGATTTCGCAGGTTTAAAAAAAAAATCAATATTAACAATGCCAATTTGATTTCGGAATCACACACTCACACTACTAAGCCAATGTATCTCTGGCTGAGCTGAGTTCAATGAGGTCCATGTTGCTGTGTAGGCCAATCAATCAATCTCAGCTTCCATATGCACATTATTGGAAATATCAAGTATGTGACATGCCGTTTCCTAACTCGAGCCAGCGTGTGCCTATCACACATGTATCTGTGACCATATGTCAGATATTTCAGGTTCACATGTCAGACTCAAAACACAAATCTGTGATTGATACGCAAGATAGTGTTTTCATACACTGATTAATATCAGATCACAAAGACCTGTAGGCCTAACACATAAGTAATTTTGAATGAAATTATCTTCTTTTTTGACAGCGTTAATTGTTGAAAATATTGTAATAACATTTGTAGAAAAGTGGGACAGCCCTGTGTCCAATTATTTTGTAGTAATTCATTGTGTTTTATTATTCACATGGCAGCTGTGATTGACGGAATTACTTTTATTTATTCGAATAAAAATCAGTTTCCGCATCCCCTCCCTCTCTCTCCAACGCATAACCAGAGTCGATAACGTAGTTCCACCGACCTACTTTATCGACTTTGGCATAACTGTTCATTTAGGTTGGGAATACTGAATTAGTTGATCATCAAGTTCGTGTTCTGCCTATAAAAGTGTATCCGTTTCCCAATCACAATTCAACTATAATTCTTTCAC
Organism: Brachyptera putata; assembly: GCA_907164805.1. NCBI lineage: Eukaryota > Metazoa > Arthropoda > Insecta > Plecoptera > Taeniopterygidae > Brachyptera > Brachyptera putata. Next base: position 16,028,137 of record OU015472.1, on the reverse strand, counting down.
AAACGAAAATATATAGTGAATATAATAGGTTCGTGTTGGATATTCATAACTAGAAAACGCATATATGCGTTGTTAGACGAGCGGATAGTAATAGTATGGGTAGTAATGGCAATGGTGCTTCGAGTGGTACCAATTTAGCACATTTTATTTTTTTTCTTCAAAATGGCTGACCCGATCAAGCTGAAAATTTTTAGAAATGTCTATCAAAATGTAATTCAACTTCACGCAAAATTTCATTCTTTTGGGAAAATAAAAATATTTTCTTTTTTTCCGCCATGTTATTCCAATGGGTATTTTTGAAATTTCTAAAATTCATAAAAAAAAAGTTACCCCCCGATAATGCCACAAAACTATACAGATCTAAGTTAAATGAGGAACCATATTGAAAAAAAGTTTGAAGTTGATAGCTGTAGCCGTTTGACCTGTGGAGAACCGACATAAAAACATAAGAAAAAAAAACATAAAAACGAACACCAATTTTTTTCAGTATGTCAAATTGAATCCTCGCTAAAGCTCGTCTAACAATTAACACTTACCCACCTCTAATTCTATGTAATGTACTGTATTCATGGCCTGCCATATATTGTGCATTATTGTATTGATCTGTTTGGAAGAATGATTGAATGAAAGGAAAAGGAAGAATGTGAAAATGACGTGTAAATCAAGGCACTTAATGCGCATGAGCAGTCGACGATCAAAGAACGTGTAGCGATTCACACCTCTTAGGGCCGGTATTACGAATCGATTGTTAGTGGATTAAGCAATAGTTAGCGGATTAACTTGTTATCACCCTTGGTTACATGTGATATTTTCGAACCTTTAACAAATAGTTAGTGGATTAGTACTTAACTAAGATTCGTAAAACCGAGCCTTAGTTCATACCCGGACTTATCAGACATTTAAAACAGTCTGGAATCCGCATGAAGTTGGACTAATCAAGGCTGTGGAGAACGTCCAAAGGGTTGCTGCAAGAAGGGTATTGGGGAGAGAGAAGCGCTGGAAGACTATCAGGAACGATAAGGATGTGGTTGAAAAAGTTATAGAAAGACCTAGTAAAATGATTGAGGAAATGGGATGGGAAAATTTGGCGAAACGAAGACAAATAGAAAGAATGTGCAATTTGGTTAGAGTCAAGAATGAATATACAGGATGGGATGAATTAAGCAATAGAATTGGAAAGGGATTACAAAGAAGTACAAAAGGAGGGGTTAGAATGGAAGTGGAAAAAGTGGATAGAGAAGTAGGTAAATATGGATTCATTTAAAGAACGACGCGCGGGAATGGAATGAATTGGAAGAAGATATCAAGAATATAACGAAGATCGCTGATTTAAAAAGAGAGCTCAGAAAAAAAGAAAGTATAACTAAACTAACATTTAACCTAAAACACATTCACCAAAACCAAAATAAAAAACAATTGGCAATTAAAATTTGTTGAATTGACTATCTATTTATTAACTTCAAACCTATATGTTAGTAGATTACGAATAAATCACAATGCCTTATTACAGTTATTCCCCGATCGCCCGTCTCCCATAATCATTAACATCAACGATCGGTTGTTCCTCGTTAATCACCATCATTTCACAATTCCTATTTTCCTTTCATGATTAATTTCATTCAATTTGTAATTCTTTTTTGTTCTTCCATTTTAATAGCACGCCTTAAAACAAACACACAATGATTGATGTCTGTTTTTTCTTCCTTTTTGACCTGAACTGATCTTTCGTAGACTTATTAATACCCATTAAATAGTATGTTAATGACACCAGCTATTGGTCACTATTGTGTAACGAAGGGTATGGCATCTGCTACTGCCAGAGTACGCTGACGAATCGACACGCCCGAGGTTAATGCTAATCAGTGGGGAAGACGGTCGCTCGAGACTTCAGCCAGAGTCCAAGACAATGCGTGGAATTGTAATTGCCTCTGGTTTTTAACAAGAAGGTTAGACCTATCTAATAGTTGACTCAATTAGGAGTGATCGCTGACGACGACGTGTTTTCATGTTTTCATTTGTGATTAGACATGTGTGTGTTTGTTATTTAATTATCTGTTATTATTTATAATTGGATATTGTTAGGAAGTAATTGTTAAGATTAAGAAGAACAAGGTTTATAGAGTTCAGTTGTGAAACACGTGTTGGGATATGACCTTGATGGGGGGGGGAGGGGTAATGCAACATTTTTAAAACTTTTTAAAATATTTAATAAATAAAAATGACAAATAATGCTTCTCAAGATCACAAATCTCGGTACCGGTACGTAATTAGACGAGCTTTAGCGAGGATTCAATTTGACGTACTGAAAAAATTGGTGTTCGTTTTTTTTTTTTTTTTTTTTTTTTCATGTTTTTTTGTCGGATCTCCACAGGTCAAACGGCTACAGCTATCAACTTCAAACTTTTTTTCAATATGGTTCCTCATCTAACTCAGATCTTTATAGTTTTGTGGCATTATCGGGTGGTAACTTTTTTTTCGAACCAGGTCCGGTATTCCCCTCATCTACCGCCCCTTAGCAGCTTCTGTAGCTCAAATAGTGTAAGACTGTGAGCGAGTATTTAGGTATAATTATGAAGGCACGGAAGTTTGTTTATAACGATAATTTACAAAGAGAATGGCCTTAGGTTTATACTTTAAAAAAAATGCAATATTTGCAGAATCATTTTTTATATTGTTCGTTAAATTAAAATAACTCACTTTTCATTAATAACTTGTATGGGTTCTGTCCTGCAGTGTACAATTACTAGAGAAATAAATATATTCATGATTTTATATTACTAAAAAAAAAAAAAAAAAACATAACCAGGAGACTACAAATTCCGAAAACATTCTCTGCGGGCCAGTTGTAACAATTCGGTGTACAATCAGTCAACTTTTGGGCTTCGAACTTCTTTTGTCCCGGGTTTTTCTTCTTTGAATATAATTATGGTCACGTGATAATGGTGAGATGAAAGTTTCTAAGATAGGACCGGAGAAGGAAGCGGTAGTGGCTAATACTGTAGAACTATCCCGGCATGCATCTATAGGCACGAACTAGCCATTCGCCGAACCGGAAGTAGGGTTTTAATTAGTTTCAGCAAAGATTTTAGTTTTGATTGGATTAGTTTAGGATGTTTGCTTGGTCAGGTTAGTTGGATTAGGTTGGTGTGGATGGGTTAAGTTCTATAAATTGGTAAGATTGGGGTGATTACAGTCAATTAGGATGCGCGCGCAACAATAACAACAACAACAACCGCATGTTGGGACGTACACGGATGGTTCGGTGAATATAGGCTGCCCGGGAAAAACCTTCACTATTATGGACGTACATTTCCGACCAGTGGCGGTTTTCTAGGGTAGGCAGAGGAGGCAGTGCCTCCTCAGTTTTTTGAGAGGCAGTACCATCTCATTTTTGACAGGAAAATACCGCTTAGAACCAATTTCAAAATTTTCGTCTACATATTTTTTCTCGTGATTTCGTGTCTATTACCCATCATCATTGATTTTTATCGTTATTTTACACGAATTCATTCAATAATTTTCATATTCGCTGCATATTTCATGTACCGCGTTGTATAGTTCCGAGCTGAATTTCTCATGTCCGAACTGTACCGTGGAGGCGAGTCTCCTCTCACTACGGAACGAGGCTTGAACCACCCGCGCGCTGGTCGTCTGGGATAGGGGAGACGGTCGCTCGGTACATCCTTCTTTCGTGAGAGTTGCTAATGTGTATTATACGAACCATGATGTTCTATCTCTCTCACTCTCGACGACGCATGCGCACGATGGCTTGAGAATGGCTACTACGGAGGCTCGCCTCACAATGCAATCCCTTATGCCGGACACCCAACCGACACGCGTAATCACACGTTTTACGTTCGGTTCTTTGATGTTGTTATGATGATTATTTTTATTTAATCATCATTATTATTAGAAGTATTATTTGTATTACTATAATAATTATTATTATGATTAATATTATATATTTTTTCATCCCACAGTTGAAAGAGCGTGCTAATTATTCTTGCATATGTATTAATTGAATATAATAATAAAAAATAATAATAATAATTAATATTATTATTATTATTATTACTTTTTTCTTTGGATCATTATTATTATCATTATTATTGATTGTTACTAGTTGTTTGGTTTGTACTTCCTATTAATGAGTGTTTCAAATTTACACTCTGTTTTTATTCGAGTTTTGACCAAAGGAAATTTGTGAAAACTACGAAATTCATTCATATGATGTCACAATGGTCAATTATTAGGCCTACTGTTATTTCCCCTTGTCTATTCATTTTTTTGATACAATCAGCAGTCAACTATAACTATAATATTCGTATTAGTTATTCAATCGGAATTCGGATTTATCCCTTATAGATACATCTAAATTGTAGTGTGCACAAATAAAAATCACTCTGTAAATACTGTAGATTACTCTGTCAACTTCAGATAATTAAACACTTAGGCTACTGTGTCCAGTGTATATCATTTTGTTTATAGTGGGGTATATTTAATTCTTGCTTCGTATCAGTGACTGAAAATATCACACGAGTTTCTGAGAATTTATTCCGGCTCAGTGTCAGTTTCTTTATAATTCAGTTCAGTCGTGGACAAGAGTAGTAGCCCTAATTATTGTACAATGCTGTTGTGTCAGATTTCGATGTTGATGAAAAATGAAAATCCCCTTACAACTGACACCTTGACGTGGTGGTGGGGTTTGCTTGGTTCAATTCTAAAAGCTCTGCCGGCGGGAACTTTATGCTCACACTGGGGTCATCCTTTTGACACAAAATAAAAATTCATTACACGCGCCTTCAAACCCTAACATTCGTTCATGTAATAAGAATGGAATGAATATAGTCATACGCATCTTATGATTTATTAGAAAGAAACTTGCCTCCCCCCCCCACTGAAGGGTACGAGCCGCCACTGTTTCCGACACGAGTAGCTCAACCTTTGGGAATTGATTGTCAACTAATATATTATAATATTCCTATAGTTGGTCGCATTCACACTAGATGGTGAAACTGATATTTCATATTTGACGTTTGCGCAGGTGTATTCGCAAGTAATAATTGTACTGTGTTGCCACAGTACAATTATTGAACATTTTCAATATGGTGCCTTTTTGTTGAACAACTCTCATCGGCCTAAAACTATACGTGAACAAAGTAAATATACATGAAATTAGGTACTTTCGAGTACGTATCAGATGATGCCAGTGATCTAGAATCGAGTGATGATGAGTTTGAGGACCTTGCACGGTTACTCTGATGAGACTAATAATGACGTCGACAGCTAGGTTACGTCACGACTTGACATTTCGTGGCCCAACCAGCAACTACTTTCAGGACAGGCCTAGACCTATTAGTCCGAATAGGATAAATATCTGTTATTTTATTAATAATCTCAACTTGATAGGCCTATAAACGTGCAAAACGATAAGACTTAGCCCTATGCGTTATTGAATAAGATAATTTTTTTCTAAAAATGTTGATTATTGGCTAAAGTAGTGTGGTCAACCATATAAGTCAATATTGGCTATAGGGGATTATAGCTCTAGTGGGTGCATTCCAGTACGAATTAATCCGGTTTTAGAGGGAATTATTACCGGTTTTTCAATACACGTTCAGCACAGGTTCAAGCTAAACCTGGGTTTATCTTGTACAGGAATGCGCCCCCAGGGGATTTTGTTTCTTATTTTATAATTAATTATATGTTCTATCTATTATTATATACATTATCATTCTTTCAATTATGCTATTTATTGATCAATTATTCTGTGTCAATTAAGGCAGCCATACACATACTGAAAAGGATTAAAGATGGTCGGCGGCGGGGATCGAACCTGTAAACTCGCCTGAGCTAGCACCTAACCGCTGCGCTACCCGTGCTGGATATGAATATCCTAATATCAACCTCAACTCACCGGCACATTTAGCTCAGTCGCTAAACTTCGGTTCCATCCCAGCCACCTTCCATCTTTTTTTGTGGTTTACCTCTGTTGGGTAGGCTAATGCCAGGATGGTTCGTAGAATATAGGCCATGGCCGCTTCCTTCCCTCGATCCTCCCCATTACCTAAGAAACCTTCATCTCATTAATCATTCATCTGACGCCAATATATCTTAGTTATCATTACAGTGCGTCATAATAATATAACTATGTGTATTTTAATTTAAGACTGTGCCATTAATTGCTCATGCTGCCTTAATTGACACTGAATAATTGATCAATAAATAGCATAATTGAAAGAATGATAATAGATATAATAATAGATAGAACATATAATTAATTATAAAATAAGAAACAAAATCCCCTGAAGCTATAAGGAATTAAAATAAGAAATGTGTTAGGAACTTTAATACGCCATGTAGAGGTGTAAATATAGAAACATTATAACAATATAATATAAAAAAAATATATATCGGTAAATTGTTTACAATAATAATAATTATAATCAGTTGATATGTACTTAGACATCTGGTGCGCTGCATAATATGTAATATCTATTGACACAGGTGTATCATTATAAACTGAGCATAAATGTTTAATTTGAATGCATTTTTATGGGAAAATGTAAAAATTTCTTGCATATATATATGAGGATGTTCTAACAGACGAGTCAATCAAGAATACAGGCAAGAAATACCATCATCATGGCATCCAACATTGTATTTGTCGTCTTGGCACTTTGCTCAACACAAGTAAGAGATTATTATTATTTACTTAATCACCTTTTCACGGATACGTTCCAGAAACATTCAATAGTAAAATTAGCAGATACGCTACACTGTTGGTGTTAAACAGTGGACCTTGTGAAAAGTCACAGTATAGAGCGTGCGCACATTTCAACAATGTCATTCATTATAACTAGGAAAACGCCATATGTGCGTTGTTAGACGAGCGAATAGTAATTAGTATGGGTAAAAATGGGTGAAAACTGCTTCGAATGGTACCAATTTAGCACATTTTATGTTTTTTCTTCAAAAGGCTGACCCGATCAAGCTGAATTTTTTTTAGAATTGTGTATCAAAATGTAATTCAACTTCACGCAAAATTTCATTTTTTTGGAAAATAAAAATATTTCCTTTTTTCTGCTATGTTATTGTAATGGGTATTTTGGAAATTTATAAAATTCATAAAAAAAAAGTTACCCCCCGATAATGCCACAAAACTATACAGATCCAAGTTTATTGAAAAAGAGTTTTGAAGTTAGGCCTATATACTCTCTCTCTCTCTATATATATATATATATATATACGTATACATATATATACATATATATATATATATATATATATATATATATATATATATATATATATATATTATATATATATATATATATATATATATATATATATATATATATATATATATATATTTGTGTGTGTGTGTGTGTGTATATACACACATATATATATATATATATATATATATATATATAGGCCTATATATATAATGAAAAGCTCGTGTCACATGTTAGAGGATGAACTCCTCCGAAACGGCTCGACCGAGTGTCGTGAAATTCCTCACGCACATTCGATAGGGGTGGTAGAAGGTCCTAAAGTATACGAGATCTTCCGCCAAGCTTTCTCCTATGAGCAATATCCAAAAAATTGGCACTTCAAGGACAACACCAGTAATGGCGTTGTTCAATGACATTGACGGCGTTACTCAATGTCCGCCGCGCTCGGCAGCATTTGCGTGGCTACACGCTAGATAGCGCACAATCCGCCTTCCGGCACCTTTTGGTTCGGCAATGTTGCGTCACTCAGTCATTCCCACACCCACACACTTACAATACATTCGTTATTTTTACATTAATAACCAAAATTCACTACAAATCACTTCGATGGCAGAGCAACGTTTGCCGAGTCAGCTAGTATATATATATATATATATATATATATATATATATATATATATATAAGAAAAAATAGCTCTTGATGTGGATGGTTAAAATCTTGAAAGCGATACAAGATGTCCGTGTTCTCAACATGTACCCGATGTGTTGAAACCTGTCACCAGGGTCTTCACGCAAAGCCCGCGAGTTCGCCTCTGGATCCGCTGTTTGCCCTGGCAAGTAACGGACTGGACATGGCGGGTGAGGCCGTCAACACGGGCTTGGAGGCCGCGCAGGGCGGACTTGACATGATCCAGGATCGACTAGACACGATCAACGAGGTGGCTCAAGCTGTTCTCAATGATGCCACGCCGGCCACTGCTGCCACTGCTGCAACCGCTGCTACTGCTGCTACCGCTGCCACTGCTGCTACTGCCGCCACTGCTGCCACTGCTGCCACTGCCGCAACTGCCGCAACTGCTGCCACTGCTGCCACTGCTGCCACTGCCGCAACTGCTGCCACCCCTGCAACTGCTGCCACTGCCGCAACTGCCGCAACTGCTGCCACTGCTGCCACCGCTGCCACTGCTGCCACCGAGGCAACTGCTGCCACTGCTGCAACTGCTGCCACTGCTGCCACCGCTGCCACTGCTGCGACTGATGCAACTGCTGCCACCCCTGCAACTGCTGCCACCGCTGCCACTGCTGCGACTGCTGCAACTCCCGCCACTGCTGCCACTGCTGCGACTGATGCAACTGCTGCCACCGAGGCAACTGCTGCCACTGCTGCCACTGCTGCAACTCCCGCCACTGCTGCCACCCCTGCGACTGCTGCTACCCCTGCAACTGCTGCCACCCCTGCAACTGCTGCAACTGCTGCCACCGCTGCCACTGCTGCAACTGCTGCAACTGCCGCCACTGCTGCCACCGCTGCCACTCCTGCAACTCCTGCCACTCCTGCAACTCCGGCCACTCCTGCCACCCCAGCCACTCCAGCCACCCCTGCCACCCCTGCCACCCCTGCCACTGCTGCCACCCCTGCCGGTTCGATTCTGTCTGGATTGAACGGCGTGCAGACAAGTGTCAACAATCTGATCAGCACTAACACTAAAGCTGTCGGCAGTCTCGTCAACAGCCTCTTCTCAGCTGGTGTGCAGATCCCTATAGCTGGTGTCACCATCGCACGAATGCCGTTCAGGATGTTCGGTTAATACGTACAGTTACTAGATACTGAAGATGTATCTTTATGAGCATAACTGACTCGATTTGATCATTCAATAATCAAGTGTATACTATAAACCAACCTTATATGCACGGCCTACTAATATTGAATAAAAAATATATCCAAGTATTACTTGTTGATTATTAATTGTGTAGTATCTTGTGGCAATTCTTTTCTGGATACCGACTCTTACTTTCTACCTTTTCCTTCCCTTATAGCACCGCTGACGCCTCGTCAAATACTTAGTATTATGAAGAAACAATAATGAAAGAATCATAATGTATTAATGTTTAGTTTTTCTCTGATAGTTTTGTTTTGTTTGATAGAGCTAGTGTTTGAAGCTATAGTAGGCCCTACTGTAAGAGAAGAGGTACAGAATAAGAAGCTGCTATAGATTCTTAATTGTCTCAAACTGAAATGAAAATGAAAAATACCTCCTCATCATCGGGCAATCTTTTAAATGTTTAAAAGGCCGTTCAAAGTAACAAAGTAAGCTTCAAAGCAAGATGCATTGAGGGTGAATTTTCTCCCTATCCCTCCCATGTTTAAAATATGTACCAATTTAACATCCAAATTGTTAGAACAACCGATTATGCGTAGTGAGCAAGGAGGTTAGATTACTAATAGTGAGTATTAATAAAATGAACTATCTTTGTCTACAAATACACACAAAATGACGTTCGCGTTTGCTCAGTTGTCTGAAACAGTTTCTTATGAAGTAAAACGGAGATTGAGAGGTTAAATTGTGCACTATCTAAATTGTGAAGTAATTCATAATAATAATTCATAAAAACGCAAGATATATTGCAAGTAACTTACATCTGGACGATTTGTTGATGTACCGGTAATCGAATTCGTGAGAGAAATCCACATGTCACAAACAAATAAGTATTCACATTTCATTTTTGCATTACCAGTTAATATACTTTTTCATAAGCCTAGCGCAGTTGTTTTCTTGCACCGCATCTTGGATGGCAATCTGCACTGCATCTTAGATGCGAATATTTGAGGTATATAGAAGGCATGACATCAAGTTTCTACAAAACAACACTAGATAGAAGAAGGATCGGGTGTTCTATGGCAAGAGATTTGGAAATGGAACGCATGCCCGATTGAGACACCATCTGAACACGGCGAACCAACGCAACCCTCAATGCATCTTGCTTCGAAGTTTCGAAGTAAGTTTGAAGTAAGCTTCAAACTTCGCGGCAATAGTCACAGCCTTCTTCTATAATATGGTTGACAAGGAACGGCGGAAGAGCCGTCGTGAATCGCGAGCTGTCAGAAGACTATAGGCCTACTTCTAAGAACTGTCAGATATTGAAATTTCATATTAAATTAGTCAAGAACTTTTATAAATGGCAGGCCAACTTCCTCCGTGTCCAGCATCCTTACGTGCCGTTCAACATTACTTGAAAACTGCAAGTGATTATGATCAACGTGATCCTGTAGTCAGCTATTGGTGTAAGTCTGAGGTTATGTTTGCCTATTTACTGATGTCTCTAGAAATAAATATGGGCCCACGCCCTACTATTTCTCTAGGGTCCTAGAGAACAATGACCTCTATAAATATGCGAAACAGATGAACAATTTCCATGTTTTTAATTCATTACATTGAACACAATAAATGTACAATCATTCAATTGTAGGCCTACAGTGAAAGAGTAAAATTTCACCTTGATTTCTACAGGTCGGCTGTATGCTTTACAAACAGCCCTTAAGATTGACCGCAGCAGTCTTGAAGCCAAGAAATTGTTAGGGGCTTTGATGGATTGGCTGGAGAAAGAGAAGAAAAGGTTGGCTGATAACGAATCAGTCAGCAATGATATCGCTGCTCAAGCTTACATTGAAAATGCTGCTCTAAAACTGTTTTACTTTGCTGATGGCCAGGATCGAGCTGCGAACTTTGGAAAGTAAGTAGCAGCCCAATACAAGATTAAATTTGTATAGAATCTGAACAGCACTTACTCGATGAAAAATCCTACAGTAGGTGGTTGAAGTAATGCCTAAACTTCTTCAAATAATATTTCATGACAGAATCAAACTAACTCCAAGCTTGTATTTTAGAGACGTTGTTAAAGCGTTCTATACGGCTGGAATGTTATTCGATGTTCTCCAGACGTTCGGTGAACTGTCGGAAGAGATCGAACAGAACAGGAAATACGCCAAGTGGAAAGCCGCGTACATCCACAAGTGTTTGAAGAGTGGGGAGCGGCCGGTGCCTGGACCAATCAGGGATGAGAACGACGAGTTGGAAGACGAGGGGGCAGCGGGAGGATACCAGCCTCAACAGCCAGCATTCACTGGAGGTCCTACTGGAGGTAAGAGCACAAACAAAGGAAATGTGATACCGTATTAAAAAGTGAATTTGTATTTAAATGAATGAGAGCTAATACTGGTTGGTACGGTAATTTGTATTTGTGATCTGGAAAAACTGAAAAGAAAATTAGGCTAATCGATTGAGTTCCTTTTTGAACACCATGTTTCTCACTATTATTGGGCCTAACCTCCAATCTATAAAATCCTATTTTTTCTGATGATTTGTTGTATGAGTGAGATTGGCTCATTATAACCACAAATATCTAGGTTTCAAGAATATGTTCTGTGGCAACATTGATCAGTGGAACCATTAAGTATATAGTGTTTGGTGGAACCATTTACCAGGAAATGGGATAAAATAGATACTGTGATTTCCATGTGTTACTAAATATTGTATCAACTTGTTCACAGCTTGATTTTATTTCTAGATTTCAATCTACCAAACGTGCCGTCAGCCGGTGGAGGGTTCAATTTTCCCGACCCCCCTTCCAATTTCCCCCCACCGTCGAATACAAACTTCCCCCCACCGTCAAACACGAACTTCCCCCCTCCGTCCAACTTCCCTGACGCTTCTAATAATTTCCCCGGTGATTTCCCTCCAGCCAACCAGTTTGCCCCGTCTCCACACTCGAACCCGTACAATCCGCCCACGACTCCCAATACTCAGCCGAACCAGCTGTTCCCGTCTGCCGTCAACGCGGCTGAAGAGAAGTACACGCCCCCAGCAGGTGAGGAAACGTTATTGACAAAATATAAATAATAAGAAGTGATGCAATTATAAGGATTCGACTTGAATGAATAACTGCATGGAGACTGCAAGACGAGGCATGAAAATGTTTACGTACATGTTAGGCCTAGGCAAGAGCGCATGGGAAGTCGATTTAGCAAAATATCAGTTTTTTAATGGTAGCTTTTAAACAATGAGATACCGAAATTCTAATACACCCGGGAGAAACACAGTTTTCCCCCTGTGAATTACTATTTGGATATCAAAAAGTTATCACCTTAACAAACTGATACTTTGCTAAACCGACTCGCATGCGCTGATATACTGAAACAGATGGAAGAATAACAGTGAAGAATGTTGAAATTTCAAAATCAGAATGAAAACATTAACAAATCGAATCTTTCCACGTAATTAGCCTGCTTTAATGGGCGTGACATATTGCAGCGAGTGACCTGATCTACTTGCTTGCGTGACAGGTGGCGTAAAGTTGACCGCGGACCAGATGACCAAGGCTCAGAAGTACTGCAAGTGGGCGGGCAGCGCTCTGAGCTACGACGACGTACCCACCGCCATCTCCAACATGAAGAAGGCGCTGAGGTTGATGGAGACGGGCGTAGACAGCTAGGCAGTCTCTCGAACCGCGGTGATGAAAGTAAAGGACAGTACCGGTACTGAGTATAATTATCTTGAACTAGACTTTACGGTAAGGTTTCGATTAATAGGCCTATTTAACTCGAGCTTGTCGCTGAACTGCTTGATTCGTTTGAGTGACACTTCTGTTAGTTAAAAGCCATTGAATTCAATACTTTGTTTCAATTATGTCATCATCACTTGAACAGTTTGTACAAAGTGTACAGCATTATAGATCTGCTGAACCGATTTATAATTGCATTGCGTTAATATGGGCATTCTTCAGTAAAAAGTCCGATATATATTGTAAAATTTAAATAGCATTTTGATGCGCATTATTTTTTAATTTACAAATCCTTTTTTTTTTCACTATCAGAAATAATTTCTTGAAGTGATCCAAATAATTTACGACGCTTCGTGCTAATGTTAGTTAGGGTAGCCATGCGATGCAATTGTAATAATCAATCATAAACGATAAAGTTCTTTGATATGAGATTGAAAACATCATCAATCAATTAGAAATTAATTATCAAATTGTCTTTTCACTTTTCAAAATGAAAATCATGATGGTAGTTAAAATATGCCTGAAATGAAATACCTTGCTCTTGATAAAGCAATCTCACCTCAATTCAATCAGTGCTAATAAAGCACAGCCTTATACTAACAGCCTTAGCAAATAACCTAGACCACATGCTGTTTACAACTTATACAAAAACAATGATAAAATATTAGGCATAAGTTTATCGCTAATTCACCTTGAGCGTAGATTACCCCATACATGTTCAACCCTTAGGAAGAGTTCTAACACTGTTATATACCACCACCAATAGAAGCTTGAATATTATAGTAATGTATCATTGAACATTATATAAAATTAATCACTATTAATGATTAAAATAATTTATCTGTAAGCTTCAAGTACAGGTACCGGTAAAATTTGACCCATTGCATGTATGAATCCTGCCAAAAGCTTTCATTTTGTTTATACCTAGGCCTACTTACTCATATTCATTTGTTTATATTATATTTTCTTATAATAGGCCCTATATACTGTATACTCGGTTCATTTGTTGGTTAGAGGTTAGAGTTTGTCTGCTTAATGTAAGTTTATTATTCCGTAGAAAGACGCCGTGTTCAAAGTGAGTCATCATCATAGATGAAAGATATACTACCAAGTCATGTCACGCAATGTTGAAATAAAACCGACTCCCACTAATTCGTCACCACTCTCTTCTAACCCCACAGACCTCTAGAAATATATGCAATATATGCGGAAATACATCCTGTATGCATGCTGAATTGTACTGCTACCGAGCATACCCGTTCCTCCAGTGGCAAGAATAGGTACTAATTGCAGACGTAGACGAGAGGAATGGAGATTTGTACCGGGATTTATTCCTGTTCACAGTCATAAGAGTAAACTGTCTTAGTAGTACATGTTTCGTCTATGTCGTTACGATTTGCATGTCGAAATAATGTAAATAATACCAAATATTTGTTTGAAGATTTGAACTGTTTTCGAAAGAGTCGAGGAATACCTTGTCGTGTAAAACTAGACACTGCACTGTACGGGATACCGAGTCGTGACCACCGTTTCCCGCGGCTCAAACGTTGGCGCTAGTTTCACTGCGTAGAGTGATGTCAGTCGTTACTCTGCGACACGGTGTCATCGTTGAGAGAATTCTCAGAAGCTAATTACGTCTTTGAGATCGCTGTTTTCCGTCGGGCGGAAATCTCGTTTCGCGGCTACGATTCGGCGTCCTGTAAAGTGCAAATTTTCAAAGTTGGTGTTACCGATACTGTTTGTTGTGCATACATTTTCAAAAATAACATCGATGTCATTTTAGGTTTATATTCCGACTTGTATATACTTTGTAAACGAACTAAACATTGTTGATTGTGAATTATTAATATAATAACGCTGGTCTCAAGCCTAACTGTGAAATAGACTTGAAATTACAATATCTTTTACAATTGCAATACAATTTGAATTTCTTTCTCTTTGTTATTTGTGTATAAAGTATTTCATTTTCCAGGACACGTACCCTAGCCCTGTTCGGCCCGCAAACCAACGGATAATGAATAAATTGGCCCTACTGATGAAAAGTTATGCATTACTGGTTATACCTACATGTTCATTGCTGTACAGTGAAACCTCTATCCATCGTTTTTCAAGGGATCAGGAAAGTAAAACCATCCATGCAGGAAAACGATGCATCCAGGAAAATTCAACATTGATCATATGGGAGTGAGGTTAGAAAAAATGAATGATACATCCAGGAAAACGATGGATCCGGGAACGATGCATAGAGGTTTCACTGTACTAATAATTGCACTGTTATCAACTTCAATTAGTCTATTATGGGGTTTGATCAACTGTACTAAAAACTAACTGACCTAAAACAACAGCCAACTGACCTAAACTCCTATTTCTTGACCCACCTGTACAGGAGTAAAATTGAGGGTTTTGGTTACTCCCCTTACAAATTGTTACCACCCGTCAAATGTTCATTACGTTCTCGTGATTGTTGTGGTTAGGTGGGTAAGGTTTGTGTTCAACGACGTTACTGAAGGGGAGGAAACATACCTCTGACGTGCACTTCTGTACAGATTGTTCAAGAAGTAGAAGTTTAGGTCAGTTGGTTTTTAGGACAGTTGGTTTTCAGAACAGATGGTTTATAGTACAGTTGGTACCTTCTCATGTACTTCAGCTGTACGCAAGTTGGTTTTCGGCTTTACAGCTAAGGAATAAATAACGTAAAATGGAAAAATGCTGGGCAGGTAGAAACAGCCATTTTATTTCAATATTTATACATGTGTGAGTATGTCGCAAAAATTCACAGTTTCGTTATAATTTTTAAAAAAAGAAAAATGTACACATCTAAATTCAAAATAAATATACAAGTTTTAAACCATAACACGTTTACAAAAACTAAATGATTTTAGTTTCACAGATATTTATATTTATTTACATAAAGTTGTATGTACCAAACAAGCCAATGTTATAGCCTATGTCACAAACCAAATCATTATTATTATATATATTTTTTTTTTAGTTAGTCAACTTCAGATACTGTCATCTAAACAATCCAAACGAACAATAAAGTATCTTGAAACTGCAAAAACAAATCAGTAACGAAGAATTGAAGAAAGAAATTCTTCGAAAAAACAAATTCAAACGTTATGCAATCCCTACATTAATTGTACAATTACCTTAATCTACGGTTAGCCGGAGTTTTTCAACTAGCTTTAAAACTGGTAAACCCGATTTCAAGTGGAAGTAAAACTTTACGTTTGAAACTTAGCTTCTTTGACACATAACTGGAAGGATAACAAGGTTGATGCTAAAATACATGCATACTTGAGCTTTTTCTTTTCTAAGCAATAATAAGGTAAACCACATTTATTACGGTATCGAAGATTCAATAAAATATCTAGGCCTAGAGCCGTGAGTATTTATAGTACGTCTGAAATACATATATTCAGGTAAAACATTTTTGTAAAGTCCTAGAATACAACGATAACATAACTTTCAAATTACGTTTTATCGAAAACGAGACTAATAACTCGTACTTGTAATTAATGAGTACGGACATTGTAATTATCGTTGAAAAATGTACGAAATATCGCTAGGGTTCTAAATCGTGTTTAAAATATTAGTGACTGAAATATCAACATTCTGAATCTTAATTTGTGCATGGCAGACCTACTACCCTACTTAATTAAAATGTTTCAATGACTAGATACGTGTGAGCAAATTGATTGGACAACGAAATAGAAACACTTAATAATCTATTAAGACTAAAGTACCGGTACGTAATGTGGTTTTGTATCGTTTCCAATGTTTAATAGGCCTACGTAAGTTTTTTCTATGTATATATACAATGTAATTAATAATAATTATGACTAGAAACTTACGTTTGCTCGTATTTGTTTCGGAAACGATGGAGCAAACACAACTATAACGTCCATTATTGCTGATGGTAAACTAACACCGTAATGGCATATACGATAGATGTACCAAACTTATTATCTATCGTCAATGGTGGCGGTTTATTTGATTTTTTACGTTGTGCCCATCTCATATTACGAGTTGTAAATTATATTTCTCGCCGGTGAGGATTAGGCCGAACTTTTAAATTATTGAAGTGATTTGAGCAGAAAACAGGAGATATATTGTTGTTTCAGTTGAAAGAAATAGAGTCGTAAAATTTCCTCGGTGTTCAAATGTTCAAAAAGGTTTCCTGCTATTTTCAAACCAACATTTTTGAAAAAAAATGAAAAATTAGAAAGAATAGGATATGTCGACATTGTAGATTTCCTTTAAAATCTGCTTCATCATCAGTCTACATTTTGTTGAAATCTAAAATACAAGCTGTTTCTGAAGTGTCGTGACCATTTTCAAGATTGTGTTTACTCGGCTCTCTCAGTTTTGTTTCTTTTCGCCGTTGGCAACGATAGCGGCAGACGCTTCCTCGGCCTCTTTCCTTCTCAGCTGCCAATCGATCACCAGACGTCCCGTCAACATGAAGAAGAAAACCTGACGCAAACAATCGCAAGCGGTTTTAATTGGCATTTACGTACTTGTGTACTGTAATAATAACGTTTATTGTTTCAAACAATTGATCCATAAATAGAGTCTAATATATTAAGACGTTGAGCCTGTGGATAGTAAGAAATCTTGTAGACATAGGATTGTTTAGTTAAAGAATAGATAGACCTAATTTATGTAGAAATAGATAAACTTGTAGTCATTTTAAGCAAGATATAGTTTAAATAAGTGGACATTGTATAAAATATCCATAATGTAAATTCTCTATTTAAATGTTACTCTTTATTTTTGATCAATTCATATTAGCTTCTAAAGGAATAATTACGTATTATAGTCAACATGATTCTTAATAACCCACTAAAGCCAACATCCAAGTAACTCTAACTGATTATAAAATATTCAAAACGGAACCCCACACTGAAGACGCATACCAGTAAATTCATTTTAATTCTAATTTGCATGATTTGTTAAATTTTGCAATATTGTAATCACGTCCCAAAGTGGAACAAAATGGGCCTAAATAACACTTTTTGTACCCGTATTGAATGTTTTTTGTGTCGGCAAAAATAGATGACAACAAGATGCGTGGTTCTATCTGACGTTATAAAAAGTTCTTCGGTGTGGTGTTGAAGATCAGTAGCAGATCGTAAAATGTGCACTAGATTGAAATAGTTGTACAGGCTGTGTAAGATATCAGGTTAATGAAGCAGTGATGACGCTAGCACAGTGTGGGCGAGGGGGGGGTATCAAGGTCATCTGTCGGCGATCTATTGCATCCGATAAGGCTGTCCATTAATAGAGACGCGATAGTAAAGCAAATACTTGTTAGATGAGAGTAGCGAAGACTTCCACTCAACATCAAAGATCGGTATTTTTTTCTTTTTTTGTGTTTTTTTGTACGCAGCATACAGGTCAGGTAAACTAACCACCGTAATTGACTTAAACCTTGGTGAACCTTGGATTTAGCAAAATCGGTTGTACGGTTATGTCAGGAAAATCGTAATCTTTGTAAATCCCTATTAGAACAGCGCTGGGTAGAATTACAATTTTTCGTTTTCATCCATTTGACATGACATTTTCACAGAATGTTTATATTGTTCTCGAATAAGGAACGTTGTGTATGAAATATACTTTGGCTACAGTTACTATCGAGTCTAGAAAGCAAAAAATCTTGGCAACATGATTCTGCTATAATTTATATCTATGTGATGAATGAAAAACATTAATTTTATCACCCTATTTTCTCCAAAAAAAACTTGTCCAATCTCAATAATATTTGCAATAATGTGCATCTCTAATGTGTTCACATTCAGTGTGAATTTGAATTTTTTCAGTGAGATTTTATCTTTCAAATTCTCCCGCCCAGCCCAACCTTCTGGGGTTTTTACAAACTTTGAGATGGTGTTTGTCAAAAATGGTCCAACCGATTTGACCCCAAAACTATACAATTGGATAAGTTTATGTTGATTAGTCAAACCGTGCGACCTGTGCAGTGGTTACAAACAGACAGAAAAACACTGGAAAATCTAGGAGTAAAATGGAAGTCTTCGCATCGCTCATCCAACAACTTTCAAGTATATTCTATATAAATATCTTGCTCATCTTTACAATGCACTCGCTGCATTTTCATAGTTTTTAGATACAGTCTAGTTACAGGGAGCGTGTAAAATCCTGTGTAATTTCGTTTCGTGTCAGTGCTATCATGTCTAACTAATTGATATTGCATGTTTTACATATTTTCTCATTAATCCTGCAATAACTTTCATTTTTCAATTTGGTACTGCTTATTTCTCAGTCAAAACTGCTTTTTCTAGAATATTTTCTCAGCATTTGAATTACTATAAGTAGGATGTGATTTTCGTGATGTCCTCTTCCCCATATCGCAATGCAAAGTTCTAGCGTCATCCCTAGAAGAAAGTGGCCTAATAGTATACTGTTAGTATCAACGTAACAAAATAAGTTCATTCTAATATCTTAAAAATTCAACGAAAAACCAAAACGTTACCAATAGGGCCTACGATACCTAATAAGTACAGACCTTACAAAATGATAGAAATGTCTAATGAAGGAATAAAAGTGCATTACATCTAGCCAGTGTCTCGCAAGATGAAGATATTGTTAAGCTTTCCACTATTGTAATCCCAAAATGACGTAGAGCAAAGTAGAAACGAAGCGTTCGTGCATTTTTCTGCTGAATTATAAAATCTTGGGCATGACACTTATGTTGATGATATTTCACTTGAATCGGTACTGAGAGCGTCCTTCTCAGAATAGCCATTTGTCATTTCCACATCTCTACATTTGTCTAACCATTAGTGTGCAATCATAGGTCGGCATACACTGAATTTGAAGTTCAACGTTGAAGCCAATAAATGAATGTGAACTTTGAAGAAAAAAGTTAATTTAAGCTTCCCAACTCTGCCAAAATACATACACTATTATATATTTGTATCCACGAAAGAAGAACGCTGTCTATCAATCGAATAATAATTATAAAAACTTTAACAATTATAGCAAAAACTAACTGGAGCTTTATGCATGTAACGTTTTTGAAAGATGTAGTTCTTTTTCTAATTACGGATATTGTCTTAAAAAATCGTTGTCCCTTAAAATATCACTGTCACGGTGATAACGATCATAATAACGAGCAGGTAACAATGGTATTTGTGTTTGTTACGTTGGTATACATTATTAAATCCTACGTCATCCGGGTGCCCTTTTGTCAACAGTCACGTGATACGGAAGAGCCAAAGTGTGGACGTGTGACCATCCGAATGTTTAGCCGGGAAGTAGCAACTCGAAATGAAACTTGAATCGTCCGAGGATTGAAAAAATAATTCTCTCCCATATCCTATTGCTAAACATTTTAACATTTTTTTTTCAAGTAGCACTTGTAGGATTCGAACCCGGCAACCCTAGTATTTTAGGCAGACGTCTTATCCAAAGCGCCACAAGGAATGCCAAAACACATCGTTTAAATGTGCAACTCTTTGTTTTGGTTGGAAGGGGGGATCGTGACCGTTTGGGTGCCAACACAAGAGCCTGCACTTCGGGCCTGTTTTAGGTCCCCCCCCCCCCCTCTACCGTTTGACTTGTGATTAAACAGTTTCACCCGATTCATCCTTCCACCATCCTTGTTCTTACAACCTTCTTTCATGGATACAATTACGTTGTTTCCTCACGTCTTTTCAAGGTCAGAATAAGTGTAACGGCATGCAGGTCAGTTGAACAATCGACCGACATCTAAGCCCTCTAGATCTTCCGCGACACTGAATAGAACAACGTAATAAACTGGAGTACTACTTGAAGTATAACAGGCCAGTGTACCTTATCCCTATCCTTGTCCTCGAATATTGAAAAAAAACAGATACAAATTAGACAACTTTCAACCATGAGAACCGTCCATATATTACGCAATATTTCAAACTGGTTTTGAATAGTTACAAAGCGTTGTAACTGAAAGAATGCGGGTTGATAGAATCTCAAATTACACTCTTTTCGGTAAAGATTATATTACAGAAAAATATAATTTAAATTTTTTTAAACATCTTCGAATAGTGTCTTAGAGTGAACTATAGTAACTAATAATAGAGTTCTGTAATAATGTTGGTGTAATCAGTTTAAATAGCTGCTGTAAAAGCAACCTTGCAACAACGTGGCAACATTATTGAAATGGTTTAAAAGATTGTCTCGATTGCATTCGTTGACTCGGGGTACGTTAACCTAACCTTCTGAACCATTCTACACGATGGAACTGATGCCGGTGCTATCGAACATTTTCATCGTAAAAACATCATCATTAATGGAAACGTCGATTGAAGTGAGGATGGTCTTATTTGATAAGGATTACTAATTGCATGTCACTTATATTCAAATAAGGAAACTATTGAACACTCTTAATGCAAACATCTAAGAATGACGGAAGATTTAAACTTTGAGGCAAATAGTGAACCAATCTTTGGATATCACAATGTATGAATAAAATTAAACGTGTTTTGAAAATCTCGAGAAATTCCCGATTTTATGTTTATTTCAGATAAAACCCTCGTGCACTTAGGAGATCTAATATTGTGAATTATTTTATTGTAGGTTTAGTTGGTTATTAGCTTAGAATTTTCCCTGGTGTCAGATTCATTTCAATGCAATTATATTCGTAACTACTGGTAACTAAACAAATAATTAAATAAATACAATTAGATAATCATAAGCACCAGACTAGACCTACAATTAAAATATATATCACGTAATATATGGACGGTCCGTTGAAGTAAATCCATGCACATATTGACGACTGACATGGCATCACGATACAGCACACCAATAAGTAAACGACTACGGACACTCACCAGCGCCGGTGCAATTCGCTCAAACTTGTCGTTGACTTGCCAATGGGAGTAAACCGCTAACGTCATCATTATCAGCAGCGTGATGTTGGCACCTTGTTTTACGGCGTCTAGAAAACAATGTTAAATGTCGGCGTTTACTACAATAATCAGAAAGTTTATGTATTGTATTTTATAGCTATAGTTGTAAAAGTGCAACATGTATAAATAGGTTTTAAGTTGAGCAATCAAAGTTTTACTTTGTTTTATTTATACTTTTCGCATTAACTCGTATTGCAGTTGTTATTGCACAGTGATGGTGTATAATGCACACTTATACTACGCTACATTCATCTAGCGAGTAACCTATATAAACCATATGAAGCACAACAATAATAACCAGTAACTAAAAATCATTAATCCAATTCAATTTATGATAAAAACTGATTTTTCCAAAAAATATACAGTGTTAGCATATTCAATCATTTGATAAGCATGTTTTCCACCAGAAAAAAAAATGTAAACAAATTAATTTCAGATTTATCTTTGCTCTTAGCAGTGACGAAGAAAAGTGATCACAGTCCTGGCATCAAAGTTACTCACTTTTAATTTAAAATAGTATTTACTAAATTATGTATATTCTGGTGACAAGACTGCCTCAAAGGCTTATAACAACCAATAGCTGCCGTTTCTAAGCGGTCTTTTGGATAATCATTAGGCCTAGCCTTAATTGGGAAACAATGATTGAATGGCAAGATTTCAATGTTACTGAAAAAGTGTAAATGGAGAAATATTCAGGTGCATTTCCCTACTTTATCTCGTGGGCTGTGACATTTTTCTTTCGGAAGACTATAGTCTTTCGAAAGCACTTGTTTCAATCGAATCAACAGGTTTTAATGTTTTATGTATTTTCAAGGCCAGTTTAAATGCATGTTCATCTTTTTAAAACTATTTACGAACATTAGAAAATCTCTTGAACGTAATATCATTCGTTTCATGCGCGTTGAAACGAAAACTAAAACAAATGCATGTTGCTCATATTACAAAATCAATATAATAATATTATGAAAATTGAATTTAAAATGAAATGTTTTAATAAATCAAAGTCACTTACGTATCGGTATAAAAGCCATTGCAAGACCACAGATGATTTCCAAACACCCAACAACTCTTCGATACCATTTCGACGGTAACTTGAATTCAAGCGTTTCCGCTAACGGGAACACTTTAGCATACTTCACATAGTCCTTTCGCTGGAAACGGAGTATTTCATGCACAATTAATAATATTTGTTCACACAGGAATAACTTGAGGGAGACCCGGAGGGGGGGGGGGGGCCATTTTATGGGGGATTTGGGACCAATTAAATTTGTTCATAATGGAATTGTTTTGTTCAAATACCATTTCTTTACTTACAATTGTTGTTAAATTGGTAGCCTGAAATTTTATTTCTGTACTGAACGATTTATATGTGGAAAATAATCTAAAATTAAATTGAATACCGTATCATATTTAATACTGTTTTTATGAAAATTTCATCATTCATAAAAATAGTCATGTCATTGCATAATTAATTATAGTTTCACATAAAATTGTTTATTTTCTCAAGAATTTTATTTGAAGACTCGAAAGTCGTAGAATTAACCACACATTCATTACAGAAAAACGTATTTAGCTCAGTAAAAATAAACTAAATTGTGAAGAAAGAACAGATCTCAACTGACAATTCTATAAATAATCCAATACTCTGTGCTTGAATTATATGTGACTAGTGTCAACAGATCTTTGGTTAAGGTTAACTATTTTTACATTTTTTAATTGTAGGCTAAGTGACGAATGTTAGGAATTGAAAAACAATTACAAACGTTCAGTGGCAAGGTCTGGGCTGATTATATAAAAAGACATTCTTGGCCAATTCTTCATTGGCATCGCTTTTTTACATTTGATGCTAGCTTTTAGACAAGGCATAATGCCAAAACCCTAAATAACCGTAATGTGCCAAAATAAAATGCAGATATTTACAACACCCACAATCGCTGTATAATGTAACAATATTATTGTCTTAAATGTCACCTATAAATCATTCGCGCGGAGCTTTTCCTGTATCTAGGCGAGAAGCACTACGGGCGTGTATACGTTGTAGCCTTGTTTACAGGGGTAATACAAATATTGATGTTTTTTAGGGGTACGCGGTAACTTGGGGGAAATCTAAAGTGGAGAATATACGTACCAAATCTTTGTGTAGATCTTTACTGATTATTGAAGTTACTTTCATTATCCCGACAAATACAAAAAAGATACCAAGCAACACAGATAAACTTTTCAACACAATCGACCCCATGTTGGATTTTAGAAGTGGCGATAAATTTGAATAACCGGTTTACATTTTTTCTCATTTTACAGTAAATAAAATCATTTATTGGTACTTGTGTTGCAAGAAATGGTGTATCATATTTTAATTGAAAAGAAGGATCTGTCATATTATACTTTTCTTGTAATAAACCACGAAGAATAACAAATAATACTCGGAAACAAAGTACCGCTACGTTTAGTTTATGAAGATGCCTGGCAAGTAGATAGCGCTCTTTTGCTCATCATTCCGCCAACCACCGCTTACAGGAACTCACTCAAGTAACTCGGCGAAACTACTTTACAGAAATAACTGTGATTAATTACGTATTAATACCGTAAATCGGTGACAAGTAGTATATTATTGTAATAAGTAGTTATCAAAAGACGAGCAAAATGGTTGTGAAAGTGTATGTATCAGGTATTTCGGGAAACAAAGAGGTATGTATTTCAAAAGTCGATGTTTTCAAGGAGGGTGCATTTCTGGTGCCTAGATTGTTGAAATCAATTGGGGGGGAGGGGCTGGACCCGACACTCAAATGACATAACCTAATCGGTATTAATATGCCCTAATAAGTGCATATTCTTGAATTCATCGCTAAAAACTAAAGGAAAAGTAGTAGTAATTCTTGAAAAGTGTGGATTAGGTGGCATTGAACTCTTGTTATGCTCCGATGAATGTGTTTTAACCAGACTTTGGCCAAGTGTCAAACTTGACTGGTCTTATCTTATTTTTCATGCTGGGTCTGGCCCACTCCCACCTCATAGATTATACTCACTTCCTCTATGTTGTGATAAGCACCAAGCTGTCATAGCGGCTGTAGGCCTAGTGTTTGGTGTAGGCCTATGACCAACACTACAAACTTAATGCTATGACCATTGAGCTATGACTCAAGATAAATAGCCCTAGGCCTACCTAGCCACTGATGTGTTTGGGCATTGAGTTTGTACTTGTAGGCTCAATGGTTTGAGCTTCAATTAGTAACATCACATGTCTCTGCCCAAAACAGATCAGCGTGGCTTACTATATAATTATCTTAGTTCAGTTAGGGCCTGAGTTGCACTTGTTGCATTTAAATTTAATGTAATGCCAGTTGCATTTCTTCATTACTGACATATTGCTATGAAGCTGAAATACCTTGAGGTCTAGACTTAGAACCCGGCTTGACGTCAACGTCCAAGAAAACAACGGCTCGTAAAATGATAATTGGTAAATTTGTCATACTCGGTAACATCCCTAATTTTGAAAAAAAAAATCTTGGAAATGGTGAACCATTTGGTACCGAGTAACACAAAATTACCTGATTATTCCCCACCTTGCACTTCATTCGACTTTGAACATTAAACTCCTCATGTTTTCATTAATCACTTGACGGACATCACTTGGTCGCGCCAACAGGCTGTCAACGCACATACGCGTTCACACACTTTCCAATGTTGCATTTAATATCTCGACAGCATTTCGTCAATAGGGCCTGTAGGCCTACTGACGTCTAGGAGATTTTTTTCGCCAATAGGATACGTTAATGTATCAAAAAAATAATATAATACAGTCGGATGTTATTTCAGAACCTCTTTCCAGGCTTTCCCACCTTACATATGTCATGTTGACGAGCCTCTGAATGCTTAATTACAGCATTGAGTTTCATTACAGTGATATTGGCAAATTTATTGTTTTATATATTGAGTAAAACAATATATAGATCAGTACAATAAAACTACTGGTATTTGTTTCCACTATAAATGTAATACATTGCCATTATAAATAAAAGTATAACAAGTACAAGTAGGCTGTGCAGTATAACCCAGACTGATAGGTAGAGTAGTGACCTAGTAACCTGGCTGTCTAGTACCCACCAATGCAATTAAGTTCCGATATTGATATTTTCATATATCTTATATCTTCGCTTTTTCCGAAGAAGCTAATAGCATACCTACCATTAGTTGATGTATTTGTTCCTTATGTCGAACGGCAGGTGAAGAAACGTCAGCAGCGAGTATCGATGATCCTAGAAAGCAAGCATATTGACTTCGTAACGGTTGACATTACGGAACCAGGAAAAGAAGAAGAGAAAGAATTCATGCAACAAAAGAGTAATGCTAAAGATGCCAAACATCCTCTACCGCCACAAATGTTTAATGACGAGGAATATTGTGGGGTAAGTCAAGTTTAAATGTACCTGTACCGTACTAACGTATTTAATTCATGTATCGTAAAGCCCTAACAACATTGGTATAAGTCATATTCAGAAGTCAAATCAATTGACAAATTAAAATGATTATCGAGTTAGCCTGTATTTAATTAAATTTAGTGACACTGGCAACATTTGATTAGTTTACTCGTCAATAACTACGAAAGCAATAATAAACACCTTCTGTTCTATTCTTAATGTAATTTTGACGTACCGTAGCCTGGTAAATGTAGGATTATAAGAACCAAAATTGAACTACAATAGGAAATTAATTTAACTAATATAACATCAAATATAACCTCAAAATGCAGCTCTACTAAGAATGTTCTGACGTCCCCCACTGCTCACCCTCTTTTCACCACCTTGGGTACGTACATACGTGATTCAAGTTTTTCAAGCCGTACCCCAAATAGCCAGCTCATGATGCCCATTGGCCGGGCCCATTGAATATCATTTTTATCAACAGCGTAAAAGTCTCTTCTTTTCCCACACAGGACTACGATGAATTTGACCTCGCAAACGAAATGGACGAACTGGAGAAGTTCTTGAAAGTAGCGCCTGCCGTTTCCAAAGCTGATCTAATTCTGAATAAAACCGAGGATAAACTTGGAGGCGGCGATACAGTGATCGACGCCACTCCTCTCAACGGACAAGTCAACGGAAACACGTCGAGTAGGGAGGTACGTTTGTAACCACATTGTTATCTTTATTTATTTTACACAACACAGCTTAGACGTTGTGGCTGAGTACCGGTAGTAGAACAGTTACGAGATGACAGATTCTGTCGAGAACTCGGTTCTGCTAAGAAGATGATGTGACTTTCATCAGACTCTATGGTTGGCCCTTTTGTAGTCACAACCCCTTTTCACGAAAGGGAATGTTTTGGCAACCTCAAAGTCAATTAATCCCCCTCTCCCTACCGTACCCCTTTTCCTAATTACCAATAATTATTGTATAAACTACCCCGAGCGCTGGAGACATACCGGCGATCGAGAGCAAGCCAAGAAGGTGCTCGAAAAAAATATGCAAAACATGGTTAGGCAGTTTAGGGCAAAAAAAGAAGATTGTACAAACTCCAAAGATTGTGTTCTCACGTAAAATAGTCAAACAACCAACATTACTGACATTGACAAAAATACTAGGCCTTCTTGGATGTACAGCAAATCATTTTTTTAATCATTATTGTTTTTGATGTAGGCCTAAGTCATATTATAATATAAGGATTAGGACTTGGATCTTTCCAACTTTTGTACCAGACCTAACAATCTACTAACCAGTATATTACCGGTATTTTGGTAGTGTAAGTTGTAGACAGACAAATGAGCACTGACATTTCTCGTTCTTTCCCTTAGATTTCTCTTTTTCGTGTCTCAAAGCAGACTTAGTATTTGCGTATTACTAAAAATCTAGTGTATGGCCCATAATGAGTTTAAAAATAATACCATCCCTAACCACACAATCTGTGAACCACTAATATTTAGTACGGTATTATACAAGTCTATTATCTCTACAACTATTTCCTCACCGGTACTAAACTTTCTAAACAGTGGAAAATAAATCTGTTGATTTTATAAAGACCACTTTCAGCATTGGCCCTACTA
The DNA here is from genome assembly GCA_907164805.1 of Brachyptera putata. NCBI lineage: Eukaryota > Metazoa > Arthropoda > Insecta > Plecoptera > Taeniopterygidae > Brachyptera > Brachyptera putata. The sequence goes on along the minus strand of OU015472.1, from coordinate 16,000,388 downwards.
TTTGAACTACTGTTTATTTACCAGGCAATATTGTATACATCCTGGTATCTAGTGTCCAATACAAACATCCCACTCCATGTTTAAAGAGAATAATCAGTTATTCAGTATTAATGTAGACATTGCTTTACTTTCTAGTGTAATACTCTTCAATCCAACTAATAATTAATTCCACTTGTTCTTCTTAGGCCTGAGCATATGTAGAAAGGAAAGCCTTTGTGTTTGAAGGGAGTAAAATATTTCTTAGCTTTTCTATTATTCATAATGTTGCTTCTAGTTGAACCGTGCATTTATGTGCAATTGCAAGAGTTCAATAATAATGAATAAATATTAAATATATAAAAACATTTGCACTTGAATTCTGTTCACCTGTTAGTTTGTGAGCAGTCACAGGTGGCTGAACAAGAGTAATTAACTTCATATTAATTACCGGTACCAACTTGGGAATTAATTAAGTAAGCATGTTAAAAACTAGTTTAATACTTGACATGTTACGCTTATCGATATTTCGAAAAACATCGGTTGTTAAAACTTCAAGCCAAAGTGTTCAGGAAAAAACTGTTGTAGATTGTAATAGAATAATGTTTACACGTTTATAACCAATTCAATGATCTTTTAATTCGGATCTCAGCACTAATTTACGAGTTGAAAGATGACAGTACCGATCGATACCAGAGCTGGTCCTGTCTTCTTAATTAACCGTCGGGCTTTGTGTGATTTAGCAAATAGCGAACCATGTGTAGAATAATGTATGAATGCGTATAGTATTAAATTCACAAGTCGTTGTTTGTAGCAATCGGCAGAAAAAGAACCCGAAGTACCGGCACCGGCATTGGAAGAAAGAAGAGTAGAAAGCATGGATGAAGACGTTGCAGAAAGAACGGAAGAACCGGAAGTTGAAGAGGAGACAGAGGAGGAGGAGGAAGAAGAAGAGGGAGCTTCCGAACAGTAAACCTCTTTGATACTAACAACTAACACGGCCGGTAACGGAAACATTTGTTTTATTTATAGGCCTACTTGAAGGATTTTGTCATAATGTCAAATGTACATGTTATTATTTCTATGATTTTGAAACTGATCAGAGATTAATTTGGGGGAAAAAGCCATAATATTTTTAATATCAATATATTTTTATTTGGCATAAGAACTCAAATTCTATAAGATGTACGCTCGAAACAAAGCAATCTGAGTTGTCTGTTATGTTTATAATCTTTTAGCCATATACATGCCCCTAAACTGCCACTCCCCCCTCTCAAATAAATCTCCCGAGACCCAGATCTGACACCAACAAGTGAATATGACGATCTAAGAGGTTTACGTCGAGAGTTCTAACGTAGGTTATGTCGTCGTATGTCAGTGTCCTTAAGGAACGTTATCATCCTTCAGTCCCCGTCGTAATGTAATCGCCATCAACACAAGTCCCCAACAAACGCGATTAAACGTTCAACATATTTTATAAATTTTCAATTTGGATCTTCTCTGGTGTTTATGGTTTCTTAATTAATCTCTGTCAATATATATTTTTATTTGAAAAAAATATATTTTATTGGAAATGTAGAACTTCACATTGAAATATATTAGTTTTACCGTACATTTACATGAGGCTACGTATATTGCTATAAATTGTCCACTGTGACCGTAGATTGATATGACTATAGAACTTTACAAAAGTCTGACTGCTGGAGAGTTACGTAAATTCCCTATGCATGCACTTCTAATACCAAAATACTGGTAAGAATTCAAATTGTAAACAGGTAAATGGTTACAGTACCTACTGTACTAAAGACATGTAAACAATAAATATAAATGTTATACTTACCGTACTTCTTCAATGAAAATAATTGAATATCTTTATACTGCTCAAATTAATGCAAAATATTATTTATTTTTAAAATAGAATTAGGTATCATTTCTGTTTATGTGCTTGCTTTTGTGTATGACCTGTATTTAGGTTGGTCAGACTGACATCAACTTATCGTTAATTTCATTTTGAAAAATCATACATTTAATTCTTCCTCAGATTGTTATTTCGAATATTACGAAACGATGTGTCGCTAATTGCAAATACGTCGTCACGTCTAATAAGTAGGTGATAATTTCATTACAGCATTGAATCATTACGAATCGTAGATGTGCATCGGTGTCGCTTCAGTATAATAATGTTAAATGCAGTGTTTACCAAAATTCCCCAGTGTTTAAATCTTTTAATAGCAAATTTATCCATGACACCAAATATAATGTTTTCGAGCACATTTCGTTGTATTTAGCATACTATTTGTAAGTGTCGTGAAGGAAAAATCTAAATAGGCCTATATCATATTTCTGCTATTTATTTTTGTTTAAAAATTAATTTTCAAGTATTATTTGAAGAGGCTTTGGTTTTAAGTTAAGTTTATTTTGTATTGGTATCACAATAAAATTATCAAATATGTATACCTACCTATGAATTATAATTCTATAGTATGAACACCATGTTTGTAAATAAACCAAATCAATAAAATTATGAAGATTAAATTCATTTTACATTACTTTTACATTTGTTTCATTTAATAACAGTTTAAAACCAATTTCCGTTGGTTTAAGGTTGATAATACTGTATAAGTTTACTTGTGAAGTTGATCTATCAACTGAATAGACGTAAAAACTTGTATAGTAAGTAACTGTTGTTGAGAAACTTGCTGTAAAATTCAACATTCACTTCTTTGGTAAGTGTTTCTAATCGACTACGGTGGAACCTCTTCAGGTTTTCAGGAACCAGACGAATAAAACTTACTAAAGAAACTATTTAATATGTGGGAGCATATGGACGGGATCAAAAACACCGGTAAAACTTACAAAGGTGAAAAATATACTAAAGAGAAACTTACTAAAGAGGTTTTACTTTAATCATAAATCTTGTTATGAAAACTCATTCACTCTCAAAATGCCACATCTGTCGAAATCTACAAACCTAACAGTGAAATTTGTGTTTGTTACGTTGGTAAACAACCTACCTTCAGCTCTCGAGGACACAGGTAAGTGTAGCCTCATTAATACGTTCATCGGAGGACTAGACTTGAGAAACTTACCGAAGAAACTGTTCAACGTAAGGGAGCATATGGATGGATCACCAAACAAAACTTACTATGGTAATGAATGAACTAAACAGAAACCCACTATAAAGTGGTTCTATTGTATATTACTACATAACAGTATTAAATTAATCAATAATCAACATTCATATTTAAATAGTAGCACTGCCCTTGGTAGCTCAGTGAGCTGAGGCACTGCTTCAGAAACTGAAGTCACTGCTGGGTGTGGGTTCGAGTTCCGGCGTGGGTTTTTGCAAACAACTTTTCACTTATCACTTCATAGTTTCATAATCACCTTCTCATTCGTACCCTCATATAACCTAGCTGTTGGTCGGTCGTTAAGTAAACAACATGTAAATAGCTGTTGGTAGTGTCTATCAACAAGGCCTTCTCTTCCCCCCTCTCACACACACACACAAGACTCAAAAAGACCCCTTGTAATGTTCATCATATTCTTATCTTAGCTCAAGAGTTTGATGTTGGTTCTTCTTTCAAGATTAATTCAAACAGAAGGAAATGTTGAAAAAATATTTATATTGTATCATTTTGTTTCAAATGTTGGTTGAGAATCAATCAAATTACATATTTTTTTAATACAAAGTCTTCATTTTTGGACTCTCTTGTCCCTCTCTCTTCCCAGCCTGCTGATAGGAACTCATTTTTCCGTTCAATATGTTACAAGTCAACTCTTGAGATACGGATTCATATGTGGAGTGAGGAAAATGGAGAACATCAGGCTTGAGTAATAGGTACACGTCCAGACAGATAACAAGGAAACGTTGATAGATTATAATCTAGTTAAGACTCTTCGTACATAGGTTTACTAATACGTATTAGTAATCACATATCACACAATTGGTTAGTTCAGCATAAAAAACACTACGTTTGTTAAACTACGGGTTCTTGTCTGGTACGAAGATATTCTTCGTGTACAACATTGAGTTACGCGGTGATTTCACGAAACAGTCGAGATTTCAGAAGATAACATGGAAATACAACAACGATGGATTTGTCTGAAGGTCAAAGAGATTAGAATACTTAGTACGGTTGCGATCACATAGAGTGGACAATCATTCCACGTCAAAACCCATCCTGACGAAAATCTATTGTCATACGCAGTACAACTAGTAGGCAATGTACACACGTACTCCTTGTACAGTCTGTGAACAAATTAGCGGTAAAATAGGCGTGGATCATTCAAATTTCGGAGTAAACCATTTTATGTGGCCGCAAATGTACAGTTTGAGAAAGGTTAACTAAATTATTTCAGGTTTTGTAGTCTTTTGTTGACAATAAAAATATTCAAGTCTTGTAGATTGATGTGGTTGTTTGCACAGAGTTGGCCATGTTGTGAATTCAAGGCCTACATCAGGTAGATAAATTATAATGTAAAGTCTGTTGAAGATAAGAGTTGTTCAGTAAACCCGTTTAGTCGGTGCCGAAGTACTTCTGTCCAAAATGGTTCGGTGCCACGTGGTGAATTTCTGACGTCAAGATTTTCATCTGAAATTAAATCAAAATATTAATCGAACAATTTTGAAAATCTTCTGGACAAAAATGTGAAATAATATTCAACGATAAGGGAAAAAAAATCGACACTTAAAGTAACAACAGAATGCACGTCTAAATGCCAATATGGCCGACGAAATGTTACAAAAGAACTGTCAACAATGTAACATTTTTAATGAACATCACTGTTGAGATATACGCGCAGATAATTTTGTAACTTTTGTCAAGTTTCACCGTTTACCACTGACAGCGTATCTGCAACTTTTGTGCCAAAAGAGTCGTTTTCAATAAACTTGAGCATATAGCCTCTCCGAAGCACGTATTTTAATCACATCAATAGATTAGTTTCAGATTGAAACTTTTAAACTTTAATTGAAGATTAATAAAATCTAAAATGGATGCATGTGGCGTAAGAGTGACGTCTAGGACAAAAGACGACAGAATCACGGAGGAAGTACGGTAACGAATACCTACAAGTGGAAATGCCGCGACGATGGTTTTCGCTGCGAACGGCGTACAGAACAAATTGGACAGGATGATGTTGTCTTCCTGAACGCCGTGCTCCTTTAGAACGGCTACGGCTTTGATGACCGTATTGCCAGTGCCTGGGGAATGGAGGTTTCATTACATAATATTAATAATTAATGTATATAACATTAATGATCTTTATGAGATCTCGGCCCACCTTATGGGTTTCCGAAAGACACAGAATTACAACATACTACAAATTATAGATAGTTGACAACGAAAGGTTTTTGGAAATGTCCTTTCACTTATCATCACTTCATAATTTCATTGCCATCTGCTCATTCGTACCTCTAACACTAACAGTAATCTAATTCTAATCATCAAAGGTTAAGCACCAGTTAATCCGATAGTTGATATTTCGTATATATAACTGATCCGTATTCTTCTACGACCCGGTATTACCAAGTCCAGTTAGACTTTATCTGAGAGTTGATGGAAACAAATACAGTGAAACCTCTATGCATCGTTCCCAGATCCATTGTTTTCCTGCTTGTATCATTCATTTTTCCTCACCCCACTCCTATATAATCAATGTTAAATTTTCCTGCATGGATGGATTCATTTTCCCGGTCCCTTGAAAAACAATGGATCAAGGTTTCACTGTAGCATGGGTAACCACCAGTGACAACAACTTTGAACTGCCAGTTGGAGCAACTTCCACGTTGGTAAAACCGTGCCCAAGTTGGATCAAGATGTGGTTTGACTCACTCATGATCGGATACATCAAGAGGACTTTCCGCTGCGAAATGTCTTCGGGGAAACGAGCGTAGACCACTCGGGCTTCGTGAGTGTCCGCGTCTGACTCGACGAGGATCTTTCCGATTCTGATTGACCGACAACAATCACGCAAACCCTAGAACAATAAATATGCTAAACTGAAGAGAGATAAGTTGACTTAGCACCAGTTGTACCAACTGATTAGTGAATTAGACAATAATTAGCTAGATACTCAACTTATCACATTTAGTTACGTATGCTATTCCGTACCTTGACTAATGATCAAAATCAGTACCGTAGTTAATTTTCAGTTGGTACAATCAGCTCTTGGGCATACCGGTATTAAATTAATCACTATTTACTTCTCAAATGACTGTAGGCCTAACATACTATAAAATTAATTTTGTATTAGGCCTACCCTTTCCATATATTTGATCTTTAGAAATTGGGCTAAACAACACACTGCAATGATGATTCAGATCTATTATCATCAGTGAATGATGAATAGAGTGAAAGTATATTTGATTAGGTGTTTAAGGAAAGGAAATGTGGCCTGCTCTTGAGGAACCATCCCGGTATGCACTTGAACGACCGAGAGAAACCACGAAAAACCTTCGTCAGGATGGTTGACAATGACGGGAAACATACCTACTCCAGTTTTCCAAAGTCCAGCGCGCTTGCAATTGATTGCTAGCAAAATTCAACTGTTCGACTGAGATTCGACCAATGGTGATACAGAAAAGGTAAGTATTTTTGTGAAATTAGTTTCATCACTCTGTACACCCTATCAGCTAACACACCTATCAGTAAACATTTTCAGTCTTGTCATAGCATTATGAGAAACCTGACTTGACAACAATTTTCAATTGGACCTACATTTCGGAAATGTGCATCATAATTCACAATTAATACGAAAAAGACACTGCCAGAATTTTATAGATTTTGATCTGGACATGGAAAGTACATATTATTCTATACGAAAAAAAAACATTGAGTAAGCGTATTAAAGTTGATATTTTGATCAAAAAAAGCCTATAACACCTCATAAGGTGATCTATTTTATATTTCAAACAAGTTAGTCTTTTTGCCTACTTAGCCCCTATCTTGTAGACCTATGCCAAGCATAGCATCTGTACACATAAGTCTTCGATCATTTTTCTGACATTCGTCTGCCTGATAACGAGTTGGCAATGTTGGCCAGATGCTGTATATGGTAAATCACATTGTGAAATTAACCAAGTTTACTGCTGTTACCTGCTCCATCGCCTCGCCACTTCTCACGATGCTGACTCCACAGTTGCCCTTCTGATACTTCAAGCCGGCATAATCGGCCCCGGTCGGAGTTGTTATCACACATTTCGAGAACGGCAGTTGGTTCAAACTTTCCTCAATTACCAGACGGATCTGAATTGATAAGAGGATAAATATAATTAAAATATATTCACATATTAGAAAAAAGAAGTAATAATAATTCTATATGTATCATACTCGACTCGTCCAACTATAATGAATAGGCCTACCAAGTACATACCAAGCGGTCGGCATAAAATTTGAAGTCACTTCTTGTTGTATTTCTGGAAAAAATTAGAAGTTATTATAATTCTGTATCCCGGCATAGACAGTGAAGTGTCTACATAGTAGGCCTAGGCCTACACAAGTCTTGGGCGTACATGGTTAGGTAACGAAACAAAAATTTCGAGTTAGAGACACAGTGTAATGACAATGGCATCTAAGACACCTAGCTGTTTGGTGATAATGCTTCGGTGATCTGAGGCCCCTTCGGCACTGAATACATAAATGCCTGTCCTTGGTTATGGCCAAAGACATTAATATAATATCTACGGCATTGGCATTAAATTGGGTTATAAAACTCATTGTGTTTCATTGACAGTTTATAGGTTAAGATTGATGGATGGAAACTTACTTGTCCCTTAAAATTGTCTGTAACTCTTTCACTTGGTCATTTGAAGGTAAAGTTTTCAAATGTGGTCCATAATCCTCAGCTTTCTCCATTTTCTCACTGGGTACCTTGGTAAAATCACCGGCACTTCCCATTGTTTAGTTTTTTATGAAAATAAAATTATGAAAATGACACTTGCTATCAAGGTTATGAACCTTTAATCAGCTGTTGCACGACGTTTACCGCCTTCTTGAAAGACGTTTAAAGATGTTTCACCGAAAACTCGGTCACTGTGAATAATGGCTGCCATATTAACGGGCAGCCGAGTGTTAGTTTCCACTTCTACGCGAATAAAATCTAAATTACATTCTCGTTGTTTATCATACTTACAATTGGGTTTAGTGTCAAGTAAAAATTATCCATTCAAATCATCACATCGATTATTCAGTGATCCGTGGTGCAGCCGCTCCGTAATACCCATATATGGATTAAGGGTAGGCATGTCATTCTCGTTAACGTAGACCTTGAAAGGCAATAATACTTCTTGTTGCTTCATCATTTATTTTGCCTAGGCCTATGTTATGATAAGGAAAATCTAGATCAAGGTCATCCCGTTCAATCCATCCTAACTCCATCAATCCAACTGTGCTTGTAGCTGCACACATATAGCTCGAGGTTGTGTAGGTTAGGTTGTAGGTGTAGGAGTTTGAAGTTATTGTACAATGAATTCTAGGGTTAGGTTGGGTAGGCCTAGGCCTAAGATTTCGAGCGCCATGGAATTAATCCAATGCTAGTGCCTAGGTCCAAAGAGTTTTGTTGCTTAGCAGAGGCATTGCAGAGGCTTGACTTATATGTGCACATGAATTGGCAAAATCTTTGCTTGCATGATATCAATAAGTAGCCTAGGCCTACCTCAGTGATAGATCATGCGGATCATGATGAAATGGCATTGTAGGCTAGCGTAGCCTGTTACATTTCCGAGGTAGATTCAAGACGTGTCTAGCCATTCATGAATTCATAACATTGGAGAAATGGGTCGCAGATCAAGAAAACGTCAAAAACTCCGGCTATCTCCCAGATCTTTCACAAATCTTGGTTCAGACCCAAGTTTAATCAAACTTACAGAATGGATGACCAAGAATGGTTGGTCTGCAACTTGCCGTTTAACTCCAGCCAATTTCACCAACACTGGTCGTGGCTTACAGACTAAAGAGAATCTTGTAGCCGGCCAAACAATTGTCAGCATTCCGACTCACCTTCTCATCACGACAAACTCAGTTCGAGACTCTGAAATAGGATGGCTTTTCAACGAAACTGTACAAGGCACTAAATTTGTTGCTCAACTTGTTCTTTCTGCCTTTGTCATTTGGGAAAAGAGTAAAGGAATCAACTCCTTTTGGTTTGATTATCTGAACACACTGCCTACTGAGTTTAGTACGCCTGCTTTCTGCACAGAACAAGAACTTACGAATTTACCACCCTTTTTGTCCAAGCCAATATTGCTTCAAAACGAACACATATTAGACGCTTTTCAGATGTTGAAAAAAGTGACTCAAAAGAAACATAATTGTGCTGATCAGTTTAACGTATCATCTCCTCCCACTTCAAAATTAAAATGCAACTATTGTAGATTTGAAACTGACCTTAGCAAACTCTTTAGTTTTGAGAATTTCCTTTGGGCATGGTTTGCAGTCAATACTCGTACAGTTTATTTAGAGAATCCTGCACAATCTACGTCACCAAATAATATTGAAATATTAGATAAAGATTGTTTAGCATTGGCTCCATATCTAGATATGTTTAATCATTCCAATAGTGCTAAGGTAGATGTAGGCTTGAGCAAAAATTGCAATTTTTATGAAATTCGAACGTTGGTGCCATTCAAAAAGTATTCTCAAGCTTTTATCCGATATGGTTCACATCCGAATATTAAACTATTCTCAGAATATGGCTTTGTTTTACCTGAAAATCAATTTGACATGATTGAGTTCAATTTTGATGAAGTTTTTTGTGCCTTCAAGTTGGCATCTCCTCTGAGTTCAGACTGTTCAACTTCTAAATATTCATTCATTACTTCCCACAATCTTAAAACTGATCTGTATATCAATTCAGAAGGTCTTAGTTTCAATACGGTTGCTTTAATTTATGTATTTTTACTGTCAAGCTCTGATTTTTCTAATCGTACATTCAACCAAAAGATATTTTCTGGTAATTTTGATGCAAATGAACGTAGTATGATCAACGCTGTTGCTCACATTTTGATGAATACAAAATGCACGGAATATGCGCTTGTTCTGAAGAATATGGAAAAAGTAGATAATAGTTCATCAAGTTTCAATGTTGCTAAAGATTTAATAAAGGAATGTATCAATTTATTAAATGCGTCAATACGATTAGCACAGGCTGTAGTCTTAGCATCATAATTTACGTTAATGGGATTTTAGGACTAGAGGGTTTATAGGTGCCTCTATTGGTACTAAATTTTAGTGACATATAAGGTCTATCTATATAAGCATAGGGCTTTGTCATAAGCATTGGCTGTGATTATTAGTATCAACATTTTATTTTTATTTGTCTTTAAATATATTTACACTGCTTTTAAATCAAATTCTGCGCAGAATATAATTTTAAAATGCACCCACACGTGATACGACAGTGAATTTTAATAAGTAATAATAAAAGGTAGGCTACCCCGACGGAAATAACTCGTGATCAAGTGTACCATCAGAACGTACGACAAAACGTAAAACCCACAAGAACCTTCCACCTAACCAGACTGCCTGTGACAAATCCGTCTTTTCTTAAAACCGTTTCCAAGAAGCAGTACTTGAAGATGTCGACATGAAGCTCCAAAGGCGGGATTTGTCACAGGGTGCGTATTAAATTAATCTGCAACTTGATGTAAACTTATCTTTTGCATACATTTGAATGAATCCTAGTCATTTATAATGAATTACAATATTCTATAGAGGTACTTCTACTCTGTTAAAGATCAATTAAATCAAATCCAGCAAAGAGACTGTTTTTAATTGAACCTCGACCAAGACTTACCCATTATGCATTATTTATGACTCTCTTCTATGTCGCATATGTTTCAATTTTTTTATTATTATTGACAAGTAACACCTCATTTACAAAAACTATAGTGGGGTACAAAAAAACATAGAGCAAATGAAATATGTTGATACCGTACCATCCCATCTGGATGTGCCTAATAGTTGATTAATATAATCCAAAATTGAAGTGGTGATAAATTAATAAATAAGAACTGATTGTACCAACTGTTATTGAAGTAGGCCTAATTATTGATTAATGTATGAAAATAACATAGAGCCTACTTAACCTTGGGTAATAACAACTTAACCTGCCAATTATCGATTAATTCACTATTATCACCGAACGGGTGGACCAGTAGTAGCACGCTGATACATCATTCAGGAGACCGGGAATCGCTTCTTGCCATGGTCGACCATCCTGACGGAGGTGCATCGTGTTTTCCCTCTGTCGTTCAGGTCAATACTGGGATGCGCCGTTTACAACTCCTTTCTACCATCCAATAACACATATTCATCTCCTTCCCATCACCTCATTTATCATTCACCGACGCCAATAGATCCTAATCATCATTACCTAGTGTCATTATACATAATATAAATAAACAAAATCTTTTGATACAGCCTGCCCTAATACAAGGTAAAATTATTCATACCAGATTAGTAACAAATGACTATAAATAGTGCTTTGAAACATGTGTTGGTTGCAGTGCACAGCTAGCACCCCGAGCCATGGCTTCGAATCGCACAAGCGCAAGCGCACGAAGTCGGGCGGTTACGCGCCGGTCAGTCCGAGCGCGACCGACACCGACCACGTCGTCACCGACTTCATCTCGTCAAAGATCCCGTCGGCTCAGCCGGTACGAGGATGCTTTCATCCGGGCGTGTCGGCCATGGACCGGGAGACCATGAAGCTGGACGGCCACCAGGTGTCCAGCCAGGATATGCTGCGGGGCATGATGTCATACATCTGGCCAAGGGTAATATTGGATTTATTTATACTTTATAATGAATAAAAGTCTGTTTAATACACATAAGATTGCTTAAAAAACACAGAATAAAAATCAATTGATAAAAATATAAAAAATAACCATAATAAAATATTTGAAAGAGTAATAAAATAACAATAGAATGAGAAACAAAACATAAGTTAATTAAATATAGAAATAGTTGCAATGAAAAATGTAAAAATAATAATGAATACTTAGAAAAAGAGAATGAATAAATACAGCTAACAATATTTGATAAACAACAAAGAGAACAAAAATATGAAATGACAAGAAAAACAAAATCAATGCTGAAGTCTGTGAAGATGATGTCGTAAAATTTGTAAAGATCCTCGAAAGGCGAGTAAAACAATGTTATAAATAAATTTGTTGTTGAGTTTGAATTTTTTACAAAATTGTATGAATAAATAATTCTTTAAAAATAATCAGTAGCCTATACAAGGATAATTATTCTAGTATCATTCATTACATTTTATTTGTGGTATATTTGCAATTTACCACAGTAGGCCTACAGTGAAACCTCTATCGTTTTCGAGGTAGGCTTACTTGTAAGGAAAAAACAACGAAAAAGAAAATTTCGATGTTGGTTACTCAGGAGTTGGGTATCAATATGACAAAATGATTCATCGAGGTTCCATTGTAGATCCTTTTATTACTTTTAATACCGTTCAATTTAAATAACAGCTTTGATAAATAGAGCCGTATTTTAATGATGATTCAAACGTTTATTTCCATCAAAATACTTGTCAAATGGTAGTGAACCTACCTGTTATTAGACAAGCTTTTGCGAGGATTCAATTTGACGTACTGAAATTTTTTTGCGTTTTTCAAGTTTTTTTGTCGGTTCTCCACAGGTCAAACGGCTACAGCTATCAACTTCAAACTATTTTCACTATGGTTCCTCATCTAACTTTGATCTGTATACTTTTGTGGCATTATCGGGTGGTAACTTTTATTTTTATGAATTTTAGATTTCAAAAATACCCATTAGAATAACACAGCAGAAAAAATATACATATATATATTTTCCAAAAAAATGAAATTTTTTGTCAAGTTAAATTACATTTTGATACACAAAATGTTCAGCTTGATCAGGTCAGCTATTTTGAAGAAAAAACATAAAATGTGCTAAATTGGTACCACTCAAAGCAGTTTTCACCCATTTTTACCCATACTATTACTATCCGCTCGTCTAACAACGCATATGGCGTTTTCCTTGTCGAGGTAAGCTGCTGGTTTGTATCTGACCATGTCTTTGCCGCAGGACGACTGGGCGATCAAGTCCCGCGTGGTGGTAGCGGTGGGCCTGCTGGTTAGCGCCAAGATGCTGAACGTGGCAGTGCCGTTTGTCTTCAAGTACGCCGTGGACGAGTTGAACGGCCGTCTGCCGGCGACGGCGACCGGAGAGGCGTTCTTGAACCTGTCGACGGCTCCCGACACCATCCTCACGGCCGCCACCACGCTGCTCATCGGCTGTGAGTACTCAACGCCAAACTGAGTCACTTGCGGGATATCGAACGGTGTTAGTGGAGATGGAAAAAGATCTGGGCCCTTATTTTATAATCAGTGAAACCTCTATGCATCGTTCCCGGATCCATCGTTTTCCTGCTTGTATCATTCATTTTTCCTCACCCCACTCATATATAATCAATGTTAAATTTTCCTGGATGGATCATTTTCCTACATGGATGGTGTTATTTTCCTGGTCCCTTGAAAAACGATGGATAGAGGTTTCACTGTAACAGTAAACGAAATGGATGCGTGACAAAAGTGTCAGAGCCCATATGATACACCGTGTTGAAGTATACAAAATAGTTTGGACAAATCGAAGATGTCCTGATTTCGTTTCATTTTCGAGTTATAGAATAACCCTCCTGAAGTAGATGAAATGATAGGAAAATAGAAGAAAAAGAAAGTAAGAGAAAATATTTGAGTTAAGTAGGCCTGAATAAAAATTAGGTGATGGAACAGATTTCATGAAAATGTAGGGAAAATACAAAATTCCCATGTAAATTAATGGAATTTAGACAAAGTTACGTAAGGCCTTAATCGAAAGCTTTTAAAATCGGAAGTAGGCCTATTCAGAAAAATGGGAATAAATTTGATTTTGAACAGACAAAAAAATTATTGTAGTGCTTAGTGTGTAGAGCCTTCACTCTCCTAGGCAGCTAGACCTAATAGGCTAATAGCAAATCTGAATTGATACAACTAGGAAAACGCCATATATGCGTTGTAAGACGAGCGGATAGTAATAGTATGGGAACAAATGGGTAAAAACTGCTTCGAGTGGTACCAATTTAGTACATTTCATGTTTTTTCTTCAAAATGGCTGACCCGATCAAGCTGAAATTTTTTAGAAATGTGTACCAGAATGTAGTTCAACTTCACGCACAAAATTTCATTTTTTTGGAAAATAAAAATATTTTCTTTTTTTTTCTGCCATGTTATTCTAATGGGAATTTTTGAAATTTCTTAAATTCATAAAAAAAAAGTTACTCTCCGATAATGCCACAAAACTATACATATCCAAGTTAGATGAGGAACCATATTGAAAAAAAGTTTGAGGTCGATAGATGTAGCCGTTTGACCTCTGGAGAACCGACAAAAAAACATGAAAAAAAAAAAAAAAAAAAAAACATAAAAACCAACAATAATTTTTTTCAGTATGTCAAATTGAATCCTCGCTAAAGCTCGTCTAATAATTCTTTAAACAAAACAAAATATGCCATATATTCTAATGCTAATATTTATGCCATTATTATATTAATTATTGCATACTGGGTACGTGCTAATTTCTAGTACAATTCAGTTGATATTTTTTCATTTGTATGTCACTCCAGACATTTATCGTACCGATAAATCAGGAATAATAAGATATTATTGTCTCTCATTGTAGATGGCATTGCGCGCATGGGAGCGGCGGGGTTCAACGAACTGAGGAACGCGGTGTTTGCCAAAGTGGCGCAACACTCGATACGTAAGATAGCCAAGAACGTGTTCCTGCACCTGCACAAGCTCGACCTCTCGTTCCACCTGGGGCGCCAGACGGGAGCCCTGTCCAAGGTAAGACACGAACTTGCTACAAACAGATGTTCAACGAATGGACGTACGGTGAAACCTCTAGCCTTCATTTACGGACTACTTACACTCACCAGAGACGTCACATTCGGTACATAGCAATGCATTTCGGCAATGCATTTTCCGTCGTGTATAGGATCCTAAAATTTTTATTTTCTGCCGTAGCGGTGCGAGTAGCAGGTCACGACAAACTCCTTCCCACTATCCAGAAACACCTAATAAAATAACCTTTCATCTCATCATCTCGTTCATTATTCGTCCATGCCTATAGATTTTAGTCGTCAGTACAGTAAACGTAATACGGTACTAATATAGATGAATAAAATATGAATATTTTTTTAATAAAATGTTGAAATCATTTTTTTGATTGTTGTTTTCTCGTTTCAGACAATAGATCGCGGAAGCCGCGGCGTTAACTTCGTGCTGTCGGCGATGGTTTTCAACGTTGTGCCGACAATATTCGAGCTCGGTCTCGTCAGCGCTGTTCTGGTAAGCCGTCAGTAGTTGTTGCCAACTCCATTCATCCGTCACACGTTCATTCTCTGTAGCTTCATCAAAACTAATACTATGCCATAATATATCAATTGTGTCCTACTCTACTGTGACCAAGGCAACAGCCGAAACGTCTAGAATCTCGTGTGTCTTTCATCTCTGTGTTCTATCAACGGCTGCACCACCAACAGAAGTAGTCCTATCTACTTGTGAACCTTGGTAAGCTGCTGTTCTCTCTTTCCCTTTCACACAATTCATATATTAAGCCTAAGGTTATTTTCCTATACACACCAAACTTGTACTAAACGTGTATTGAAGAAACGGAAGCAATTGGCTACAACCGGATTGGATAACACCGGACTGGTTGAGCCCAACGATTCCGCGTGAGCGTGACTGAGTGTAACGGTTGCAGGGCGTGAACTGCGGCCCAGCGTTCGCTGGCGTCGCGCTAGGCTGCGTCGGCGTCTACGCCACGTTCACACTGCTCATCACGCAGTGGCGCACCAAGTTCCGCGTCTACATGAACAAGGCGGAGAACGAGGCCGGAAACAAGGCCATAGACTCGCTCATCAACTACGAGACCGTCAAGGTAAGCTGCTGGTTTCTATTGCCACGTCCCAGTGAATTGGGGTTGATGCCCGACCCCAGGTATCCGCGCGTTTTAGTCATCGCAACCGGATTGAATTATCGAAACTGGCTATCGAACCTGCCTTTCTTTTTCATGAAATTGTATTAGAATTAGGGATAACTTCAGTCAACCAAAAACCGGTTCTGAACCGGTTCCAGGTTCAATCGGTTTTGAAATAGAGAATCGATTCCTTGTGTGATATTTTTTTCATTTATTCTCCGTGTTGATTTGAGTTATTAGGCCTATGTTTAATTGATGGACGTTTTCCAAGTGTGTTGTCGCAATATAAATCCTATATACTAGTTCACGCGTGCATTATCTATTTGTCTTCTCTCCTCCGTCCGCAGTAAAACTCAAAATGTGAAAGAGAAAGACATGCGCATAAGTTTCGGATACAAGAAATTTGCGGAAGATAACCGAATGATATGATGACGCCTAAAAACAAGAAATAAACTCGCGCCAATTCCAGAGAGCGTCTAGATGAAACTTTACTCTCATTTTCAACCAAAAAATGTCGGAGAGTCGGTTCTGAACCGGTTCTGTAAATCGGTTATCCGGTTCTGATTTCTTGGAACCGAAGTTATCCCTAATTAGAATTTAGTCAAATTGAGTCAATTTAGTATCGCGCGAGAGATAGTCATGCCACAGGTCGAAACTGTACGCGATGAACCGACTGACTGACCGATCCAGTCTGACATGTTAACTGTTCCCCAGTATTTCAACAACGAGCAGTACGAGGCTGAGCGCTACGACCAGAGCCTGAAAAAGTACGAGGACGCATCCCTCAAGACGTCAACGAGCCTTGCCCTCCTCAACTTCGGCCAGAACGCAATCTTCAGCGCAGCCATGAGCGGCATCATGGTGCTCGCAGCCAACCAGATCGTCCAAGGTTAGCGCCAACTAGCGAAATGAACCTAACCATCAGGTGGAAATCATAAACTCGGGAAAATAACCCACATATTGTTTTCTGTGGTAGGTCTAGTGGATACTGTCTGCACACAGTGCACTCTGGTGTCAGACCAAGGCAATGAAGCCAAACAGGAAGTAGTTTGCGGTTTGTTTTTGTGAGTGGAAGGAATGTTTTGAATAAATAATACACTTGCCTGATGAGATCCAATGAGATTGAAACTTGCCGTAAGTTTTAATTTATTATTAATGTTCCTGTGATTTTTGCCTGGTGGTTATTTCCTTCAGAGTCCGTGGAAAAGGTAGCGGGAAACTTGAGTTTGTTGACTCTTGTGAAACCTACCTCCCAGCACTCATGTCCAGTCCATTTGTGTGTGTGTTTTTCTACTCTGTCTTATGTTTTTCCTCCAACCTGTACCCACCTCATTATACCTCATATCACTAGCTTCTCCTACAATGTATCATCATCTATCATCCATCTCTCATATCGTCCCATCACAAAAATATATTCTTTAAACCACACAACTAGTACAGATGAAACTTGTTTTACTATTCAAAATTGGTAGGGGTGTGCGAGCACTCCAATATATAGGATAAAACCGTTTTTTTTGTATCATCTTCACTGAAATCGGATTAAATTGTACAGGAATGCGCCCACAGAAGTCGCTACTGGTATGCGAATCTCGGCCTAGCATCGGTCAGAAACATGTTTTTAATTTTTGTAATTGGGCGGTGTAGGCCTATATTAAACGCATAGCGTGTTGAAAAGGGTCGCTCTATAGTAATTTGTACTTCACTCCAAACCGATTGGAAACTCAGTATTTTATAAGACCTAGGCCTACTCGAAGGGTTAACAACTCCTGAAATCAGGTGTACACTTGCCATGAAATCCCATGAAATCACCTGAAACCACCTGAAATCACTTGAAATCACTTGAAATCCCTGAAATCACTTGAAATCACCTGAAATCACTTGCAATCCATGAAATCACTTGAAATCCATGAAATCACCAGAAATCACTTGAAATCACCTGAAATCCCTGAAATCACCTGAAATCAGATGTACACCAAATAAACCCCTCGGACCTACTACAGGGTAATTTTTTTTTTTCATACTCAAACTCAAAACTCACAATTTTATCTCGAATTCGGCTCGAACTTAAATTTTCAAACTCGCACACCCCTAAAAAACAGTGATAACCAAATGTAACTCGTGATTTCTCCTATAGGCCTACCACTTGGTTATTTGTTGGCAGGTGGCATGACGGTTGGCGACCTTGTGATGGTGAACGGGCTGCTGTTCCAGCTGTCGATGCCGCTCGGCTTCCTGGGATCGGTGTACCGCGAGGTGCGGCAAGCGCTCATCGACATGCAAACCATGTTCACCCTCATGGCCATGGACACCAACACCAAGGTACACTAAACACTCGATCATTACAATTACAGTAAACCCTCGTTAATTCGAATTCCAAGGGACCCCAAAAATCAAAATTCGAATTAAAAAAATTCGAATTATGAAAAAATGTTTTTTGTTTGTATAGTATATAGTGTGCGTGAGAAAAATGTTTTTTGTTTGTGTAGTATATAGTGTGGGTGAGGAAAATGTTTTTTGTTTGTATAGTACCCCTATATAGATCTTCTGATAGCCATGTGTTTATCTTCAAGTGAAGTGTGAAGTGATTTATGCACAACAAAGTGTGTATGAATAGTAAATATTATCATGTCACTCATTAGGAACGTCTTATCACAGTCAGTTCACAGGTTAAAAGAGTCACATTACCCAATGTAAAGTAAAAAGCAATGTAGAGGGAAAAAATATATAAATACTGGGGCATAGAATGAAAGAAGGCATGGTGATCTCTGCAACACTAACTGGCTGAATTATTTACAATCAATATATTCACTATGTCAATCAAATAATTTTAATTGAAAAATAAAGATGGGCCTCAAATATATTATCTTGAAAGTGATTTTCTTTAAGGGCAGAGAGTAGTTAACTTTTCAATGGACATGAGCATATCTTGACTAATGTCCTGGCGTGATAAGAAGTCCTTTGTTGTCATTGTGTCGTAAGAATAACCCACCTGCCTGGCGCCTCTCATCCTGCTGGCACGCGCTGACATGGCAAGTCAGCTGTGATGTGTCGAGTGCTTGTCCAGCAGTGGGGACGCCCCACCGCTCATGTTTAGTGATAGGGAGTTTGAATTACAGACAATTTCACATGATAAAATATTTGATTGTGACACCTAATTTTTGCTGAAATTCGAATTAAACAAACATAAAACAGAATTTCGGACTAATTATCAGTTCGAAATTCGAAATAATAAAAATTCGAATTATCGAAATGAATTAACATTGATATCCCTATACCAGCAGCCGGGGTCATTTCTCTATTTCGAATAAGCGCAAAATTCGAATTAACCGAGTTCGAATTATCGAGAGTTTACTGTAGAAGGGACCACAAAAATCAAAATTCGAATTAAAAAATGAAAGTTTTTTGTTTGTATAGTATATAGTGTGTGTGTGTTAAGAGGCACACATGGTTTGTTTGAGCGTGCTTCCACTCATTCTTATGTGTCAAAGAAGAAGGATGGAAATTAGGAAAACATTTATAACTTCAAGGAATTTACAGTGAAACCTCTATCCATCGTTTTTCAAGGGACTAGGAAAATAAAACCATCCGTGCAGGAAAACGATTCATCCAGAAAAATTCAACATTGATTATATGGGAGTGGGGTTAGGAAAAATGAATGATACAAGCAGGAAAACGATGGATCCGGGAACGATGATTTAAATGATTCTGATCTGTGCTGTTCTCTAAACGTTGTCTTGCGTCGTGTGGTTTCAGAACATGGCCAACGCCCAGTCGATGCAGATCACGCTGGCCAACTCTACGATCGACTTCAAGAACATCAAGTTCCAGTACGTGCAGGGCAAGCCGATACTGGACGACTTGTCCTTCACGATACCGGCCGGCAAGAAGATCGCCATCGTCGGCGGCTCGGGCTCGGGGTGAGTACCGGACAACGTCCGAGCATCCCACTCGGGACAACTGAGCTTGACTTGTGGGACGGAGTAGGGTGGGAAAAGTAAATGATGGAACCAGGAGAACAACGGATCTGGCAATAATAATAATAAAATACTGTATATATATTTTTTTTTCTATTTATTGGCACTCATAGGCCTACATACCCTAATACAAATTTAAGCTCACTTTTTTCCACAAAGCCTAAAAGAAGGCTTATCTGTGGATTGAATAGATTTATCAAACCCATATAAACTTTATATCTATCTGCGTATACCGGTACCGAGAGGTAAAATTAAATATTGATGTTTGTAAATTATAATATGCATGTTGATTAAATGCAAAAGAAAATGTAGCAATTCAAAGAATAAATTCACATAAGACACATGTCAAATAATAATAGTAATACACGGTCTTAGAGCCGATTGTACCAACTGATGATTAAATATTAATTACTTGATCATTACTTGAGGTATAATACTTGAGCGATAATTAGCAAATGACCATATCACCCTTTGTTACATGTTATTTTCATACCTTGACTAATCAATTCTCAATCATCTGTTTATAAAACCGGCTCTAATCAAAACTGTAAACCGAGCCTAACGTAACCGCACTTCCGTGTCCAGCAAGTCGTCGGTGATCCGCCTGCTGTACCGCTTCTTCGAGCCGCAGTCGGGCGAGATCTGGATCGGCGGCAAGAACATCCTGGACATCGACCTTGACAGCCTGCGCCGCTCGATCGCCATCGTTCCGCAGGACTCGGTGCTGTTCCACGACACCATCTTCTACAACCTGCACTACGGCGGCCTGGACAAGACCACCGAGCAGGTGTACCAAGCCGCCCGCATGGCCGACCTGCACGACACCATCCTCACCTGGCCCAAGGCTTACGACACGCAGGTGAGAACATCGAAACTTGATACAAAATCATTGTTCCCCTATTAAGGCCTAGGATGAAAGTAAGATGAATATGATGGGATGATGGAGATGAGTCCCATCATCATCCCATCATCTCGTATATCAGTCACCAACACCAATAGTCAGTAGATCTTAGCCATCAGTACAGTGCATCGTTGAACCCAATACAGTGAAACCTCTAGCCAGCGTTTTTCAAGGGACCAGGAAAATAAAACCATCCATGCAGGAAAACGATCAATCCAGGAAAATTTTACATTGATTATATAGGAGTGGGGTAAAAAAAAAAAATGATACAAGCAGGAAAACGATGGATCCGGGAACGATACATAGAGGTTTCACTGTATATAAAGACAAGTTAGCCGCCCCGGTGGCTAAGTCAATTATCGCTAGCGATAGTAACTGAAGTCAGATCAGGCGAGGGTTCGACTCCCGCATAAGGCATGGGTTATTGTAACGTCCTTTCACCTATCATCACTTCATCGTTTCATTATCACCCGCTCATTCGTACCCCCGTATAACCTAGCTGTTGGTGGGGTCGTTAAGCAGCTTTTAAAAAAAAAGACAAGTTATCACCGTCGTAGTACTGTTTCTCCGTGCAAGCTCTCAAAGAGACAGTTCGACAGTTTTCTTTACGCTGATTGTATTGTCGTCAGGTTGGTGAGCGTGGCTTGAAGCTGTCTGGCGGGGAGAAGCAGAGAGTCGCGATTGCACGAGCGATCCTCAAAGGTTCTCCGATATTGGTGTTCGACGAGGCTACGTCTTCGCTCGACTCGATCACGGAGTTTGTAAGTTGTCGTGTCCGTGTTGTTGGCTCGTTGGATAACTTGTGCCATCGATTAGTCGTTTTGAAAAGATGAAAATGGAACTCGAAGATTATGTAATTTGTTTTGAGGCTTACCATTCGATTATGATATTTTCGATCGAATCTATATTTTAGGACTCTCGAACCGAAAGTTCGTTATTCAATCATTTTGATGTTGAAAAAATGACCAATATCGTTTCGAAATAATAAAATGGTTCATTGCTGGCAAGAATTTCGTATTGCATTCAAGAAACTTGAGCTCAATCAGTCAGATGATAGACACAGAGTAGTGAACGTCTCTATGCAGCGTTATTTACCAAGCACCTTTCTGTTTGCAATATTTGTGATTTCAGTTCCTCCAATATTTGCAATATTGATTGAAATTGAAAATATCAGTAGGCCTATAGTTCAATCAATATTCAATATTAAAATGTCGGTATCGTTATTCGATTTTCGATTTCCGTTCTGTGCTATTTTTCTGGCGAACGGTAACCGTATTTAACCGTATTTAACCGTATTCTCGGTACCAATTGAATGGATATTTTTCTTCTTTCATCATATTCTATAATATAAATATCAGTAAACCATTTCACTAATTCTCTCAGTCCTCGTGTTAACGTGGATAACAGTTTCTGGTAGAATGAAAGTGTGGTTTGTCCGCCCGCAGAACATACTTGATGCGCTGCGTCGCGCCACGGAAGGCCGCACGTCGATCTGCATCGCGCACCGACTGTCGACCATCATGGACGCCGACGAGATCCTAGTCCTCGACGGCGGAAAGCTGGCCGAGCAAGGAAGTCACGACCAGCTCCTACAAAATCCTCTCAGCATTTATTCGAAAATGTGGCGGATACAAAATATGAGTGGACATAGTAGTAAACCTAAAGAACCAACAAAGTTATGAGTGTAAATGAAGAATTAAGGTTATATATTTTACTTTTTAATAAATGTTTATGTTTGTGTATTATTATTATTTGGTGTACATAGAATGTATCGCGAGTTTATTGTACATAATTTTCTGTGTATATAATATCTTGGAAGTACCGTAGACATTTCTAGGCCTTCCTGTAGAACCTAGGGCCGGTTGCAATGTCAATGTTGAATTAATAATTATGCAGGTAAGTTTTAAACTGCAATCTAACTTAGAACTTTGACGTTGCAATCGCCCCAAACTCCAAAGTGAGATTAATATTTTAGGCTATGAATTAGATTATAATGTGAGTGTCTTTAAATGGGTATGTATTTTAGATCAAATTATTTATTAAATTATTTTAGAAATAAAGTTGAGAATTCAGTTTGAAATTGTGAATAGACCTTGAAGATTTCCCCATTCCATTGCACATTTCCCGATGAACACAAAACGGTAAGTTGGTTTATTGGTGGCAGCTCTGCGAGAGTCGGTGACTACGCCTACCAGTCACTCGGGAAACGGTTTAGCCGAATAGATTCAGCTTGAAACAGTTTAAACGTGCTGATATGTCGATTGTCGATTTTGGGCAAAACGATCCCGTTCCAACAGAGTTCAAGTTATGATTTTGCACGACAAATCATAACGGTTAGGGGCATGATCGCAACTGAGAGCCAATAACAAGGCAGTGTGGGTGATGAAATATGGCTGGCAGCTTTCGATTTCCAAACTGTTTAGACTGAAAAGATTCAGGGAATCGTGACAGACGTGAAATATTTGACCTGTTCCTGGCTAAATTGTTTCCCAGCTGTGTGAGGAAAGTAGTCATTAAATTGAAACGGTGGGCCTACTTTACTAGATACAATGAGGTTTGCTGGCCTAGAAAAGCAGTGATATTGTAGTTCCAACTATTTTTGGTAGGGGTTAACGACTAAAAAAATCACGGAAAATCAAAAACTCAGGTGTACACTAAAATGTCAAGTTGTTGACTCCTCGATTTTTTGTATGGATGGTAACACACTGGTAATGAGAGCAGATAGCTCTATATTCTATTCTTTGAAATACATTACAGTGAAACCTCAATCGTTTTTCAATTGATCACGACATAAAATCATCCACGCACAAAAAATATTTTCTGAGAAAGCTTGGCATTGGATACATGGGAGTACTAGTGTAACAGTAGTAGTAACTATAATTAGTGTAACATCTACTCACACTTTTGATTTCCTTCAATACTATAGGTAAATTATTATAGTCTCTTACTGACTTATAAAATATACTTTTACTGAACATTGAAGAATTACATGACTCTAAATATATATGATCAGCACCTCTTGTATAGTGATCATGTATTTCATTATTATTGGTAATTAATTTATCAAAGTAAACGGGCATAAAACCATTAATTATTTTAAATATAAATACATAGGAATCCATTTTAATACTATTTCTAACATTTAACCATTCTAATCTATTCAACATTTTCTCTGAAGAAACAGTCCAAGTTTCCTGTAATATAAATCTCATAGCCGAGTTCTGTAATTTTTGCAACGTATCTAAAATTTCATTAGAGACAGATAAAAATATGGTACTACAATAATCATAGTGAGGTTTAACTATACAATTGAAAATTAAGATTTTTGTCCATTTTGACAGTTCTCTACCACATCTTCTTAGATATCCAATTTTTTCCCAATTTTCTTCACAATATAATTCATATGGCTCTTAAAATTAAGTCTACAGTCAAGTATAATACCCAAATATTTAAACTCTTGTACAACCTCAATTTTGGTACCATTAATTACAACATTATACATCTCTTCATTTCGGTCCTTCTTTATAATCATTGCCTTGGTTTTCTTATCATTAAGTTTTAATTTATTCACATTTAACCATTGAAAAATAATATCTAATTCTGTATTCAAAGTTTCAAACAGTTCCTTCTTATTTCTTCCACTTACAGATATCACCATATCATCAGCATATATGTTCATGAAACACTGATTCATACATTTATTTACATCATTAATGTATAAAAGAAACAATAAGGGTCCTAGAGTTGATCCTTGAGGAACTCCTTCGGTACATACTATAAAAGTTGACATCTCTTCCCCATAATTTACTCTTTGTTTTCTATCACTGAGGTAGTGTTCTATCCACTTCCATACTTCACCATTTATTCCATACATATATTTTAGTTTTAGTAATAATCTTTCTCTATTTACAGTTTCAAAAGCCCTTTTTAAATCAAGAAATACCGATATAGTGTCTCTTCCTTCATCTCTATCTTTCATCCACCTAAACAGGAGATTTTGTACTGCCGTTTCACATGAATGCCTTTTTCTAAATCCTGATTGATTAACGTACATGAGATTATTTTTATTCACATAGTCATATATTTGATTATGTACTACTTTTTCAATAATTTTATCTACTACCGCTAACATATTAATAGGTCTAAACTCTGTCATGTCCATTGTTCCCTTTACTTTGGGTACCGGTACAATTACTGATTCTTTCAGTTTTTCTGGGAAAACCCCTCTACTCAAACTCATATTTATTAAATCTAACAGATAATGTCTAATAACGCAGTAGGAATCTTTGAACAGAGCACATGATATTCCATCTATATCCCCTTTCTTGTTTTTTAGACTTAAAACTACTTCATCTAACTCCTTTATCGTAACTTTACTAAATTGGTCAAAAGTACAATTACTATTATCATCTTCTATTTCTCAACGTACAATTAGGTCTTCCTAACAGTTATGTTGAACTGATTTCCGCGTCCTGGCAAATGCAAAAGACTCATTACACTAGATAGAAAAATTATTAAATCCTCGCAATTACTGTTGGCATCACATATGTAATGAGACGATAGATTTCGTGCTCTATTCTTGTTTTCAACTGTGTCAATTTTTCAAGTTGTGCACATAACATTCATATTGCACAACAAATCTTTCTGTCTCGAAACAGCTTCCGCTTTCCGCAGCATGGGAGTACTGAGTGGATAACATAATTAGTAAACAATAATAAGTAGTAACCTTTTGCATAATACTAAAACATCAAGTTCAATATTTTGTAATATTTACTTTTAGTAGTAGGCCTAGTTTTACTTGTCTACGTTTTGAAAAGTTCAAATGTTGATATGTAAACAAAGATCATGGTGCCAATTTATTTTCCTAAAATTCTATAATAACCTTTTTCGTTGCTTTAATTAGCCAATGGATGATACTGAAAATTATCTACAACCAAAATAAACTCAAATTGTAGTGTGGGGTCTATTATCATACAAATTTAATATTTTCATATAATTCTTAAATATTTCCTATATTTTCTGCACTTTTTTTTGTTATTTTTCTTTGTATAACATCCATTTTTCCATACCTATTATCCATTATATTATGTGTATTACTTCCCAAAAAGAAAAACATCGTCTAGCTATGTTTGTTCTTGTAGAGGATTATTAATTTTGTCGAGTATATTTTACAATTTGCACGCTTCAATTCGTAATTCTCCCCATACCGCCCATACCAACCTTTTAAGTTGAAAAACATGGATTACTAGAATAAACATGGCCATGTTATTGATTAGCACTTTGAGTCAAGAAATTGATTTTGTGAGAATCCAATCACAAAAAGTAAACATTGTAGTAATTATGATTATTGTAAATAAATGGATTCATCAAGACATAAAAATGTATGCGACTCCTATTCAATAAAAACTTGATATCAAAGTAGTTCATCATTTGAGTTCTTTTTGTAAACAAAAATAAATGATGGAGCTGAGAAGATATAATTTTGAAGTTTGATGTTGCCCTTTTCTACAGGTAATATTGTGTTATATCAAGCTTTGAACTATTTAAGAACGAAGTGATTTACTTCTAAGGTGTTTTGCATTGGTGAAAAATAATTTATTGTGATAATGGTTCCAAAATAACCTATTTGCACTCAAAATTAAATTCTTAGTTGCCTTGGGAGATTGCACTAGGTAGGGTTTGGACCCAGCTGTCAGTCTTTGACTGTGCTATTAAACTAATCTTGTCTTTGTACTCTTAGGCTAATCGTTTGTAATTTACACGGAATGAGTTAATAAATCTACTTAACATACATAAGAGACTCATTGTAATCGGCGGCAACGTTATGGAATCCTCCGAAGTATCCGGTTCCAACAGTCGCGAGTCACCAACTTTGTTGCAGTATCGTCGCAAGACCTTAAATTCGTCGTCTGGTCCCTACACACTTTCTCCAGCAACAAGAGGTGTGTTATGATTTTACAGAACTAGAAATTAATTTGTGACCTGGTTGATTAAGCATTTTAGAGACTCGATATACATATTTTTCTCATTGGGCCTAGCGCATCACAGCCAATTACATTTTTTCATCCTGAAATTGGTGTTTTCTAGTAGATCTTGATAGGATCTATTGAATGAAGTCGCAGCACGTTGAGAATTGATATCACTTAATAGTGTAAAACTCCTATGAACATGATTGATTAGGCATGAAGGTACACTTCATATTACACTTCATATACACAATACAAGACTTGACATTTTTATTGGTAATGTTTTTTAGCGTATAATCGCCAACAAGCGTATGCACCGTCCGCTAAGAAAGTTCCACGACCATACCATCCCACGACTCAACCACGGATCGACAAGAACACAGAAGCTATGAGACACGTTGTGCGAGAAAAAGTCAAGACATTAGAGAACAAGCTTGCCGAAGCCCAGAGTGAACTTCATGTAAGAATATTCAATAACCTTTCCAATCATTCATTATAATTGGGATTTTCAAATAATTACCGTGTATCCATTCTCTGATTATATAATTAAGGGCCACTGTCACTGTCATACAAGTGTTCAAAATTACCGGTACTCATGTGTACCGGCTAGGCCCTACTCATTACAAATGAATTTGTGACAATTTTATTGAGTAAGATCTAACCAGTAGAGTGAAATAATATATTTTCATTCAAAGAGAAATCAATGTAGTCTTAGCGGACCATATCATGTTCTGTCGTCGAAAATGAGTATGTGTCAGTATTATACACATTGGGTCTGCTTTCGCATTTCAGAATGTGACGATAGAGAATCGTACGTACAAGACATTGATCAGAAGGCAGGAGGCCATGTTGAAACAGTACGAAGGAACGGAAACGAGCCTGCCGCAGGTTATGCAGCAGCACGATGAGGACATGCGCGTTGTCAAGTCGTCTCTGAAAGCGGTAATCACTTATGCAACCTCATCCTCAGTGAAACCTCTATCTATCGTTTGTTAACGGACCAGGAGAAACTATAATACAGGAAAATTTAACATTGGTTATTGGTGTAGAGTAAGAAAAAATGAATGATAGTTAGCAGGACAGCTAAGGATCAAGGAATGATGCGTCAGATTTCACTGTATCAATTTACCCAACTTTATATTTTATTGGGCCTAGCTTAGCACGAGTTTTGAAAAAACCATCTCGTGTCGATATCCTGAATGATGCAGCATATGGATTTGCTTTGATAGACGTCAACCTCTGAGAAGAGAGGAAAGGGGGCAATGGCAATTCACTGGAATTAATATTTATGTAGGCCTACAATAAATGAAATTTTGAAGAACTGCTGGAAGTTAACAAGTTGAAAAAAGTTGAAAACATCCTCATCATCACTCCATAGTTTAATAATCACCCGCTTATTCTTACGACCTTATAACCTAGCTGTTGGTGGGGTCGTTAAGCAAACAATATTCGAAAGTTATTGACAAAACCCTTGTATTTCGTTGAATGTCCTCCGTGCGGTGTTCCAGGAGAAACGCATGGTGCGCGAGCTGGAGTACCAGGTGAAGAGCCGGGATGATCAGCTGATCCCGCTGCGGTCCGAGTACCAGAAGCTGCTCAAGCTGTGCCAGGACGACAAGCTCACGGAGCGGGAGAAGCTGACGGGGGAGGTGGAGCGGCTCAAGGAGAGGCTCAAGGAGAAGGAAGAGAAGATACTGGTGAGGGGAGTGGATCCAGTCTGAGACTGTATGCGCAGTCTCTTATTATACTGCCCTTTCAATTTACTTTTTTTATGTTGGAGTAAATAATTTCACTAATGACGGTTGTTCTTTACTAAAAAAAAGACAAAACAATTCTTCTTCTTTCTCCTTTGTTTATTTAGGCCCAACTGGAATAAATAATAAGCCAGTCTTGCCACCTTATTTTTGTTCTTCTTACACGTTGGTTCCCCACGGCTAAATTCACTTTAGGGGGGCCTACTGAAACTGGCACAATTTGCTAAAAGTTTAATCCATTATTTATAATTTAAACGAGAGACTCAGTGCAGGTTCAAAATCTTATCAATTGAACCAGAGAGAGCAAGACAAATTCATTTTAATGATGTTGTAGATATTTTTGCAAGGAATTTTGAATGAGTGAAATAATTTTAATAATTCATGTGCAATAAATTATGTTACTTTAAAGAATGTATAAAAATAACAATAATTTAAAGAAAATTTGAATCATATTTACATTGGAGTAAATATATGAATTGGGTAAAAGGGAAAGACAGAACAGCAGCTTACCAAGGTTCACAAGTAGATAGGCCTACTCATGGTGGTGTTGCAGCCGTTGATAGAGCACATAGAGATGAAGTAACACAAGATTTTGACGTTTCGGCTGTTGCCTTTATCACTGTAGAGTAGGTAATTAGAGTACATTAGAGTAAGTTAGAGACACACGAGTGCTTTTCTTGACTTGAGGCAAACATGTAAAAAGGGGGAGAGCTTATTTATACATT
Source organism: Brachyptera putata (assembly GCA_907164805.1). Taxonomy (NCBI): domain Eukaryota; kingdom Metazoa; phylum Arthropoda; class Insecta; order Plecoptera; family Taeniopterygidae; genus Brachyptera; species Brachyptera putata. Next base: position 15,971,088 of record OU015472.1, on the reverse strand, counting down.
TGGCACTCCTGTCTCGTACCTTGTTCCGCCACTGAACTGCCGTGTGTGTGTGTAGGTGTTGACTCGGCGCGTGATGCTGGAGTCGAAGAACAGCCGCTACGAGCTGGGCACGGCCGAGCAGAAGCTGCGGGAGGCCCACCGCCAGCTGAACGACAAGCGCGAGGAGTGCGACCGGCTCAAGCTGATGCTCGGGGACAAGCAGAAGTTCATCGTGGAGAACGCTCACCGCTTCGCTGGCAACCGCTCGTACTCGTACGTCGGCGATCCGGCGCGGTCGGTCACGTCGCTCAACGGAACCAGGTACACACCGAGGCATGATCTTATGTTACCTCCTGCAGTGGCCTTGAAGAGAGATACACAGGGGGAATCCCTTGTAGGAGTTGGACAAGGGAATCCTGCAAGGGACTGCCCATTATCTAGTGCCTGTATATAAAGATCAGGAAGGCAACCTACAGAGCAGTTGCCAGTTGACAGTCATCATGGGAATATCATATTTTATTGGGACAATTGGATGTCCCCAGTCACTTCATGTATTTTATCAATCAGTGTGAATAAATAGCAATTATACAGAGCTACCTTTTACTATCAGTGACAACCTAACCTCGCACCTCATAACCAAAACCCCACTAACCAATGTAAAATCGCTTCAATTTTAGTATAACATTCTGGGTAGTCAAATTGAGAATATATTTGGCAAGGGTTAAGCTATTGTCTAAAACCCATGTTTTCTTTTTGTGTAGGGGGGGGGGGGGTTATATTTTTTGGGGTTATTATATCAAAGCTTTTAGAGCGATAGTTGAAGAGTCGTTTTTTTTTTATCCTTGAACTATTGAATTAACGTTACAGGCGATAATTCCCGACAAAATGTGTGAATAGCCATACGACTGTATTTCGGCTCTTACCCACCGTTTGGCTTGTGACAACAGAAGCACCCATTTGGCTAGTGCATTACTATTGAAGTGAACTGATACTAAAGTGATGGAAAAAAAAATCATGCCGTCTATCCTTGTATTGTAGGCCTTACGGCAAAATAATAGAAAACGCCCATGGCATGCAGGAATTCACAACAATAATTATGAAATTTTGAAACTTGCTAAAGTTAATGTTCACACTAGTGGGCATGTATGTCATCAAGTCTTGCCGTTCTGTTGATCTCTCTCCACGCCACTACGAAAGCACGTTTTCTGTCGTCAGTTTCCCCGGCCTGAACGCTCAGATCCGGAATGACCCGAGCAGCTTGTGGCAGCCGAAGGGAAACTACGACCAAGAGTCCCGCAGCAGCAGCGTAGTCACGGTAAGTCGGACGCTTTACGTTCTCTTCAAATCTCTGCGCTCATCTCTCTACGGCACGTTGGACTGAAGCAAACAGACTGGCATCATATAAAGAAGGTGTACCCACTCACATACTAATAACTTGGGCGGTATTTGTGCTTCCTTGTGGCCAAATCAGAGCCAGAAGTAGCGATTGTTGGTGGCGATTTAGCGACTCCCTTGTGAACTAGATATAGATTAGAGTGGCTACAGTGCCGGGGGCATTGATGAACTTACAAAATCTATCATTTCCGTGCAAAACAAATGTCACTGCTAACATAATTATCTACTGAGCTGTGTATAGTTCAATATAAAAGCAATAGTTGCGCTAGTAGCAACTTGAACTGGACGAAGAATTTGTTTCGGAAATACGTCACTTTGAAGAAGCGAGTGGGTACACCTTCGTTATAGAATGATAGTCTGTTGGCTTCATCGTGTTTAAGTTTACCAAATAAACGACTTTGTTTTCTTAATCTTGATGGTGATTGGTCAATAATTCTCTTCCCTCTCTTCCTTTCCTCCAAGGGACTCTCTGTCACGCCCACTCACACTTCTAGCGGCACCTTGCCGAACCTCAACAAACGTCTGGCAGCGAACAAGAACAGCAAGTCGGTATCGCATTGTCAGATCGTGGAGTTACCTCACATCTCCATCAGGAGGCTGGAGCTTCAGAATGGCGGACCTTTCGATTCGACGCAAGAATCCAGCAGCTGCAATAACTCGCCGGCCGATTCCAAAGAGGATCTTTCGCGGCTGATTTCCGAGTCTCACGGCGACTCCCTCGACGACGAACTGGACTCGGAGATCCAGAGAATCGAAGCGGGATCCGGGATCGGCGGTCAGATGCGCGCCATGTCAATCACGGTGAGAAACGACAGGACGAACGGGAACGGCGGTGTTTCCAACAGCGATCGAAAGGTGCGGAAAGTGTCGTTGAGGGCGTCGCCGGACTTGCAGAGCTCGAGCTCGGTATCGTACGCGGAGAAGAGCGTGGTGGCGACGGAAGAAACTACTGTCGGGAAGTTCGACGAGGAAAGTCCGGACGTTAGCTCGGACGAATCGTCGGACGGGAGTGAAGATCTTCCCGTGACGGGTCGGTCGGTGAAAGGTAGATCCAATCAAAAGAAGACTGAGTTGGTGGAAAGTCCCAAATGGGATGAAATGGATTACATTCAAATGGCTCACGAGGAAATAATGAAACCGAAAAAGAAGAATAAGAGCCCGGCGAAAAGTCCCGAATCGTTGTTAGCAATGGAAGAAACGTTTAAAAAGGAGAAACAAAGGAGTCTCGAACTGAAAGCCGAATACGAGAAATTTGAAGAAGCGAGAATAAAGAACAAGCGAGCTTTCGACAGACAACGAGACGTTGCGGTCAACAATGACGTGACGATTGACGTCGAACAACGCGCCAAACTGCTCCGCGCGTTGAACGCCATCGACTCCGTGTCGAACCACCAGGCAGAGCCAGCGGGCAAGCAGGGGAAGAAGCGCGCCACGATCTTTACAACCAGTACCTGCGTCGGGCATCGCCGCGCCGACGTGCCCCTCCACGTCTCACGCCCGATCGACACGCCCCCCACGCCCCCCACGCCCCCTGTCTCGCAGCCGGCGTCCAGCGGACAGAAACTGCTCCACAACCTGTTCGGCAGCCGAGCGGCGGTCGAGCCCAACACGGAGGACAAACTCTACGACAATCTGAGGCGGATGACGATCAACGATAGAAACAACAACGATTTGCCGACCGCTAGCAACAGGTTGTAACCGTTACGTACGCTTATTGATTATGTAAATGTGTAAAAATGCACAATTTTTTATTGTTTTGTACATGCTAGTTCATGGTTTATATGATTGTTGGGTTTCAGAATTTTATGATATTGATGTTGTGTTTTTGAAAATCTAAATTTATATTAAAATTTTTCAATTTTTATTATCAATGATTATGTACTTGTTCATCTTAGGGCCATAGCATTTACTTATTAATTATTAGGGACTGAATTTAAACAGCGACATTTATCATTGAAATATTTTGTATCATGCTGAGTATGCAATCCAATATATGTTTGTATAACAAATAGTTTCATGAGTAAGTTACCGTAATTGTTACAGTGGAAGTTGTTACAGGTTTGCCTTTAGTTTTGTTGTAGGTCCCATCTATATACTCTTATATAACGAGTTTCTTTACGCTGGCCCCCTGAAATATGTGCTGAAGAGGTTCCACTGATAAAAGACTAGGCACAGATTTAAACCATTTTAAGTTATTGGTATTACTGCAGTAAGATTCGAAACAAATTGATTTCAACCCATGTGGTGTGCTTAGTGTTACGTTGAATGTTGACCAATCAACAAGAGATACCTCGAAGAGAATTTTCCGGCTTCCCACATCAAGGTCTAGAGTCGGTTACAGTATGTTGAGTAAGTACGGTAGTCGCAACAAACGACCTGATCTAGACATATGTTGAAATACCTCATACAGACATGATGGTTATTGGTAAATGTCTAATTATACTCCTGGTATGTATTCTTTGTATTCTAGTTGAATATTCGACTAAATCTGTGAAGATGTTAGATTTAATGTAGTTAGGATGAGCGTAGCAATGACTTCCTTCCTTGTTCACCTGAATTAGATCTTGTCATTTTAGTAATTTATAAAAAAATTGTATAAATGAATATTCAACATTTGGAAAAAAATCAATGTAAAAATGTTGGATTACCCAGTATAACAATATTATATATTTTTACAACTTTTACATCAATAACTTTACCCGTAGCTGCTCATTTGTCTCTGCTTTGGACATTTGAGTCACGTTTGGTGTGTGGGTTCGAGTCCCGCATAAGGCGTGGGTTGTTGTAAACTCGCCTGTTGGTAACCTCAAATAACCCAGCTGTTGGTGGGGTCACTTGAGACCGGTTCACAATTGTTTGGTGTTAATCGTCGGAAGGTGCGCTACCAACTGTGCTCTGGTAGATCCATTTCACTGCCACCCTAAATCAGTATTTTGCCTCATCATGTTCTATGTAAAGGTTTTGATATGACTCTTAACAGTAGAATGGAATATTCGAAACGCGTAACTGGCAGTCTTTTCACTACATTAGTTCGCATCTTCTGATTGGTTGAGGTTGGTTTGTCGTACGAATCATAACGTCAACTTGTGTGAAATGAATTTTTTCATTTCATAAACCATAAATGCTAAACAGTAAACCACAGTGTCTTATTGTGAACAGTTACATGGAATGCCATCATTCATTATGCTTAACCATCAAACCATAAACACTAGACACTAAAACAATTGTGAACGGATATTAAACTAAGAATAATCAATCAGTAATCAGTAATCCCTTTTGAAATGTTGCTCCATGCTCGCTCGTCCCAGATGGCCTTATTCAAGTACCGATTGGCCTATATAGAAATTTAGAGACTTTTGACTTTGAGACTTGTTTTATATTGAAACGTTGAATAGTTGGTTATTTAGAGTACACGGTTTTACTGAGGAGAGTGATGAAAAATACGTAGGAGGTTAGCTATTTACGTTTCCAAGATACTATCTTGAACCTTAATGGGCACAAATGACGTTAATAGATCCTGTTGATTAATTGCTTTGTTGAAAACATTCCTGTAGCATGTTGTGCGTAGAATTGTTATATATTATACAAACAATTAATGTATATTAAATATTACTAAATTAATTGAATAAGAATAGCCTGTTAGAGATATTTTATGTTTAGTCTTGGATTATAGCTACGACTATAAACTCAATGGCTACGTATATGTCTACGCAACTCTTAGTTATTCCCAATGCAAAGCTAAGAAACATGTGTTCATTGTGAGAAGTTCAAATTATATTGTAAATCGGATTAACTGGTTTTCACGGCAAACAATGCACTTTCTCCGTTTCTACAAAGACTTGAATGTAGACCTGCAATATCCTATGCTGCGCGAACAAATTATATTAAAGCGTATTTATGCTTTCCAGTTTTTATGCATGAAAAAATGATCACATATAATTGAAACTAAACGTTGGATAGGCTATGTAGTGCAATTCATAAGAAACACTAGGGCTAGTGTAATTTGTAACACGGTAAAAGCACATGTTAGTGCTGTTGCCTATCTATCGGTACGATAGCTATAATCCAAGATTTAATACACAGGGATATTTTGACCACAATTCAATGGTCTTTTCAAATAATTATAGGCATAAATGAACGTGGTTTTCCAATTCAATTTAGAAATATTTAACAATTTCACTCGGTGATATAAAATGAGGGATGCCGTTCGATTCGATGTCATGAATTTAGCAAAATGAATAAAAAGTCGAATAACCACTTGAGAAAAAGAAAGTGGAAAGGTGAATACCTCATTAATCATTACCTAACCAAACGAGAATAAAATGAATAATAGGGCCTTCACTCACAGTTTCCCATTGCTGTCAGTGATGGTGTGTATCGAGTGGTGAGTTTATGTGACAGTATCTTGACGTGCTCGTAATGTGTTCTTATAACTACCAGTACGAGATATTGTTATAAGATAATTAACAGATTGTCAATGACTTTCTCCTTTGTAAAATGAACTGAAACTGAAACAGTATTACATGATCGAAATTCCCGAGTTCCAACTCACATTTTTTATTTGGTTTGATATCAATTAAAAATTTCGATCGATATTCGATATAATATTTAAGTTTCAATTCATATCGAACGGCCACCGTATATTAAACCTTGTTATAAATAAATTGAATATAGAAAGACAGTCTAATGTATGGTGTCACTTGCAATATTAATTACATGTTGAAGACAATAAGCAATAGCTGTCTATGAGTGTATGATGTAGCAAATTATCAGTATTTCCTAGTTGTTATGAATAAAGTATAAACCAGTCGTGATATAACTAAGGTCTGTCACTACCAGTATACTATACTAGAAATCATGTAGAGCAAATTCAATAATATAAATTATAAAACAATATTGCCTTATCTATTGTTCAAGGTATTTGAATTTTTCAAGCAATTAAACAGACCAATCAGACCTGGCCTGCACTTCATAAGAAAATAAGTTTGGTGTAATCAAGGAATTGTTTACGCTGTGAAAGCTGATTATTTTTCATTAGAACTAAGCCTGGTACCTGACAGTTGGTAGTGCTCTGAAGCGTCATCCAGGAAATCAGGGTTAGCAACATTATAAAAAGCACATTATAAAAAAAAAAAGAAAAAATGTACGCCATTGTTGGCGGCAAGACGTCGGCTGACAAACGTCAACTGGACCACGGTACTGGCCTCTTTTCACCTAGCGTTCCGCACGGATTCTGGTGGAACTAGCAGCACTGTTGGTATCAGTCGAAATAGCTTCGGTACAAGACCTGTCCTGTTCTAGATCGTGCGTCACTCCAAGCTGGTATCCCAATGGTCTGAAGTATTGCCATGCCAACAAAGCTGAACACTTGACCAAGTTTAAATACTATTATTACCAGTATATAGGGATGATGAAGTTGCTACTAAGAAAAGAAACACAACAAATTTATTTGTGGGTATTTAATAAAAATATACTTTTATTCTCATATAATATCTAGAGGCTACTTAGGCCTATCTATACATTTTGAGTACGGTATGATATCAACATACCGTATCATGTTGGATAACATCACAATTTAAAATAAACTATCACCGGTCTTTTACAGTTTATTACATAATATTTTTATTCATTTCCAAACAATGTTTGTGTCATGTATCTGTTGGAATATCAATCACATAAAAGGCACGTACTGCTCGAGTTTCAAGTATGAAATGGCAGTGTGATTTCAATTGTAACTTGTCTTTGGAAATTATTTGCTCATCACTCCGAAGTTTTACGTGATGATTCACAAAAGTCCGCGAGTCTTCTCGAGGATTCTACTTTATTCATTCAATTCAAACCAAACCAAACATATTTATAATTTGAGTATTTAACACAACATCGGACGTGGGCAGATAATCGGTTATTTACTATACCGTACGTTGAGGATCAAGAAAACAACAGTCCAGAAACGATAACAAAATAAGTACAGACGTCTTATAATCATGTTTTGTTACAAAAAAAATAATTGAATTATTCCATCACCATTTATAAAAATAAAATAAATATTTCAACTGTAGATTACAGTTTCCTATCTAGGACTAATTAATATGCAACAATATCGATAAGTATGTAACAACGTTTAGAAACCTCAACAGCTCGATTTTCAGAGATTCGTTACTTTTCTGCGTCATTAAGGCTATGTACAACAATAAAATAATTAATATAATCAACATTTGAAGTAACGTTCATCACTGGGATAACAATTGTAATACTACACGTAACAAACGGTTAGTTGGCTGTAAAAAGCCTACAAATCTCTCGACACTAAGAAATACTCAAGATTTCTTTTCTCTCTCTCTCTCCTCAATAAATATAGGCTAAACAGTAACATGTTATTATTTCTTGTAGCATATTTTGTTGATCTTACAAATATTAAGCATTGTACATGGCAAGGTTTTATTTACCGTAATACTGTCTCGCTTTCAATCGCACTCAGTTGCCAACTAGTGATCCGATATCAAAAGTGATTAAATGGTGATATTTAAATTAAACGGTGATATTTTAGTCTTACGTCAATAGGCCTACAGAGTTCCTCGAAGGCCGAACTTGTCATGTTAATAATATTCGTCTAGTAATTACGCGGTCACTTTGGAAATTAATTCCATACTGGTAAACAAAACTGACTGCTAGTAATGGAGTAGTGAATGTTGATAATTGATTTAAAAATTATTTAAATTTTTGACTTCAAATTAAATGATATAAGTTATCATTATATTGCGTCATTATACCCAATAGTATAAATATATAGTATAAATAAATGTAAGTCTCTGACGAACAAAATATAATCACCAAGTTCACTAGGCCTACTGTATTGTCATTACAGGCGACAGTAGAATTTCCGAGGAACGCGTGTAAAACACTTTTGATAGTTGGTAAGTACGTTGGTATCTCCCAGTTAGCAGCGCGGTCCGATTGTAAACGCTACATATTTGATGGACTACGAAGTGAGCGATTGTTAAAGGTCTCCCATAGCAGCGATGATATTGGACAGGGCTGTGCGAGCGTCGCTCTCTTGGAAGCCTTGCAAGACTTCCATCGCTTTCTGTGAGTGTTCTTGCTGCAAGCGCTTGGTCAGCTCGACGCCCGGGCCCTCGGACACGATGCTGAACACCTAACGACAAACAAAACAGAGCATTAACGCGGCATGTTGGAACAATCGGAATAAACAAACTAATACGAGAGAGAGCAACGGCGTCACGATACAATATTCATTCAGGGCCGCTGTTCGATGTCAAGTGATATCAACTGGCCAATTTGTTTATGTTAACCGATCGAAAAAATGTATATTATTTTAATGTTATGACTAAAAAGTAAAAACATAATCAATTTATTTATTTGATTGATTAAAGAATTAATTTACTAAAATAACAACAAAAATATAGGCCCCTAATTAAATAACTATTCACAATATGATTGATCAAGTAAGTAAACATAAAAGTATGGTAGGTCAAGTAGGATTGATTTAATGTCTGCTAACCGATAAATTTTAAAATCCACAATCGATCGATATTTATTAATTAAAATCTAATGGCGTCCCTAATAAATAATAATATTGGAGGAGGAGGGCAAAACTCTGTAGGTCCAGAACTATAACATATTTTACCGAGGGTTTAATGAATCACGATGAAGGTTCTAAAAAGTAGTCGAACGGTTCAACGTACCCTCGCGTAGTCGACATTCTGCACGTTCTCGGCTCCCTTGTCGATCTCGATGAACAGCTCGGGGTGTCGCTCCAGGTGGAACATGACCGGAGCAGACGTCAGGCTGAACATCACTCCGGGGATGTAGTTCGAGCCGGGCAGGAACGGCTCCAGGTCCAGGCAAGCCTAGGGGAGGGAAAGAGGCTGAATACAATACACAGTCTAGTGGTCACGGGGCTTATGCCTGAGAAAACGCAGGCGGCACGGGGAGGGGGGGGGGGGAGTGTCCGATTATTTAAATGCTTCTAAAATTGGCGTAGATATTTTAATGTGGATAATGAGATGAGATGATTGGGATGATGAGATAAAGGTTCTCCGAGGCTAGTGGGGAGGAAGCGGTCGCGGTCATGGCCGACTTATTGTAGGTACCATCCCGGCATTAGCCTAGACTACAGAGGGAAACCATGAAAAACCCCTGTAACCCGGTGGCGGGGATCGAACCGGGTTCGGAATTCCCCTCACCTCCCGGATCACATGAAGTGAGCGCGTTAACCACTGCGCTTCATGTGCCGGTCCACACATCTAGGGGGTCGAGTGGCTAGCACAGTGAACTGTCGGGGTTCGATTAGAGTACATACCTGCCACGCCAGCGCCAGATGATTGCCGAACTTGTACCCCTCCTCCTGCAGCTGTTGTCCGTGTCCCGCCAGCTTGAGGGTCCCCTGGCAGCTCTTGCCGAGCAGACTGCCGGCCGACAGCACGTTCCTGAACGTCCAGTCCTCCATGGCTTGCGCGGCCGTCTCCTCCGACGGCAGCGGGTTGTTCTGCTTGTCGCGGCGGCCGTGGAACTCTCCCTCGGCAAGGTCACGTACGGCACTGCTCATCAGCTCAACAAGCTGCAACAAGAACCAGTTACCTCTCGCTCGATACTACATTCAACGGGCGATTCCATCTTTGGCGTATTGGTCGAACCTTGGATGATAGCTATATGGATACAGTGAAACCTTTATCCATCGTTTTTCAAGGCATCAGAAAAATGAAACCATCCATGCAGGAAAATATAGCATTGGTTATATAGGAGTAGTGTGGGATAAAATAAATGATAGAAGCAGGAAAACGATGCACAGAAGTTTCACTGTATTAGGGATTACAACGATTCATTGAGGATCAACTGAAGTTCCATGAACACCCGAGATTCTGAAACTAAAATATCTATACATTTTTTTTAAATATATTTTTGTTCTAGTTCTATTAGAACTTTTCCATGATACTTTTTTTAGAAGTGAAATATCATCTTTGATTGTGGTTGTATTGTAAACTCATGGATTTCATCAAGGAGTTGTACTACTACAGTATGATATTACTGATAGACTGCTATTTCTCTGTTGATGCCCGATGATTTTGATTTCTCCTGCCACACACAGTACTTTCACTCAGTTGATCACACTAATATATAAATTATTCAAACTAAAACTTCTTACTCAGATCAGTTGAATAAATAATTTGTATGTCATTTGTTTTTTCAACAACACACAGATATGGAGAAAGAGATTGTGTTAATAATTGGCGACCTCCCCCCCCCCCTCCTTTCAGTTACCAAACACTTAAGAGCTTATGGTTTCTAGGAGTTTACAAAATAAATGAGAAAGATCGATTTCAATCAATTATACCGATCGCTTATTCAATCTTTATTTTTTGGGATCGAAGTTATCCTAATGGAATAATGGATAAGCAACTATTGATTCCCAACGCAGACTCCCATATGAAGCTATATTAAATTTTTGAACTTTGAACCTAAATATCTCGAAAACTAATATAGGAACACCAATAATCTTTTTGATACCGGTATTATATGATTTAGAATGAAAATAAATCTACAACCACACCAAATACTGTTGATTATAAAAATATGTTAGGTAACATATGAGCCCCCTTAAGCATTATTAGCCGTCGTAAGGTTTTAACAATGAGAACGAAATGCAACCAACACGATCACATGATTACTGATTCATTATTGCGTTTAAATGAGTATAATTCCATACCTCTTGGTTCCTGAGCGAAGCCAGCTCCATACAAGAGTTGGCAAGCAAGTAATCACCGCTCAACAACGCAATCTTATTCCCGAATGTCATGTCGTCCAGAACGGACGGCTCTTGGAATAAACCCGGATAAATGTTGACCAGGCCTTTGTGCACCAAGTGGCTGGTGCGGATCATTTCCGTCACTTCCGCCAACCCACGCTGGCTGAGAAATAAAACACAGAGAATAAGACATATGCAACAATTTGATTATTGTTCTTTATTTATTTATATTGGGTTCAACGACTCGCTGTACTGATGAAAAAGATAATTGGCGTTGGTGAATGTTGAATGAGATGAAAGGTCATCTTGATAGGTGTTTTTATTTTTGTCTTCAGGGTAAAAGTTCAAGTTCAAATTCAAAAAAATAAAAGTTCGTTTAAAAGTTCGAAAAAAAGAAAAATTATCACCGTATTTTTATTTTCAGCTATATTTTATTAATAATATGTAGGCATACCTAGTATAAAAGAACATTCAATAATGATGTATAAAACAGGTAATACAATAATAGAAAGGCATTTATTGGCAAATTTCCAAATGATTGGTTGTTAACATTGATATGAATAAGCACTACAACTTGTACTTTCAATAATTTGACATCCAGTTTCTGGTACAAAAAAATACGAAAATAGGACGATTTTGACCGTGGCCTAGAGTGGTCGCAGATCCAACTTCTCGTTCTGGTTCTCGCTCGGTACGGGTACTTACAGTAGGCCTAACACCACTTACGCTAGCCACGCTCTCATCCACCTGAAGTTCACCATCAATGTCCTCTTGATCAGACATTGTAGATCATTACTATCTTGTACGGACACTAATCACACGATAACGTAACGACGGGTTTAGAGAGAAATAATAGTATGCACTTTTACTTCCCAAGTTCCCTATCAATACGTACACACTAAACTGCAGCGACTTCAAGATCACGGCACGCTCGGTCTATTATCTATACGTTGTAACTTTAATACAGATTAAGCTAAGGCAGGTTTCGGTGCACGCACGACCGTGCCAAAACGTTCCCGAGCCGGGGAATCACCACATCAAGACGTACATTCGGCCAATAGATCGGCACTCGGCCCGGAAACAAACGAAGTGCAATCTTGTATGGTATCATGTGCAAGTACCAACCAAAAAAATATGAACTTTCAAACGAACGTTCTGAACCTTAAAAGATCGCGGAAAAATCGATCTTTTATCAAGTTCACGTTACTGGTGCGTGAAAGTAACGCGTTCATCAAAAAGTTCGAAAAAAACGAACGCGTTCGCGCGAACGCGTTCGTTTTAAAAGTTCATTGCCCAACACTGAAGGATAGTGGGAAGAACTGGTCATAGGAATCATCCCAGTACGAATCTAAACAACTGTGGAAAACTAAGACAAGCCTCTGTCATTCATGAGCCACTGGCCACATGTTTGGAGACATTTCTGGAGTTTTTTTTGGTGGTTTAGATTTACGTCAATTTATTTATTTCAAAGTTATTTTTTAAATTAGGCCTAATGGAATTGTTTTTGTGATGTTCTTTAGGGCAAATATTGTAGGATATTTGATTTAAAACAAACTACCGTACCGGTACAGAAAATATTTTCTACTGGGATTGATAATTTAATTTCAGTGTTGTGTAATAATCAAAAACATTTTAACTAATTCACAAGTTTATCTGTCAACATACCTGTGTAAAACTCCTGCGGCTTTGTCTTCTTCCATTTCGTCGACGTTCAAATGTCCGGCTGCCTTTGATATAAGTAGAACGATAAGGCCCCACGCTTGCATGTTGTTTCGTCCATTGTACAGCAAACTCCTTGATAAACAACAATCAACATTTTGTCAGTCTGAGTATGGCTGACAGCAGGTGTGTGATTGATGAGGGTCATGACCAATATCAATCATTTTTAAAATATAGGGAGAAAGTTGGGTTTATTTGACCAATACATCATTATTGTAAGTGAACAATTCTGAGAGGTTGAAATGTTGATCATGAAAAAAGTAAGGAAGTTCTTTATTGCCGACGTAAATCCCCGGAGGATTAGAGTGTAGACCTCAAGATTTGATTTTGATCACCGTACAATAACAACGGCCAACGCAATTAGTAGGCCCATTTAAGCTCATGATAATAATTACCATCCATCACATTGAATTAGAAATAATGTGATTATTTTAATTACACATTATAATAACATGCATCTCTTGAACCAAGTGAGGTATTTAATTGCTGACCACAGTAGGTAAGGTACACATTTAAAGTATAATTTAATATGCATCCATTTTTTTTTCTTTTAAATACTACAAAAGTATCAAGAAGTGAAAGTTTTGATTCAGGATGGTGGACATCAGGCCATATAAATTGTACATTGATAAATCAAATTAAATCATATCAAAATAATCTTCATTTTCAATTTAAATGATACTAAGTAATAATACTAGGTAGCCTACTGGATAATTATTGAAACTAGAAAAGCTATATACCATTCCTTACATAGAGTTGTATTTCAAAATATGATAAAAGCTGATAATTTGTAATATTTACATATTTTATCTAATAATAAACAAAATGTGTGTTGATAAATTGACAATGACTGTTGTTAGAGAGAGGGGTTGTGGGGTAGCTACATTTATTTAGACCAACATCCTCTTTAAGCTACAGGCCAAGTGTAGTTTGTTTACATTCTCTGTAGGTCAAGGTCTGAAAGGTAGGCTTGTCTACTAGAGAATAGTTTCACTGGTCTTCTGTGCGTTTAGAGGTCACACGCACACTACATAGTGGTACCATTGAGTTTGTATGGTGGTGCCAAACTCAATGGTGGAATTACCATCAGTCAACAATAGAAAATTGTGGATGGTACTTACTTTGCTGTCTTCAACAATGGATGATTTGATCCCACTAGTTTTCTCAAATGTAATGCAACATTCGCAATTTCGTCACTTAAAAGCCACCGTAAACTAAGAAATGAAGTAGGATATCCAACAATTTTCTCAGCTTCCGAAACTGCTTTATTCCAGTCAGGTTTTTGGTTATGAGCTAGTTTACCCACCGCATTATATTTTGGCTGAGATGTGTGAAAACGTCTCGAATGTTTCAAATCACTAGATAATATTAATTGTACACCCACAGTTGTCACCGGCACTTCATGCTTACTGATTATCGATGATAATATATTTATTTTACGTAAGAACATACGGCCACAAGTACTGTTCATACAGAGCGACATGCTTCCTTTCGATGATTTGACGTGCTCATTTGCTAGACTGACCGGAGAAATGTTGAATCTTTTTCGTTAAAAAGATTTCTCATTCATAAAATGGTGTCAACGGTAGTGAAAGCTAAAAGTTACGCATCCCATTCTCTAAAATATTAGGATGTATGACTATTATGTATGCTTTCTCCGCCATCGTTAGAGGATGCCCAAATTAGAATGAAAGCCAATCGACCCACAGTACAACATCAATGCCAAATTGTACACCCCTATTTAAAGTCCCAATTTCTGTTGTACAGTTCGCCGACCTTTTTTTGACAGTTACGGATCGGGAATGAGTATTTATTTCACCTGTCATATAACTCGGATATGTTGAAGTATGCGACTGTATTGTTTTCTACAGTTTACTCATGTACGAATGTACGAATATTGTGAAATACGTCATCGTGTAGTTATATTTGTTGAGATACACCTCCCGTCCTAACCTTTCATTTTGAGTTTGACTGTACTACGCTACGGACTGCAGCAGCGAGCGGTGTGGAGGTGAGAATTTCAGAATGCACTCTCTATTTTGGAAACAAATGCTACATACCAAGCGCCTGGCGGTAATTTCTGCGTTATTGACGAAGCCGGTGGTGACGCTTTCAAGAAAATACGCTTCAGTAGGCCTAAATACCGATATTTTAGGTATTAACCTGAACATTTTACGTCAAAAACAAGTATTACCAAGTTTTTCAAGAGTAATCTGTACGTCTGAAATCGGATTTTCATCTTCTAAGCCTTCAACGAATTTAATTGAACCGTCAAATACAGTAATCATGGCTCCAAAGGGGAAAAAAGAAAAAGCGGCAACCAGTGCTAAGGTAAGTTTGCTTAAATTTAGCATTTTGGAAGGTGTTATTGTAAAATTGACCTAGCTTAGGGCATAAATCTTATCATACCTCGTCGATTTTCATACTGTCTGACGTTAGCCTAAATCTAATTTGCTGCGAATGTAGGCATATTATGTTGGCCTATCATAGAGGCTAGAGCCTAGACCTGGACGTAGGTTAGGCTACTGTAGGCCTAGGCCTATCCATAGACCTAATTATTATTTTTTTCTAGCCTCCCAAAGCTGAGAGTGAAGCTAAACCTGAGAAAAAAGGTAAAGCATCCAAAAAGGGATCGGGTGAAGAGAAAGCTCCGAGCCGTCAAAGTAAAAGGAATGTTGACAAAGTAGCGGTGTCGTATAAAGAGGTTGCCGAAAATGTTGATGAAAAAGCTTCCGAGAGCAGTCGACCGAAGGCTAAAGTTGCTGTTAAATCTAAGAAGGCTAAGTACACAGTAGATTCTGGTTCTGAAGTCTCTGAGAGCTCTGAGGAAGAAGCTGACTCTGAGGATGAAAAACGAAAGAAAAAAAAACGGACAGCGCCTAAGCCAAGATCAGCTGCAGAAAAGAAGGAAACAACACCAGCAGTCAAGAAAACCCCCAAAACAGACGATTCAGAATCTACGCCACCTCCAGCAAAGAAAGCTAAGACAGATGATGCAGAACCCATGAATAAAACAGAAACTGATTTTGGAGCCATTGATTTCAAAAGTGAAAAAACAACAACTGATGGAAAGCTCTGGAATCTGAAAATTTCTTCATGGAATATTTGTGGACTGAAGGCATGGATGAAGGTACAGTAACCCTTGATTCAAGTAATTAAGCCTAATTGTGAACGATGCGATCCCCTGGATGATGATGTGGTGAATGAGGCTAAAAGCCTTCTAGCCTTCTATTTTCTAGCCTAGCTAAATTTCAAGTGTCGAGCTAATAAGTTTTTTCCCTCCTTAGAAAGGAGCCTTGGATTATATCAAACACGAGGACCCCGACATTTTCACCATGCAAGAAACTCGTTGTGCTGAAAGCAAGCTGCCCCCGGGTACCAAAGTCGATGGTTATCATACGTACTGGCTGTCTGGTAAGATCACAGTTATTACAATGATCAAACTCTCCGTAACTAAGAGCTATATAGGCCTAGAATGTTTTATGTGTATTTATTTACACTCGGAAATTGTTGAGAAATATGGCATGTCAATGTCATAGACTAGTGTACTGTAGGCCTAGATAGTTTCTAGAAATAAACCACATCAGTCAACTAGTCTCACGGTCTTGATGTATATATTGCCATTTTATTAATATTTCAATTTGTATGTATTGGTCGTTGAAAGGCTTTTGTACCAGAACCATTGATATTCAAAAGATTAGGCCTGTATTTATTGGAAGAAGGTGATTTGGCAGTTTAAATCATAGCTGTCAAGTGCAACCAACTATGAGATGTTGAATCTCGTCCAAGTTTTCTTCCGAGATCATCTGTTCAAGGATTCTGAGTAATACGAGATTCTGTCTCCTGATTACCTCGTTCCCCTTGGAACAACGTCTAATTGTGAGCCCTAGTAAACATTTTCTGTATTTGAGTGTTGTCTTGACTGTAAGAACCATCTGCCTACAATACTAGTAGCGACTAATTGTAGACCTACATAGTACATATTAAGAGAGGCCCATGTTTCCGCAATCATTATTTTAGTGCTTAAAACTGGATAATTCTGGCATAGATTGAACATTTCATTTGTCGATGATGCTCACAATGGTGAGAAAAACTATATGCCTCGACATAGAAAACTTTATATTCAAAATTATTGTTTCCCTATTACGACAAATGATGATTGGTTCAGGTCCCTTTGGATGGAGTGCACTGGGTTCAATAAAAAAATAAGTTGCAAAAGTGAAAATACGATATCCAATCTTGAGCTTCTGAAGATATTTTTTTTTTTTCGGATTTTTTTCCCAATTTTTTCTCTTCAACATAAAAAACTTGACACTAAGCCAAATTCTTTCCTTGTAGGCTTATGAGGCAAAGGATCTTCCTAGGCCTAATATAAAACCTCGATATGAAATCAGTTACGGGGATCATCCTAAATATTGTAACTTGCCACTAGATGGCACAATTGTCAGATTACGAGCTCGCATACTTACATAGTTATTACATACTACCTACGGGATCTAATATCCTACCATCAAATCTGTCTCGTACAAATGGGGTGAATATGGGGTAGTTAGCTACACCGATGTAATTTAGGGTTGTATTGGGTTGAACTTTTTCCGTTTTTGAAAAGGTTTTCATGATGGTTGGGGATAGGTGGGATAAGGTTTTGTAGGATGGACATTAAAACCTGTAATTTAAAGTTTAAAACCTTATCTTACTCGACATTAACCATCACCTAACATAACCCTACAATAGATCGGCATGTATTACCATAAATTTACCAAAGATAATACTAACATATCCAAAGTGGTGATGCCATCAGGTGCCAAGGCTTGAGGCTTACACCACCCGTGTATTATTGTAGGGAGTGGATGCTGTAATCACGTTTGTCTTGTCTGCCAGGAGAGAAAGAAGGCTACGCTGGAATCGCGCTGTACACGAAGACGAAGCCCGTGGAAGTCAAGTACGGGCTCGACAAAACCGAGCACGACACCGAGGGCCGACTGATCACAGCGGAATACGACAAGTTCTACTTGGTGTGTGCATGTGAGTACAGCGACCTCCTTCCTTGGCTCAAGTCAGCTAGATACCGCTTTAGAAACTGGAGTCACCGTTAGGCGTAGGTTCGAATCCTGCATAAGGCATGGGTTTGTGTAACGTCCCTCTCGTTATCATCAATTGATAGTTTCATTATCACCCGCTCATTCGTACTCCCATATAAACTAGCTGTTGGCGGGGTCGCCAAGCAAACGATCATGATCGAGACCATAACTGATTCAAATATGTCCATTGATTGTATTTTGTAGTTGATTTAGCTTTGTGACACATGTAATTTGTAGGTAGAGTAAACTGCCTTAAATTTGAAATTCAATGCACCCAAAAAAAACATTTTGAATTGCAGCAAAATCTTGATTATCCAAGTTTGAATTAACAAGGGTTCACTGTACACAAAAAAGTGATCCATAAATCTTTTCACCGGCACATGCAGCGCAGTGGTTAACGCGCTGGATTCATGTGATCCGGGAGGCGAGGGGAATTCCGAACCCAGTTCGATCCCCGCTGCCGACAATCTTTACAGTGGTTTCTCATGGTTTCCTTCTGTAGTCTAGGCTAATACCGAGATGGTTCCTACAATAAGTCGGCCAAGACCGTTTCCCTCCCACTATCCTTCTCATTACCCAAGAACCATCATCTCATTAATCATCCATCCAACACCATTAGATCTGCGTTATCCAGTGCGTCGTTAAAAACCAATATACAAATATATAGATCTTTTCAGTTCTTCGAATGACTTCTACTTGTGCATCGTGCACGTACTTGTAACGACGTACGTGTTGTATAATTGTGGTTGACCTTGATCCGTGTAGATGTGCCTAACGCTGGCCGCGGGCTGGTCACGCTCCCCAAGCGCCTCAAGTGGGACCCGGATCTACGCAGCTACATCAAGGAGCTGGACGACAAGAAGCCGGTCATCTTCTGCGGGGATCTCAACGTCTCTCATCAGGCCATCGGTACGTCAACGCGTTTCATCTACATTTGTTCTATTTAAATATTACGTTTGTGTGCTGGACAATTTAGAAAAAAATGTAATTAGGTTTGATTGACTATGTAAGCTTGAATGACAAGCTTGAATGGGGTTGTGATTGTTTGGTTTTTAAACCCGAGATTTTATCAATACCATCACAGCTTACGACTTTTCATATTTCCTACACTTATAAAAACTTGAACAATTGGAATATAATTGCTTCTGATTGATTAAAATGATAGCTGCGCGTTTATTTTATTTTGTAATCACTATTTGCAAGAATATGAAACGTTTTCTTTCAACAACAAACAACAGTACTCCTAGTTGATCATCCATCCGACGCCATTAGATCTGCACTGTCATAACAGTGCGTCGTTTAACCCAACGTGGACCGGCTACTAATGTTTGTCGTGTTTGCAGACCTGGCCAACCCGAAGACGAACACGAAGAGCGCGGGCTTCACGCAGGAGGAGCGCGACGGGATGAGCGAGCTGCTGAAAGAAGGCTTCGTGGACTCGTTCCGTCACCTGAACGCAGACAAGGAGGGCGCGTACACGTACTGGACGTACATGGGCAACGCACGCTCGCGCAACGTCGGATGGTGAGCACACAGCCGCGGCACTAGCCCAGGCGAAACGATCTTGTGATGAGCTATGAGAGAAAAATGTGCTGTCCTATTTGGACTTCTGGTTATATGTAGCAAAAGAGAAGAGTGTTATAATTGTATATAGTAAACCTCTCTCTCTCTCTCTCTCGCTTTCCTGCTTCTATCATTCATTTTTTCTAACTCCACTCCCATATAATCAATTTTAAATTTTCCTGGATGGATCGTTTTCCTGCATGGATAGTTTTCTTTACCTGGTCCCTTGAAAAACGATGGATACCGGTAGACATTTCACTGTACTTTTTTAGACTTTGATCTCGATGAATAGAAAGTGTCTCGGAATTTATCGAAAACATGAGTAAACATGAAAAACAAGTCAACATTCTTTTAACTGCTAGACACGCGTATGCAGGACCGTCATGTTGGAGACCCCGGGGTTTCTTTTCCCACCGTGGTCGACCATCCTGACAGGTTAATTGCGGTTTCCCTTTGCCACTTAGCGAATACTGGAATGGTTCCTCGAGATCAGGCCTCTACCGTTTCTTCCCTCTGTCCAAAACACGTAATAGAATATTAGGGTTGCCAAACGATCAAGAGAACGTGAACGATACCAAAATGTGCTATATCAAAAATCGATCGAAAATATCGAAATATTAGGAATTCCATTCGATATCGAATCGAAATGATGATATCGAATATCGATCGAAATTATCGAAATCTTTTAATGTCTTAATCATGTTTATTTAGTCGTCTGTAATCTCTTTGCGAGGCGTAGTGATAATCTGCCTTTGCGTCAAGTCGACACTCACACTTCCAGCGTCAACAAGTGACTGACACCAACACCCATACAGAATGCATCTGACTCACGACTGACATCCCGCTGTTGATTTACTCGAAATCAAAGTAATCGAAAATAGAATGATTCGATATCGAATCGAAACGATGATATCGAAAATCGATTGAAATATTCGATATCGATTGGCCACCCTATAAAATATCCTTACACCTTGAATTCCCATCATTTCTTTCATCTGTCGCCAACTCTAGTAGATCTTGGTCATCATAACGGTGCGCCATTACTGATTGGTTGTGTTTTCTTCCAGGCGATTGGACTACTTCATCTTGTCGGAGAAACTAGTTCCGAACTTGTGCGACAGTGTGATACGCAGCGAAGTGTACGGCAGCGACCATTGTCCAATCACATTGCTCCTGCACGTGTAACGGGCCAATCGGTAGCCGCCTCAATAACAGTCTGCCGCTACAGTGTTTTTAATCCCGCCACCGCTGACGAACACAATTCGGCCTCCCTGAGTAGCATTTCCAACAGTTTACATCCCTTTTCTTATTATTATTAATAATAATTAATATAATTCAGTGTCGTCAAAGTCACAATTTAATATATTTACGTGTAAAACGTGTGACGTTGATATATATAGATGGTATGATGTAGTTTTTTAAACGTTAACTCTAGGTCCACTTCAATATGAATAATGCAATCAATATTCACCCTTCCCCCCCCCCCCCCCTCAATTACCCCACTCATTTCCTATAGAAGATGTTTAGCATCACGTTTGGTTTGCTGCATTACCGTTTGCTATTTCAAGTCGAAAGGCTGCTGCGTCTGTCCGTAATCCCGTATTGAATTGTTTTATTAACGATTCAATATGATCAAATCGGTGACATGTATATCTTAATTACCTTTTAGATTTAGTTCAAATCGAAAAAAATTGAAAGTGTTCTTCATGGGATTTAATAATGAAGTGAAAACTGTTTTGAAAAATTGACAGTTTGAAACGAAATTCATGTCATAGTTTCATTACCACCTGCTCATTTGTACCCCCAAATAACCTAGCATTTGGTGGGGACCTTGAACAAATAATAATCATTGCACCAAGTGAAATATATAAATCGGTGGTTTGAATGAGCAGATGATACTGAAACTATCAAGTGATGATGTGAGTAAGGACGTCTACAAATACCCATGCTTTATGCGTGGGGACTTGAACCCACGCCCAAAGGTGACTTTAGTTTCTAAAGCGGTGCCTTAGCTGACTGAGGATTGGAGGTAGCCTCGCACTGTATGATTTATTGCAGAAAGAGGTTATTTCTTGAAACAATTTGTGCAACGATCAATTTTGATTGCAAGTAAAAAAAACACAAACAACTCGGTGTTGGTGTTCTCAAGTTGGTGTTCATCATATCAAATGATTATATTGCATGCGTGTTGCTTATTCAAACAGTTTTTGAGGTTTCTTAAAATCTTACTGTGTCAATGGAAGGAAATCTTTACCGTCCAAACTCATTTGAAGCTGTACTACTTTGAAATTGGCCACTCTCGCACATCGTCGAGTGTATTCGGTTCTTCCAACGTTGTGTGTTGCCAGCGGGTCGTTGAGGAGCGACTGGTTTTCTGAGTGGGGTGGGAGGAAATGGCCTCGGTGCATTCTCGGCTGTGCCAAGTGTAACCTCGTCTAGCCGTTACAATAGAAGCGAAATAATTATTCAAAACGACTGGTGTCTCTTGCGTTATACTTTCGTGCCGAAACTTGGATGTCGACGATTGGGAGTTTCGGTATGAAATTCTTTGGACTTCTTGAAGAGAACTTTGTATGCTAATATGGTTGTATATGTATGGTTCAAATCTTATTGTTGGCTACTTTTTTAAAGTTTGCTTTTCTTTTTACAAACCAAAAAACCGAAGTTATCTCAAATAGCTTATTCTACAGCCTGAATTACATGATCACCGTCACGGCAATTTCTTCCCGTCCCCGCTTTTTTTGTTTTTGATTGTGCTTACCATTTCTTCGACTCGTATATTACGTGAATGAGAAGTGAGCACTTCATCTGACTGCATTGTGCAATATTCTATATTATTCTACGCTAGAGCTAACTAAACATTTTTGAACTGTGAGGAAAAGTTGATGACAATTCTTCGAGTCGGAAGTTATGCAGACGCAGCAGATATTTTGGTTCACTCGACACAGTTACATTATTTTCCTCTCTCCCTCTCTCCCCCAAATAATAATAATCATAGTTGGTAGGTGTACGTATTACTAGTACAGTACAAAACATTTTTTTTAATATTATAGGTAGCATATACTTGTAAGGAGTACAAATTTAAATTTGATGGTAATCAAAATTGCAAAAGTTCATTTAGTGTATCTTACGTACTAATGTAGTTATTTAGGAAGGTGTTAAGAGTTAAAAAAGCACCAAAAAATGTTCTACAGAGACCTTATAAGATTTGTTGATCTTCGGTAGCTAATATCAAACGTAGAGATAAAAACGTCGTGAAGATAATGTTATAATAACAAATTTGTTCGCGTGTTTTTTCTTACGTTAATTTACCAAAGTGGTATAAGTTATTGCTAGCTAGATATACGTTAAAATACTGAACGTATGTATACCTTAGGCAGGTCTCAATAAGAGTATTTATGATGCTATTTAGCTCGCCATTATGATTCATTATTCTGTTCATCGTTTACTAACCAATAATAGTTGTATGTCAGTGTGTTTTCACTATTTGTTAGAAAAGAATAAAAAAATTGTAAAATGTCGGGTGTTTTTTTTAATGTGTCTTGAAAAACTGGTCTAGACCTACTGCAATTTCCATAACTACTGTACATCCCAAAATGATGGGTAACTGATGAATTCTGTTTCCCAGCACTGAGTGAAAATGGAAAGCAAGATGGTCACTTGTTTTCTACAGCTTGCCTAGAGTTCTCGAGGTGACTAGGTTATGGCTTGGAGCGTATTTGAAACTTGAACTTTCAAATGCCATTTAAAAAAAATGAAAACTTTCTACAATGCTCATTGCAGTCTTATAGCATTGTAAGTGAATTATACAATATTTTGATATTAACATAATATATTTCAAAAAAGGAGATGAAACAAAAATACATAATTGGAAATGAACAACAAGAATGCGATGCATTTAATTATATGGTGATATTTATCCTAATAAATTGCCTCATTAAATGGTGTGGAGAAAGAAGAGAAATATGTATTTTAATCTTCGCCTGCTGGGATAGCGTCCTCCAATCGTTTAATGAACTTCACTCGTAGTTCCGTAACAGCATCTCCTTTCAGCTGATCTTGCACGAACCACGACTGTACCTCCATCTGTACCTGAAGATGATAAAACATTGATATTTAATAACTTCAATATCTTGTGGATCACTCCAAATGATATTATAATAATCTACTTTAAATAGTATAATGTACAACATTATAATGCTCTTTTGACCATTGGAAATTTGATAGATCACAATAATTGATGATTAAAAGACACAATAAAATGTGTAATTACCATTTCGCATGCCCCTCGTAGTACGCCGGTTAAAATGTTGGAGTATTTCAGCGTGAGACAGTTGTCGGGAAGTTCAACAAATTCCGTCAATGGATTGGACTCGAACTGTAAAGAAAACTCATCGCCTGCTGGACTCCAGTTCGTTATAGTGGGTGTGACACCCAAGAATATACGAAAGCCCATCTGGAAGTCAACAAGGGTCAATTATTTATCTGAATTTTAGTACTGTATGTCTATGGCCATCGAGCCAATGACATGGCTCATATTTAGATTAGTACTAATATTTTATGTTGGCTTCAAAATCAATAAACTGCTATATGGATTGAATACTGGATTTACTGGACTAATATACTATAAACTATCGTTGCTAATAAACTCAGTTTGTCTACCAACGTAATCATTGCCTGTTGGCAATGCCATCGGATGCACTGACCAAATATATTTAGTAATAAAACTGATAATATTTCCGTTCTACAATGAACATCCAATAGATTACCTGGATTTTATCTGCAGTATCCCTGAAGTCGTAACATCTTCCAGAACTTGTTCGTGCCAAAAAGTCTTCGATCATCCGTATTCCGATATTATAACCCATTCTCTCGAGCTGTTTATTGACATCGTCAACATTCTCATAGTCTTTCATTAGTTGTGATACCATAGCTCCGTAAGTCAGAGTGAATAACTCTGAATTCTGAAATGTAAGTAGAAATGGTGAGAAAAACCACCAAGGAAAAGCTAGGCCTAAGCCATTTACATGTTGACAGAGGAAAAAGGCTGACTTAACCTCAAACACGTATTATTATGAAATATAGCAGGTATGATTAGAAATGTATGCTAAATCATATCACTGCTGTTGAGTATTACTTATTAGTTACTTACAACTTTCTTGGAATCCAGTCTTGTTCCCTGCCTAGACATTTTTATAGGAATATTAAAAGGAACTGTCAAATTGAATATAAGCCTACAGATTCCTTTCTAATGGGTGTCAAAAAGTAGGAGTGTCTTATGGGAGTGTGACAGCTGAAGCATCAATACGCACTGCAGGAAGTCTACACGCAGGGGCATAGATAGCATTATTGTTTCACCCCCTATGGGCTAGTGGCTACGATCATATCAAAATGAAAATTGTACGACATTTTCAATATATTGTTTGAACAATTTCTTAAAGGACAATAACCCACTTCCCGTTAATATGAGCTTGTTTATTTTAAACCAAAAGAGGTGTAAACCCAAAACTGGTCTCTATAAAAGTAGCTGTCTGCTGTTTATAAAGAAACATTATAATCTCTCTGCACTGAAATATAAAATTTAAATGTAAAATAGCGCTTCCTGCTGTATCGGTACGTATAGGCTACAGGTATTCGAAAATCGAAATGCAATTAATAATTAATATTGAAACAGTTGGGATCCATTTGTTTTATTCTTTTTCATTTTCTCCATTGAATTGAAATAATAATATTTATTTCGTTGTACGTATAATATGAAATATGTATTTTCTAAAACATCAATATGACAATAATGCAATTATTAATATCATTCAATTATTACAATCGTTACGCAGTTCTCGCACTGTAATGGTTTTCATGAGAACGACCAGAACGACCTTCAATAGAGTGTGAGCAGACTCAGAGTCGATCAAGTAGCACAGCTAGAGAAGGTAGAACTAATTTACGGACCCTGATATGAGTGATGAGATGGCACTGGTTTCCGCCAATGAGCATAATATAAATCATATTGCTCTACTATGATCCACAATTATTAATATGTTAGATATTTCGTTATGAAATCTTTCGTATTGTGCCTCCCTACTGAGTGAAGTGGGACTTTTCAGAAGCTAGAAAATCATAGGTATTCTACTAATCTTCAAAACACTACCAAATGAGAAATCGATTTGAATAAATTGAATTGAATGAACAGCTGGACGAGGAAGTATTTGAACATATAAACATTCAGAGATTGAATACAAAAATAATAGGATCGCAATTATACACTCTGCATTTTCTCTATTATTGCTTATTTCTATGCTTAGTTTAGTTATCTTGAATTCCATGTATTATTATACTTTTGTTAAAAAGTATAATAATGAAAATAAAATAATAATTATATGAAACGAATACACGTCTTGTGAATTATGAAGTGATGCTGGTATAGTAATGCATATGTTTTATTGCTGTAGGATCAAGGTAACTGTTTCAATTAGACATATTCAAGTTATAAGCCTATGTACAAAGTACGGTATATACGTACATGCTCAAAGTGACGAGAAATATATTAAGTCAAATCATAGTAAATTTTCAAAAACAATTATATTTTATATCAATGAACGTCAGATGTTGGAGGAAAAAATTCAAATAATATTTTGTTAATAATTCCATCTTTGAAGAGATATTTTGTCTCTGGTCTGGGAATAAGGGGATGAAACATATTCTGCCGTGTCTGTCATTAGGGGTAGTTAGTCGACATTCAGTGGGAAGATGGTGTAAGGAAGGAACTATAGCCGACAGACATGCGGTATTAGAGAGATGGGAACCTTTTCTCAACAGTATCATTATTATATTTTAATGACAGAATAGCACTGACGTCTTCAACAACAGAATGCTATTAAATAAATACGGAGTTTTATGGTGGTTTTATGGTTTTATGGCCGTTGCTAACAGCCTAATGATCGTTACCTTGGGATTTCAGTTTGACTAGCGTTGTATATCATACTTTCCACGCGTAATTCAACAATTCTGTATGAGCTAGAATATTACCTATCTGATTTTTTTTTTTCTTGATTGCAATTTATTTGAATATGAAGAAATCTTCATTAATGAACGTAGGATTACGTCGTCTATAAATCGGGCGGACATATTCAGATTCTGATAGAAGCTGTTGGAAGTTTGTTCGAATTAAAAAATTATAAGTGAACCAGAAAACAGATTTTTTTAAGTGTAATTCAAAAATGGAAGAAATAATTTTTCTATATTTCAACTGAAAATCAACATTTTTTAAATATAAATTAGCATACTGTTATAACTGTATGATAATAAATAAATATCTCTCAAATGATGTATGAAAATATATTTGTTTACTTAAAAATAATTACATTATTAAATTATGAATAATTCACATTATTAATTATAAATAACATCATAGTTAATAATACTAAAATATGCAGATAGGCCCTGCATAGTAGGTATATGTACATATATTTAAACAGACAAGGTTGGTGTTAACAATAAACGTGATAGTAGATCCTATATTTGGTCATCAACAGTCAATACTGCTCGTCTTTCATAACTGGTTATACACGGCATACTTCGTTCCGCAGAAGTTGATTGACCGCCTCTCGGTCGACCCGTTATCGTAAACGGTCAGACATGTTGATAATGAGCACAACTCTGAACAAATAAAATTGTACACGACTGTTTTATAAGGTCGATACACACAATTTTAAAGAGTATTCTAGTCTTAATTCCAAGTCTTAGTTCTAGTGCTCTTAGCGTCTTAGTTCTACCATCTCGGCTCACACTTAAGTCATAACTACACTTAAAGTCTCCAACAGAGTGTGTTAATAGCACCCTGTTTATCTATTCTGCCATCAATAATTTAGTGTTGGCTTTGGTTTGAATAAGCTGTCTTAGTATAGAACTTATCTTAGCCTGAACGAAATGGATTTTGTCTAGAAAACTAAAATAGAAGCAGTGAATCTACTGTATCTAGAAAGACTGAAAAACTCTTGAAAACGGTTGTGAATCGATCTGTAGAATAACTACCAAAACCACTTGCAACAATAACATAATATACAACAATAAATAATTGGGTAACTGTTTCATTTCAACAATCTAGACTCTCACCTGTTCTCTCTGTTTTCTGTATCCCGCCTATGGCTATATAGCCATAACATACATATGTTGCTATTTGTTAGTAGAACATGTTTGAACTTCAATTAACAATCATCTTGTACTCTGCATGTTAAGACATATCCCTCTTGAAGATATAAACATATTCAAACATTGTGAGAACTTTATATGGGGAGTTTACATTGAAATCTCAATGCATCGTTCTTGGATCGATCGTTTTCCCGTTTCTAATACTCATTTTTTCCAATTATGAAAAAATATTTGGATTTTTTTCAGGTTCCTTCAAAAACGATAGACAGAGATTTCACTGAATGTCCAATATACTCAGTGGGATATTCTTACATAACATTCTTACATAAGATTACATTTATAGCATTCAAATATAAAAATTCTATGAATTTAGTTTCAAAAATACATACATAGCATTCAAATATAAAAATTCTATGAATTTAGTTTTGAAAATACCTTGAATTGAATTAGGCCCTAATGCTAAAAATATCTTTTAAAATTGAATTAATTATTTTTCCAAAACTTTCCAAGATTGCATTATGTTCATAAAATTTTTGTTTCACTCATCAATTTTTCATCAATTCATCAAGTTTACATAATATTTTTGAAATATAATAGAAGACAAACTACGAGGAAAACAATTGGTTTAATTATACTGCGAGGTATCGATGTGGTTGGCAAAGTTCCCACATTTTGGGAATCCGGCCGGTGGTTTGGGAATCTGTGCTTCATCCCCTACCTGGAGCACCATGTTCATCCCGATGACCTGGTGGTAGATGAAGTGACAATGAACCATCCAGAATCCTGGAACAAAACAAACTTTATGAATACTTCAATCGAACCTCAAGATCTTCCTCCTCCAAGAAGAGTTTTATAATTTAGAGGAATTTTATGATAGAGATTATTAGGTTAAGGCGTGCTTGGTTAGACATATATGTTAAGTGATGTTAGTTCTTATTTATTATCGTTCTTAATTTACATTATTGTTCACTTCTTATTTAAGTTCAAGTTCCTTACTTTTTACTATACTACTCGATCTCTGCTATTAGTAATATTATCTGATGACACTGTAAAAATGTACTACAACAGCTAATAAAATACAAATACAAATACAAATATGATAATAGCTCAATTAAATTATCGTGGATGAAACGGTTGAACATGAAATTGATCTACACATGAGGTGTGTTTATACTTTTTACCATGACTTTGTTTCATTGCTTTCTATAGTCACTGTGTTTATCTTCTATTCTTTTCGAGCCATTTTATTTTCGTTTTCTTACTGTACAAATACACACATATACAATCATATACGTACCGTATAATAAGTCCAGGCAATATTATAAAAATTAAAGAAACATTATTCCAACAATCACCACCTGTAGGTTATTATAATGGTATGATTTAAAACCGTTCAAAAATCGTGACCTCCCCCGGGATTGGCTTGCTCTCCGGCGCAATGGGTAGCGCATCAGACCGGCAATCTGGAGATCCGGGTTCAATTCCCGGGGAAGGGCGCGATTTTTGAACAGCTTTAAATCACACCAATATATATATATATATATATATATATATACATACACATATTTATATATACATTTAATATATTGGTACACTACACTAGCAGATTGATGAAATGTCTATATTGACCTGGATTGTTGGCTTCGAACCTGACGACAGTGTATCCGGCAGAAGGGACGGCCACCGTGTCTTTAGCCGTATACCACCGTCCATCTTCAGCTCTTCCCTCTCTCTCTCTCACTCGACTCATGTTACCGATCTTCCTCGCGTGGCGGATACCTTTGGAACGACAACGCAATTACAAACTGAAGTGTGGCGGTTAAAATGTTTGTTTAACCCGTTTTTTTTGTTGGTTTGAGTAGTTCTACAGTTCTATAGT
This sequence comes from Brachyptera putata, assembly GCA_907164805.1. NCBI lineage: Eukaryota > Metazoa > Arthropoda > Insecta > Plecoptera > Taeniopterygidae > Brachyptera > Brachyptera putata. Next base: position 15,941,561 of record OU015472.1, on the reverse strand, counting down.
TCTTCTAGTCCGTCTTTCTGACATTCTCGAGACCTTCTATTATACCATACAAACATTGAATAAATAACGACAATGCTGAGTGAAACTAGAGTGTTCTGCAGATTTTCAAATCCATTAAGACGTATAGCTTGTGAAAATAACTCAAATTCATCACACACCGTGTCATGAACTTTGCGGGGAAACACCTATTTAATCTCTGCGGAGGAAAACGTATCACACGAACATCCATTTCTAATAAATTGTCAAATCCTAAATCTTGGGAGATTTATAAATTATAATCAAATCAAATCTAAATCATGGTCCAAGATTCTGATGGAAAAAATCACAAATTAAAATATAAGATCTTAATTAAGTCATAGATATATATTACCGAGATATGTTACTCAACGTTAGGAAGGTGTACATATTTGTGTCTCGGCAGCAACTTCACACCGCTTTGGGAAGTTCACTGGGAAGTTTCCGCCATATTCAACATTTTCTAACCAAATCCTTTTAAATTATTGCATCGATATAGAAAGCCTTGCTTAGAAGCTATTTGTAAAGGTCCAATATGGCCGCCGAGATCGGAACGAGCACATGTCGCTGGTCGGTCGCACGAGTAACGTACATCGTTGACGTAATATATACATCTATGATCAAGTTACCTTGTAATCTGAGATCCTCGTAGACTCTTTCCGTTGAAGAAGTGTTGCCAACTGCCCACGGTTCTAGAATACCGTCTCGAAGCATTTTCATGCCCCTAGCGCCTCGAGCCGAAGAAGGAAACTGACCGAGTTTCAACACGTAGAACTTGAACCCGTGAAGATGGAACGGGTGCGTTAAATCACCCGGAACTATACCTGAATGAAAAAAAATATTTATTTGAGCAAGAGAAGTATTGAGTGGAAATGAGCTCAGGAATTTTGACAAATTTTTGTCAAGTGGAATACTACACATTGTGAGTGATATATCTGTAACTAGGGAAGTCGGAACACTTTGAAAGTTGGGGGGGGGGGGGGGGGGGGGGGGGCAAGTTTAACAATTTAGACCCGCGGGGACACAAATAAGTTGAAAATAATAAAAGTTGAAAGAATTACAGCTAATTTTTAAAAAGTGGGTTTCAACAGAAAACAACGAGACAAAGTGAGTCTTGCAAAACATTTTTCTTGCCCCCCTTGAAGCCAAAAGTTGGGGGCGGGGGGCAATGCCCCCTGCCCTCCCCCCGGTTCCGACGCCAGTGTCTGTAACACTTATTTATATATGTATATTGGGTTTAGCTGCGGACTGTATAGTCAATGGCAAAGCATTGGAGTAAACATTGAGACAACGTCTGATATTGTATCTCTATTTCTATCTTCAAACTATTTGAGCTTATTCAAATGTGAATGACGAAGTGAATAGATAATTCATAGGTGTGTTGAACAGTGACAGAAAATGGTCAAAGCATGCTCTTAAGAGTCCAAGGGATTTAGCGGAATATTAGGTTTTTAATGATAGCTTTTGAACAGTGTGAGGTATCGAAATTCTGAAAACGAGGAAGCACAGATATTTTCAATACCTTCAAAGTGGTATAAGTAATAACTATTTATCTCACATTGTATAACTGTCAGGCATATACGGTTAAAAATTGTGTATTTTTAAGCTGTGCTTCCTTTTTTTCAGAATTTCGATATCCCATACCCTTCAAAAGTTAACACCAAAAACTGATATTCCGCTAAATCGACTCCCATGGACTCTTAAGGACCCACTGGCCGGATAGTCAACCATGACTGGAATCAAACCCCGGTCTTCTGAATGACAGTTCAGTGTGCTAGCGACCAACCAACCCATCTCAGCCCACTGAGCTACTGAGAATTTGTGAACGTGTATTTACCGTAGTCAGCGAATATCATCTCAACGACGGAGCCGAACGGAATTTTGATCAAATGTAAGCATTCGCATATCTTCTTGTCGCATCCCGTATAACCGTCGGCTCGATGTTTACAGAAGAGCTCCGGTGGGATGTCTGAGAACTGCGAGTTGAGGGGGGAGGCGGGGAGGATATTAGTGATCTTGTTGATTATACCGGCGACCAACGTAGGCACGGGGGGCTCTGGAATAATACACCATAATGTTATATTGTCTGGCTACCTCAAGGTCGTTGGTGGTTCGCTCGCAGCTTCGAGAAGTGTCGCGGAGAGATGCGGCTAGCGACTGCTGCTCAAATCGTACGGACCGATCTTGAGAGCTCTCGGTGGCTATATTGATCCCCAAAGCTCGTATTCTATAACTCTAAAACAATATGAAACGCCTTCATTTTGTTCGAACGATTCCGTATACTTTAACGTGATTTATGGGCTCTGACCTTTTTGACTCGTTTCTATATTCTTTCTATTTGAAGAATAAGGTTTTAGTATCATGTTTGAAAGAATGGATAGCCGCCCTTGTTAGCTCAGTCAGCTGAGGCACGCTGCAGACACTGACGTCATCGTTGGGCGTGGGTTCGAATCCCGCATAAGGAATGCGTTTTTGTAAACGTCCTTTCACCTATCATCACTTCATTGGTTCCCTATCATCACTTCATCGTATCCTTATCATCCACTCATTCGTACCCCCGTATAACCTAGTTGTTGGTGGGGTCGTTAAACAGCATTGGGAAAAAAGAATGGATAGCCACTTGTAGGCAACAAAATTACGGAATACATTCTTTGACCACTTATAAAGTCAGAGGGAATCTGCCCTATTTTTCCCACAACTGGCCGGGCAGCAATGTGTTTGAGCACGGCCTTGAACGTGATAGCAACTCGTACATACATCTCTCTGCGATACTTCTCTACGCTAACACTAGCGGTTTAGATCAACGACCAACCAAAACCTGTTACTTGAGGTAGATTTAGAGTGAATTAGAATGTTTAGGGCAAGTTCTATGAATAATTAAAATATGTAATTTAGGTAATTATTAATGAAGGTACAAAAATAGGTAGTCTAAGAAAGTAACAAGGTAATTTGATAATTATCACGTAATTCACTAATTAATTATTCGTAAAACTGACCTCTAATACATTCGTTGGCAGTTTTATTGAAACATTTGTAAAAAGCATTTCTAACATTTAAAATTAACAGTGTTGTGAATTATCCAGTTGAAATTAATCAAATTACTGTGCCTAGATTTTTGAAATCTCTCATCTTATTTAATTATTTTTTCATGCCTTTTTTCAGCATCATCTAGTTGGTTCAGTAAATCCAAGTCGACATGTTTTTGCCCTAATTATGCACTTACCTAACTTTGTTAGAAAAAGTATAGGGAAATAAAAGAAAGAAAATCTAGTTGATAATTTTGTTATTGTGAAACACTGATTAAGCACTGAATTAGATGCTTATTTTATATATATATATATTTCTCAAAACCCAGATAACCAATTAGATTGGGCCAGGGGGTGTTTCCACTACTTCTTCTAGGGCAGTCTTCTTATCAGTCGGTTCCTGCCAGTTCCGACTTCGTAAAACTTATTTTATGCTAACCAAAATTTATTATGTGTGTTTAGTTGGGATTTAGAAAACATCTAGTGGCTTTAAAAACTATATGTGCGACAGTCGTCAAATTCTTCAACGTGCTGGCGAGAATAATGAGTTCGTAAAAATTATCTTTCATCTTGAAAAAATGAACTAGATAATCATGTTTTGTCCTTGTTTTTTTATGAAGGCCTAGGTATCTAGATGATCTCTCTCTTTCTTATCTAGATAAAACAACTTACTTAACCTTCATCTTATCTAGGGCCTAGGTATAAATAAAATGATCTGGTCACAGCACTGAGCAATGAAGCCGCGTGGAAATGCTGTTTTGATAAACAATTCCTTGGAATTGATGCGAAAGACTTTGAATTAGTGAATTATTTCATGATATATTTTAATAATGGTGTAAGCTGTTGATATTAGACCACAGATACTAGATTGGCATAAATGGATAATTGACACGGATGAAACATGAGTGTAGACCAGGCACGGTATTAATTTGAGAACATAGAACATGAATGAACATGAATATCAACATGAAAAGACAGAACAATAAGTGAAAAGACAAGAACAGTCTATGCACATAGAAATTATTTCAAAAATTGTTTGTTTAGCTGGGTGATGAGAAAGACTTACAGCAAGAAGAAAAGAAGTTTGTAACAAAATTATGTGTTTTGATGGATGTTTTTGTTTAACTTGTGAAGCAAAGAATTAAAAGTTGAGAGTAACTCTTTCCAAGTTCCTTCAGCTTATTTGGTAAGAAAAAATGTTGTCGATTAACAATTGCTTTCAATTATTACATATATTCAGTTTATTAATTTAATTCAGTTTGAAGTGGTAATTATGATGATGGCAGGGAGGAAGATGATGTGGAGGAAAGTGGCGACGGTACCTCTTGATCCATGCCATTCGGTTTACTGGGATCCAGACAAAAAGTACAACTCGGAGTAATTTTCACTAATCAAGCTTACGAGCATGCAATTCCATGCAATTAGGAAAGTTATTTTATACATACTATATGAACTCACGTGGCTCTTTACAGAATACTTGGGGTAAGTGGGGCGGGACGAGGGAAGTGGGGACAACATTGGTTATTATGTCGGAGACGCGGCAGAACAAGCCAAACGGCGACGGCCCTGGAAGAAAACAACACAAACACGAACACTGTTAGTTACAAACACAAACACAAGAGTAATTAGAAACATGTAGGGAAATTAACAGAAGAAACTGGACAGTTACGGTGCGCTATTCTAAAATCTTCTGAAACGATCTTTTGAAATATAGTTGTTATAAAAAGTTTATGTCATTATAACAATTTCAAGATCCCTAATATTTGTGATTTTTAAGTAAATACTCAAGTAAACAGCTTACCTTGATGAGTAGGCATATAATTTGTCAAGGTTAAACAGGTCAATTAAAGGAAAAGGCTCACATCGCTGTTTTAGTCGCTAGGCTTAGCCCTAAGATATTTGGGACTAATTCAGTCCGATTCGACTTGGCTGTCTGATCCGACTGGCACAATGCATACGACTTTGCATGACCAAATCAACGATTACAACGTTTGTCTCTGAATCAAAATTCGTATTTGTGTCCTAGGCCTCGATCAAGTCCATCGATACAATTATCTCGACTGTTCGTCGAGGTAAGCTGCTGTATACTCTTTCGTGCCATCTTTTTTATGATTCAGCTTATATTTATACCTGTACTTATTTCAAATTTCAAATTTGTTTCGATAATGTACTTGATTTCTTGAAAGAAAATTATTTGTAAAAAGTATTTCTACAAAAAAATTGTATTCAAATATATAAATCACATCAAACAGTGCCGATTTTATTTTAGAACATCAGTGTATGTAGACTAGAAAAACGCGGCTCACTCGTTGGAAGACGAAAAAGATGTTTCTTTGGCACCTCGATTTTGAAACTCTTATGTCTAGTCACTGTCTTCCTTATACAGCCATTTTGTTGATCATCATTTATCCCCAACAAACTTGAAACTATTTACTTCTCATTTTTACGGTACAATACATTTATCTTATTAACAATGACAGATCCGAAATATTGAAACCTTCTTGGTTTCTTTGTCTGTCTGAACTAGGTAGGCCTATGCCATGTACAAAAAATACTAGCACGATTTTTTCCATTGTATAGAACGCAATCTTTGCTTTTACTCATCTAAAAAAAGTGAAAATTTGAAAAAGGAATAAAGGTAACAAATATTCGAAACACAAACACAAATACGAATATTTGAAGGAATGTTACGAACGAAAGTTAGTTACAAACAAATATCCAACATAAATGTTACGTCATTCCACCGATTAAATATAATACAAGTTGGGGTGTGTACGTTACTATTCACCTTTGTCTGTGTCACCGCTCACTGGAAGTGTCAGATAAAATATTGTGTAAGTTTACAACATTTACGATCTTAATACGATAATTAATAATAATAAATTAATAATAATAATAATAATAGAGACTTCATTCTACTTAAAAATATTAATTGAAATGAAGTTATAATAAAGTAATTAGGGCCTATAGGCCTATACAGTAGTTATTTACTATAACTATTGTTATTTAATTGGAGAATTTTCAGATACATATTAATTTTGCATAGAACATTAATGAATAACTTCAATTTGGTTTGAAAACTCGTTTACATTAGATGCCTTACTTAAGATATATTATTATTTTCTGCCTGATCAATGAATCGAAATGAAGGCAGGAATATTTACTAGTACAAGTATCTTATTTTATAATCCTGAAATATCAATGGATATTTTAGTATCTTAACTTTTGTTTTATTTATTTATTTATTTATTCTCCATTTGATCAATACAGTGTACCAATATAGGATTTGTCATGGCTAAAACTATGCTGGAATTAAAGATAAAGTTAGATAATTATATTACTCTTGTATAACAAAGTAAAGTAGATATAGTAGATAGTAAAATTATATACACTGAATACTCAAGAAAGAAGTCAAGTTTGAAGTTGAAGCTAAAAAGTCAATGACTTTCGATAAACTCATTGATGCTATAGAATGGATCTAATAGGAGATTTTTTTTGAGATTGGTGACAGTATTTCTGTTTTCTAACTTAATTCGTTGTTCACACAGACAACTAGGATATTTCATAGATGTGAATGAAATACTTCACTGCAGGGTGTTATGCAGTTTCTTGAGCAATTGTGTATGTTTGTTATTTAGCGTTGCCTTGCTTAGAAACTCATTGGAATTATCAAAGAATTATTGTATTGACAGTTCAAATGAAATATCTAAATTTATATAGGTTTTTAAAGTTTAAACTAAAGTTTAAATATCCACCCATTTGTGTGAAGCTGTATTCTTGTAAATTGTTCTCCGTTAAAGAATAAGAGCCCATGGTGTGTTGCTAAAATTGATGATATATACACTCACTAACTTCAATACGTATTAGGTTATGTTTGTATTTAATGTAATTGTATTTTCCTAATTACTTCTGGCTACGCAAAATAGCGATTTTCCCAAACAACGCCATTTAATTTTTTTTCACATTATACCATGTATGTCTGTTGTATGTATGAATGTATTTATTCAAGTTTTCTCATGATAAATAAAAACCATTATATACAAATGAAAACTTTCCCAACATTTCAAAATAGAACTCGAATCAGAATATTCAATCATTCAAGTTGAAGCTTTGAACTCACGTAAGTACCGGTGATAGACTCCCTGCCTGAACAGTTCCGGCTCCGTGAAGATGTGGAAGTCGAAGCCGAGCACGATCCTGACGTCTGCTGGTCCCGTCTGCAGCCGCGGGTTGACAGCATGCGACGACATCAGCTGGGTAACGCAGACTCCGTTGTCGAGAGGACCGCAACGAGCTCCAACGGGATTCAACGTCTGGAAGTTGACGGTTTAGAAAAAAAATATCTCATAATTTGTTGGTAGCTTATTTAGTTGTGCTACGTTACAATTGTTCTCAACATGGAAGCAGCACTGGCGTAATATGGTAACTGAGTCAATCCTCACGCAAGAGTGTATGGCAGTCGATTTAGCGGAATATCGCTTTTTTTGGTGATAACTTTTGAACGGTATGGGATATCAAACTTTTAATAGGGGAGAAACACAGATATTCTCAATATCTTAAAAATGGTAGAAGTAAAAACTATTCAACTTAAGTTGCATAAATTATTTTCAAAGATATGCAGTTGAAAAATAAGTTTTAGCTGTTTATGTTAGACAATGCTATATAAGTTGAATAGTAATTATTTATACCATCTTGAAGGTATTGAAAAATCTGTGTTTTCCCATATTAGAATTTAGATAGCTTGAAATTATCATAAAAAACTGACATTTTTTTTGCTGGTAAATTAAATTCCGTACACTTTCAAGTTAATGCAAGCATAGATTATTCACCTCTATTCAAGCTCATGCATTATTTATTCACATTTTCCACGATTGTAAGCGTTTCAATAATTTATTTTTATTTATATAATATATAGACGTAATGCTCTGAATAAAGTGTTATAAATGATCGGTTGCTCAGTCAGCTGAGGCACCGCTTCAGAAAGTAGTCACCATTGGCGTGGGTTCGAATCCCGCATAAGGCATGGATTTTGTGAACGTCCTTTCACTTGATCATCACTTCACAGTTTCATAATCACCTGCTCATTCATACCCCCGTATAACCTAGTTGGTGAGGTCGTTAAACAAACAATAATTAATAAAATAAATAGGTCAATTATATGCGTTTGTATAAGTAGCTAAGTACCGGTACGTAATCTTACCACAGCTTTGTTACTCGTGAATCCCTCGTAGCCGGGATTAGGTGACGGAGGTTCCTGATGGTCTGACCCCTCGTACAACAATACTCCTACTTGATACGCCTTCACTTGTGTACACGGCCCCACACCCTTCACGTGGATCCAGTAGGCCGACCTTTTCTGGTTTGCTACTAGCACAAAGTCGTAGCGTTCGCCTGTCGAAAATGTATGAACGATTGTTTTTGAATTTGTATAAGTTTAACATTGCCTAAGAGACTTGGTTCAGAGTGAAAGATATCAACAGTGGTGTGGTTGGTTTATTCTTAATACCAATGTTGGTAGTGTCCAGATATATCGCAAAAACAGTTTATATTGTGTTCCGGACTTTCGGCAACTGAAGACTTTTATCTGCGGCGAAGAAGTGTGATCACAGACAGCGTAGACCTGGTGTCAAAGTTTATTGCTTTTGAATTAAAATAGTAATAAAATGGGGTGGTAAGATTGCCCTTGTGGTGCCCCGTCCAAACGGTCATACTTTCATCCATAGCCTCAACTGGTGAACAATGATTTTGTATCAAGTTCTGATGTTATTAAGAAAAAAAAAGGTTAATTTTTATCTCTTCAGCTGAAATAATGTATTGCCCTTCATAGAATTGAAATAATTTTGGAATGTTGTGACATTGACATAAAATTAGACACAGGCCAGAGTCTATACAGCAAACAATTATTTCCAATTCAATAAAGTGCTGATTATTTCTTCTATCAAATGTATACGTAGCTATATTCATGGAAATAGTCAGAGAATTATCATCAAAGTTAGGTTTTACCTGGTAGTAATACGATCCTGTCCACGGTTAATGGTTCGATAGATGTGCCGTCTGTCGCAACGACCTTCAACCGATGACCTTCGATCGTCACCTCAGCCGGGCAATGGGCACACGTACCGCCGATCATCCGGAACCGATATCTTTGACCTGGGATACAAGATCATGATTACGTGTAAGAAGAAAAGACAGCTTTCGTACGTGTTATGTAGAATTTCTATTAAATATTGTTTGAGCTCTTCTTCATTTTGTTTGTTCTCTACAGTTTCAAATGACATATTCAATCATGAGTCAATTATTATCTTGTTCAGACCTGTATTACTGAGAACACGAATATGTTCAACTAGGATTAATATACTATATTTTAATTTTAATTAGAGAAATAAAAAACAATCCCGATAGAAAAATAGAGAAACTCAATTCAATTTAACAAAAAAATGAGTGTGAAAGACTCTGGTGTCCAAAGAAACTTATAGTAAATTATTAAATGTGATATTTTTCACCGTCTCTTATACATTGATAGCAAGCAACAGAAAAATAAACCACGGATTGATACGAAATGTCAGGCAACCACAATTTAGGCTCAGTTTTTTATTACTTCATCAAAAGTAAATCAATCTACTGCTAATTTTGTATCTTCTTTGGAAACCTGTTTTATTTTATTGACTCAGTAGTCAATTACCTTGAAGAATATTTAAAAAACTATTGAAATTCGGAACCATAATCTGAATGGTAATTAATTCTTACACAATTGACTTCTAGGCGCAGTCGAAATTACCTTTCTTCACGGTGAAAGTTGCCAGCGGCATTTGGACAAACGGCTGATTTGCTGGCTTCTTGTTGTTGATGAAATAGTTGAAGATGAAACTGCGTGCCGTCGAAGTGTTCAAATTCTCGTGTTGACTCGTCGCAAGTGATTTCCAACTTTCTTTCCCTGTCGGCTAATACAGGTAGTTGTAAGACAAAGACGTGTGTGTAATTTAATATAATCGTTATACGAAGACTCTGAATTCAGTTAATTAATTTACTGAGACAGTTAGATCAGTTGTAAGGTAATACTCTGAATCGTCGTTACGGAGAACGATGTCCGATTCTCGCCATACTCGCCCTTTCTAACGGAGGTCTTTCAGGTTTCCCTCTGTCACCGGAACTGGTTTCCTACTGTCAAGCACCAATCAATTTCTTCTTACTTTTACTTCTGCTCAATAAGGTCACATTGATATGATGCATTCTTCCCAAAAGAAGCACAAAAACATATATGTGGGTTTATTTTTGTCTTCTGTATTTTCATTTCTGTTTGCACTCCACAGTTTAATCATTTCATCCAATCAACTCCGATACCGTGACATTTATCAGAGTCAGACACTACCATATTTTTTCTTACGTTTCAAAATAAAATTTGTTTGCTTTTCCAATAATTAATCTAATATTTGACATTCTATTTTAGGAAAACTGCTAAGGAAATTAATGATACAATAAAAATATAATTATTCTTTTTTAGCATTGTGAATTAAAGTGTTTTATATATCGTGATATTATTGATTAATTTATATTCCCGGATTCTCCAGTTTGAGACGTGATTAATCAGTGTGTGTAATTACTGAAGAAAGTCGTCCTCTGCCGTTGATTAGGTATGAGGATGGTTCTTGGCCCGTCGATCGGAACCTCAAACCCGGAAACTTCTCGTTGGAGAGGGAATCCAACCAATCGCTGATGACCATTACATGTGTTGTCAAGTCGTGGTCGTAGTAGTTCTTGTTAGGATCGTCTTCCTCTGGTTCCCGGACAATCAGGCTCGATAATAAACCGTCCATCTTGCCCAGACCTGAGAGATGTATGAATGAAGTTATAAATTATAACTAAGGGTTAAATAATCGCAGGGAAAGAATGCTTGAATGAGTTGTAGAATAACTTGGGTAATTAAATGGAAACATTAAATGGAAACATTATTAAGAGTTAGTGTTTAGGTGATAATTTTTAAACGGTATGAGATATTGAAATTCTGAAAACAATGAACCACATATATTTTCAATACCTTTCAGATGGTGTAAGTGATGAAGGCTGATGACTATATATCTCATATCGCATAATTGTCAGGTATTTACGGTTTAAAAATGTGTATTTTCAATCGTATACGCCTGACAATTGGGCGTTATGAGATTAATAATAACAATTATTCACATTATTTTAATAGTATTGAAAATATCTGTGTTTCATTAATTTCAGAATTTCCATATCTCATACCGTTCAAAAGTGATCACCAAAAAACTGATGTTCTGATATTTATCAATAACATCGAAACTAGATTTTTTCATGAATACACTTTAATTTTCCTTGAAATGTCCTAAAAATGTCGGTAGGAATCGTTACATATTACAAGAAATTGTATATGAATCGTAATATTATAGATTAAACAAATAAAATTTACTAGGTAAAGTGAAAAACACGCAACAGAAACTATTCTAATACGCGGTAGCATATGGGTGGGATCAAAATATAAAACTGATGATTATTGTTTGCTCAACGACCCCACCAACAGCTAGGTTATACGGGAGTACGAAATATAAAACTTTCTTTGGTAGCTAATGTAGAAGAAACTTACCAAAGAGGTTCAACTGAATTACATGTGGTAATTCTGTGTTACTCCGTACCAAATGGTTGGGGTTAGTGGTCAAGGTCGGTGCCTTCACCTCCAAAGATGGCTGACTGTGATCAATGTCCTTTTAATTTCATACTTTTTAGGAGCGTTTATTTAATTTTAGGATAACAATTTCATGAGTCACATGCCGTTTTTCTATAGATTTGATGTTTATATTTAGAAAACACATTTTCAGGAAAAAAATTGCATTAGGGATAGTACCGAGTATGACAAATTGACCTTACATGTTATATAAAATAGTTCGAGAAACTATTTAATAGACAGCACGTGTAATGGTGGTAAATCAGTAATTGAAATTATTTGATTTACGAGCCCAACAACACTAGTATTGATAAATATGAATAATTCCCTTAATGCTATGTGAAGATTACCAAAGGCTCTCAACGAATTGTGGTAACTGTGTTTTTACCAAATGTGGCTGGTCAGTTTCTCTTCAACCCATGCAGGTGCTTTTGTCAATGCTTTGTAGTTTATCTTTTAAGAGCGTTTTTAATTTTGGATACAATATTAGTGGTACATCGTATGTCTAAGATTGTTTATATTTATAAAAAAGTTCAGTGAAAATTCATTAGGTAGTCCGAGTATGCAATGACTGCGTTCATATACGTTGGCCAGAGTGTATCTTAACGTCGCTCCGTTGTTGGGCCATGCGTCCATACTGGCCAGAAGTTGATGAGCTCTCCTAGTTGATGGAAGGGTCGTTGTCCACTGGAGACACCGTCCACGAGCATCTGTCACATGCTACACAACAATCAATAGGGCGGTGGCTAAGTCAATCATTGCTAGCGGTAGTTACTGAAGTCACCGTTGGGCGTGGGTTCGAGTCCTGCATAAGACATGGGTTTTTGTAAACGTTCTTTCCCCTATCATCACTTCATCGTTTCATTATCACCCGCTCATACGTACCCCCGTATAATCTAGCTGTTGGTGGGGTCGTTAAGCAACATAAAAAAAAAAAAAAAAAAATTAACAGCTTACTACCCTATATCCATGGGAGATATTGTAGGCCTGTATAGGTGTTATATGGAGACGTGTATTCACTCGTGTGCTAGTGGTGTGGGATGGGATTAGTTATTTTTCGTGCTCTATTTTATTTTTTCGTGATTTTGTTTGATTTTTCATAGTTTTTTTAGTTTTTGATATTCAGAATACAATTGGATTTTTTTGATTTTTCTTGTTTTTCTTTGTAACTTACAAATGTAATTTAAAAATTACAAAATCAATATACTACTTTTTTTCTTTTTGTAGATTAATTCAGGTTACGTTATTCGTGGAAAAATGAAATATGCACAGGCTTTTATGCGAGTCTGTAAATTTGACATATATACATTGATAGCACCGATAGTTGGATTCATTCTCGTTGTCTTCAATAAAATTATATTATTTAAGATTAGTAATAATATTAAAAAATAATACACTAAAAATATCACACGATAAATATTACACTAAAAATGAAGCCAAGCTACTAACAGAAGTTAGATAACTTAGAATCCTAACAGAATGCGTAAATATGTCTACTGAATTTGAAGGAATAGAATAGACTGATTGAATAAAAAATCATTGGGCTCGTCCGGGATTTGAACCCGGGACCTCTCGCACCCTAAGCGAGAATCATACCCCTAGACCAACGAGCCACAAGAAACATTTTTATGTGGAAATGTCTTTGACTGTTGAAGCCAAATGTGTATAACCAGTTTTAAAACGAGTCGACAACGTGTGGAGAAAGTTCAGGTGTTTTAATTGACTCCAGGCAATTTCAGGTCAACCGTAACTGCTTGATCTGATGTAAATTTTTTAATGGTTTATTTGTTTATGGACTATTGAGTTATTAATAATTGACAGAGCTATATCATTATAAGATATGGGAATGGGATTATCAATCATTTATATATACTACGAACTACTTACTACTGTGCTTACTACTTAGTATTTCTATCAGGAGCACAGTATCACGTTATCAGTTTGCTGATAAAATATGATATTTTTCGTATTTATTTATTTAGTTGAAACTGATAATGTTCTTGTATGAGTGATAGCTAAGAGGGATGCATTCAGATAAATCTGGTATTTGTTTATTTGTTTAGATAAGTTTTTGTATGCACTTTACAGGTTGGAATATTTTTTCAACATCGCAAAAAATAATAGATACTTTTTTTGTATTCTAATTTGGTTCAGAATATATTTCGGGCAAAATCTCTCTAATAATTTTGAGAAAAATCATTTCGAAATTTGGAAAAACTTGTTAAAAAATGGTGAATACAAATTTTTCTAGAATATTACATTTATCAACTGAATTCGTACACATATTGATGCACATTATTCACACTTTATATATGAATCGGTCCAGACGATTAGAAGGAGAAAATAAGAATGACCCTAAATCCAACTGACCTAAATTCTATTTCTGGAGCTATACCTATACAGAAGTAAAATTGAGGGGGTTTGGCTCCGCCTTTCACGAATTGTTACCACCCATCAATTGAACTATAGGATAGTGGTGGTTGAGACTAGGTGTCGAATGACATTTCTGAAGGAGATGAATCAAACCTCTCACTTCAACTTCTGTACAGGCTGCTCATAAATTATAAGTTTGGTTCAGTTGGTTTTGAATACAGTTAGTTTTTTCAGGTCAGTAGCTTTTCAGTACAGTTGATTTTTAGGGCAGTTCGTTTTTAGTACAGTTCGTACCTTCTCGAGGCTGCGTTTTTTCCAAAGTTGAATTTATTCTATGTCCCGCGGCAGAAAACAACCAGTGCAAGCGGCAGGAATTTCATCCATTCTGATTGGCCAGAAAAAAAACGCCTGCCGCTAACGCGAGCCATGATAACGCGCATTTAGTAGGCCTGCTGTATGGTTAGCATAGCATTAGCAACCTCCTTAATCTATGTGGTTAGTACCGATAAGTCAGTACTATTTGGTTATATTACCGATAACATGGTGCTATGGGGTTGCTAGTTATGTGGTTAGTACCGATGTGTTAGTGCCATGTGTTAGTATCGATGCGTTAGTGCCGTGTGGTTAGTACTGATGTGTTAGTGCCATGTGGTTAGTACCTGTATCTGAGGCCCTATGAGCCTCCTATTGACGGTGAACAAGGTCCTCTCGTAGCCGTCTGCCGTGACGCACTGAGGCCTGAAGCAATGCGCGCGCACAAACGGGCACAGACCGCATGCTCTGAAACATTCATTATAATATAGCTTATTATTCTCTTCTATTTCCTTCACTAGTAACACCTGTAGTACCAGTGCAGTTCGATAGAGAGCGCTACAGGCATGCTAGATTGTGCTGCTGCCTGACAGTCGACAGGGCCGTTCCATTCAGTGGCGAGCATAGGTACTAATTGCAGACGTCGTCTAGGGAAATGTAGGTGTCTTCGACACCTACGCCACATTTGAACGATCGCAGTAAGTTTCCCTTAAATATATTATAATGGAACAGTTTCACATCATTCAGAGAAGTATCTTGTATAATATTGTCAATCCATGATAGATATTCACACTGTGTTGCATTTATATGTTTGGAACGGTCCATGGTAAGCTAAAAATGGATGACAAAAATATTGGGTGTTGCTATTCTACACAATTGATTTTTTCACCTATTGTAAAATGTGACAAATTAATAATTTCGATATAAAATCTACATTTTGTGTTGATATTCTTTAGACGTATCATGCACTATTGGAGTTTCATGATCATTTAAACCAATGAGACCTCTGGCGGGAACCTTTTCCTCTCTGGTTGTTAGGAACTCCTCATCTGTAGGCTTTAACGCGTCCCAAAAGCTCTAGTAGTGAAGTAACTCACGGCGAGAGAACGCTGTAGTTTTCCACTGTGAACTTGTAGTAACATAACCGGGGTTTCCCACCCTTGATGCACGGTCTGTCACATCTTGTCGTTGACCTTGACGTGTCCTCCAAGTAGTCACCCACGTGGTCTGGCTGGAGGAAACGCTGCAACTCTGGATGAAGAGAGAAAGAGAGAGATACATATGGGCCAAGATACTCAAAATTTGTATTTCAATTTGATATTTCAATTTTAATTATCTACGTTGCAAGATACATGGCATTTCAGATAATCATGACAGCTGTACATATACAAGATACATGAAGGCTAACAATATGAACGCACTCCCCCCTCTACCGCGCTCTCTCTTTGCGCACCTGTGAGTTGCAAACTTGCAGTACTAGACGTATAACAAGTTGCGTTCGACGTTCTTGCAGGCGTTCAGCGGCCCAAGTTTTATAATGCATTAGAATCCTGATTTGTGATTTGATTATGACCTTTATCTGTTATTTGATCATAACCCTTATCTGTGATTTGATCATGACCCTTATCTGTGATTTGATCATGACCTTTATCTGTAATTTGATCATGACCCTTATCTGTGATTTGATTATGACCTTTATCTGTGATTTGATCATGACCCTTATCTGTGATTTGATCATGACCCTTATCTGTGATTTGATCATGATCCTTATCTGTGATCTGATCATGACCCTTATCTGTGATCTGATCATGACCCTTATCTGTGATTTGATCATGATCCTTATCTGTGATCTGATCATGACCCTTATCTGTGATTTGATCATGACCCTTATCTGTGATTTGATTATGACCTTTATCTGTGATTTGATCATGACCCTTATCTGTGATTTGATCATGACCCTTATCTGTGATTTGATCATGACCTTTATCTGTGATTTGATCATGACCTTTATCTGTGATTTGATCATAACCCTTATCTGTGATTTGATCATGACCCTTATCTGTGATTTGATCATTACCCTTATCTGTGATTTGATCATGACCCTTATCTGTGATTTGATCATGACCCTTATCTGTGATTTGATCATGACCCTTATCTGTGATTTGATTATGACCTTTATCTGTGATTTGATCATGACCTTTATCTGTTATTTGATCATGACCCTTATCTGTGATTTGATCATGACCCTTATCTGTGATTTGATCATGACCCTTATCTGTGATTTGATCATAACCCTTATCTGTGATTTGATCATGACCCTTATCTGTGATTTGATCATGACCTTTATCTGTGATTTGATCATGACCTTTATCTGTTATTTGATCATGACCTTTATCTGTGATTTGATCATGACCCTTATCTGTGATTTGATCATAACCCTTATCTGTGATTTGATCATGACCCTTATCTGTGATCTGATCATGACCTTTATCTGTTATTTGATCATAACCCTTATCTGTGATCTGATCATGACCTTTATCTGTGATTTGATCATGACCCTTATCTGTGATTTGATCATAACCCTTATCTGTTATTTGATCATGACCTTTATCTGTGATCTGATCATGACCTTTATCTGTGATTTGATCATGACCCTTACCTGTGATTTGATCATGACTTTATCTGTAATTTGATCATGACCTTTATCTGTGATTTGATCATGACCTTTATCTGTGATTTGATCATGACCCTTATCTGTGATTTGATCATGATCCTTATCTGTGATTTGATCATGACCTTTATCTGTGATTTGATCATGACCCTTATCTGTGATTTGATCATGACCCTTATCTGTGATTTGATCATGACCCTTATCTGTGATTTGATCATAACCCTTATCTGTGATTTGATCATGACCCTTATCTGTGATTTGATCATGACCCTTATCTGGATTGATCATGACCCTTATCTGTGATTTGATCATGACCCTTATCTGTGATTTGATCATGACCCTTATCTGTGATTTGATCATGACCTTTATCTGTGATTTGATCATGACCCTTATCTGTGATTTGATCATGACCCTTATCTGTGATTTGATCATGACCCTTATCTGTAATTTGATCATAACCCTTATCTGTGATTTGATCATGACCCTTATCTGTGATTTGATCATGACCCTTATCTGTGATTTGATCATAACCCTTATCTGTGATTTGATCATAACCCTTATCTGTGATTTGATCATAACCCTTATCTGTGATTTGATCATGACCTTTATCTGTGATTTGATCATGACCCTTATCTGTGATTTGATCATGACCCTTATCTGTGATTTGATCATAACCCTTCTCTGTGATTTGATCATGACCTTTATCTGTGATTTGATCATGACCCTTATCTGTGATTTGATCATGACCCTTATCTGTGATTTGATCATGACCCTTATCTGTGATTTGATCATGACCCTTATCTGTGATTTGATCATGACCCTTATCTGTGATTTGATCATGACCCTTATCTGTGATTTGATCATGACCCTTATCTGTGATTTGATCATGACCCTTATCTGTGATTGATCATGACCCTTATCTGTGATTTGATCATGACCCTTATCTGTGATTTGATCATGACCCTTATCTGTGATTTGATCATGACCCCTTATCTGTGATTTGATCATGACCCTTATCTGTGATTTGATCATGACCCTTATCTGTGATTGATCATGACCTTATCTGTGATTTGATCATGACCCTTATCTGTGATTTGATCATGACCCTTATCTGTGATTTGATCATGACCCTTATCTGTGATCTGATCATGACCCTTATCTGTGATTTGATCATGACCCTTATCTGTGATTTGATCATGACCCTTATCTGTGATTTGATCATGACCTTTATCTGTGATTTGATCATGACCCTTATCTGTGATTTGATCATGACCCTTATCTGTGATTTGATCATGACCCTTATCTGTGATTTGATCATGACCCTTATCTGTGATTGATCATGACCCTTATCTGTGATTTGATCATGACCCTTATCTGTGATTTGATCATGACCCTTATCTGTGATTTGATCATGACCCTTATCTGTGATCTGATCATGACCTCTATCTGTGATTTGATCATGACCCTTATCTGTGATTTGATCATGACCCTTATCTGTGATTTGATCATGACCCTTATCTGTGATTTGATCATGACCTTTATCTGTGATTTGATCATGACCCTTATCTGTGATTTGATCATGACCCTTATCTGTGATTTGATCATGACCCTTATCTGTGATTTGATCATGACCCTTATCTGTGATTTGATCTAATGGCGACCGCAATAAAGATTGAATCTTCCCCATCAGGGTCTTGTGGTAATACGGTACAGTAACGAAATATTACGCGAGAACATATTATACGCACAATTTGTGTGTATATAGAAGATTGAGGTTCAGAAATCTAACTGTTACTATAATAATCGAATTATAAAATAGTTTGAAGATTGCCTGTGGTCTATAGACGGTGACCCATTACTTTCTTGTGAGTCTTAACACATCATCTGCCCCAATAATCGCTAGCGGTAGTAACTGAAGTCACCGTTGGGCGTGGGTTCGAGTCCCGCATAAGACATGGGTTTTTGTAAACGTCCTTTCACCTATCATCTCTTCATCGTTTCATTATCATCCGCTCATTCGTACCCCCGTATAACCTAGCTGTTGGTGGGGTCGTTAAGAAACATTAAAAAAAAAACAGTAGGCCTATTTATAATAATCTCTCGTGACACGAAAGGACACGACACGACACGACACGACTCTTCTGACGTGTGCGTGACAGACAATATCACGACAATTAATTCTCACTTGGCACGCACACTTGCTAAATAGATCCACGACAGAAGTGGATTAAGCGACTCAATCACAGTTGTCAGTTGATACTCTTCCACATTCTATAACACAGACACACGCAACAGATAGTTGCTGTATGAGCGACACAGACATAAATTAAGATGATTAATCTAGTATTTATGTCTAGGAAAACACCATATAGGCCTATGCGTTGTTAGACGAGCGAATAGTAATAGTATGGGGAAAAATGGGTAAAAACTGCTTCGAGTGGTACAAATTGAGCACATTTTATGTTTTTTCTTCAAAATGGCTGACCCGATCAAGCTGAAATTTTTTAGAAATGTGTATCAAAATGTAATTCAACTTCACGCAAAATTTCATTTTTTTGGAAAATAATATATTTTTTTTCCGCTGTGTTATTCTGATCGGTATTTTTGAAATTTCTAAAATTCATAAAAAAAAAGTTCCCCCCCGATAATGCCACAAAACTATACAGATCTGAGTTAGATGAGGAACCATATTGAAAAAACCTTTGAAGTTGATAGCTGTAGCCGTTTGACCTGTGGAGAACTGACAAAAAACATAAAAAAAAAACATAAAAACGAACACAATTTTTTTTTCAGTATGTCAAATTGAATCCTCGCTAAAGCTCGTCTGAAAAAGCTTTTTATACAGTTTGAGTTTGAAACAATTTTGTTATTGCTTTCCTGTTTCATTTGTTTGCTCATTTACATGACATTTAAAAAGTTAATTATGTTGGAATTTTATTCTTCGATATCAGTCAAAAAATTATTGACATAATAAAAACATTATTTGTAGAAAAAACAGGTAGATACACAGATATGCCTATTTATAGTATTTCTTGAGATGATCAAGTGAAAATAAAACCTATTCATCTTATATCGAATAATTTTCACGTGTATACAATACAGTTAAAACATCACATTTTTTAGTTGTACAAAACTGAATATTTTAAAATCCAGTCTAAATTATTTTATTTCACGTCATTTATCATTCAATCATTCACATTCATTTTTATTTCAGATCACATAATTCCACGAATAAATCACATCATTCATATCACAACTTTAAATCAAGGTATTTAAAATATTTTTCTTCCTCCCGAACTAGAATTTTGATATCTCATACCGTTCGAAAGTCCAGCGAACAAGACGGTGCCATTTCGCCAAAACGACTCCCATGAACTCGATTGCAAATTATTTTGAGAATTTATTACCAATAAATTAAGATGCCTTGAAAGGCACCATAAGGTTACGTTATAACGGGGCTTATTACAAACATGCTATCTGTGTGTGTTTTATGTACCTGCTTTTGACAGCTGTTTTTATATTAGCAATAGTTATTTAGGTAATTTTCAAACGTCTTTGATGTACATAATCTGAGCCAGTTAAGGCTCAGAAGGCTTTTCATCATTTTGTATTTTTTTATATATTGGGTTTAACGACGTACTGTTATGATAACTGAGATCTAATGGCGTCGGATGGATGATTAATGAGATGATGGGATGAAGGTTCTTGGGTAATGGGAAGGATAGTGGGAAGGAAACTGTCATGGCCGACTTATTGTAGGAACCATCCTGGCATTAGCCTAGACTACAGAGAGAAACCATGAAAACCCCCTGTAAAGATGGTCGGCGGCGGGGATCGAACCAGGTTTGGAATTCCCCTCACCTCCCGGATCACATGAAGCGAGCGCGTTAACCACTGCGCTGCATGTGCCGGTTTCATCATTTTGTTCGTGTACTGCAATGTGTACACTGTGTAGGCTACAAGATATAGTGATACCAACAGACTTTAGCATAATATAAAGAAGGTGTATCGCCTCGCGTCTTCCAAGTGAAATAGTCCATGGTCCCATTTGCCTGCAGCGCAACTATCGCTTTTATATTGAAGTTTCGTTGTATCAAGTTTCGATGCTATTAAAAAAAAAAAAAAAAAATTGAACTAGATGAAACAACAATGCATACGCGTCTCAGTAGTATTGTTATGTTTGATGTGGCATTGGTTTTGTACGAAAATAATTAACTTATATCTCATGTGTGTTTATCGACTTTTATTGAGTTTATTGACTTTTTTACATTTTATTGCTTAACGACCCCACCAACAGGTCGGCTAGGCCTATATATAGTTATATGTTCTTATGTATACACTGGATTAAATTGTAGGTCTATGTATTATACATATATACAAGAAAACAAATAATTTTATTGATTTGTTTCCACAGTTTTGTACTGTCAAATGTTATGTTTCCGAAATATCATATTCACTTTTCTCTTCGAAAATTTATGTGTGCATTACACAAAATTTATTGAAAAATTTCCATCATATTATTAATCATTTTGCTCATAACTCTACACGCTCATCACTTCACTCATCACTTCACTCATCACTTCATTCATCACTTCACTCATCACTTCATTCAACAAATCATTCACCACTCCACTCACTATCCCATTCATCGTTCCACTCATCACTTCCATCATCACTTCCGTCATCACGCCACTCATCACGCCACTCATCACTTCCATCATCACTTCACTCATCATTCCACTCATCACTTGGTCCTATTTAGTCTTCCGGTCGTCTTCAAAAACAATACAGTCAACCGTGAAATACCGTCAAGCTATTTAGTAACCCAAACAGACTGATTTCGGCCACTAATCTTGCTTGTGGGTCGCATACTTGACTAGTTCACGTAGTCGGTCACGTGTTACATAATATATTGGGTGAGGTCAGGTAACACTAAAATGTTGACCGTGGCCATGGTAACAAGAATAATAATAAGACTTTCAATAACAATTCAAGCTGCTAACAGTAAAAATGTTTAACAATGCGAAGCAAAAAACAAATTGGGTTATTTTTATTGTTCGGTCAATCTAAATATAGAAATTCGACATACGAAAAAATGGTAGATGGTATGAACGAGTATGAAGAAAGTAATACATAGATCGAGATAGCTAGAGGTAGCATATATTTTTTTTTGTAATAAATCGAAACTTGATACAAAATCATTGTTCCCCAATTGAGGCTATGGATGAAAGATGAGAGCTGATGGATTATATAACGACAATAACAGAAAGATAATTGGACACTGCTTCATCAAGGCTCATCATCATAAAATTGGAATAATAGAATCTCCCAAGTATCAAACTTGCCAATCCGAAGACCTTCACCATATTTTAATTCAGTGTTCCCAACACTCCTTTAGAGACGTGTTTTTAGAGATTTAATGAAGTACCGTATAAAGTCCATTGACCTATAAACATTTTAAAACTTCTCTCAAGATAAAATAAGGAATACGACAACATTTTCAAAACTATTTACAAGTTCCTCAAATGGAATCTCATCGATCTGTTTAGAAGATTCAATGGTTGGATGGATTATCAGTCCAAGGCCAGTAAGATAGAAGAAGAAGAAGAAGAAGAAGAAGAAGAAGAAGAAGAAGAAGAAGAAGAAGATGATTCAGATTGATTGTTGGGGTTTAAGGGGGTGCATGCACGGTGCTAGAGAAATTCATATATACTATTTTTTATTTTCTATGTTAATCGACGAATCAGTGTTTTTGAATACTAAATTCTTCATCGCCAAGATAATTTTATGCTCTTTTTATTTTCGTGAATTCAATCAGTTTTAAGATAATACGTGAATGAATACCAATAATGTGATGACATTCATTGACGTATTATCTTAAAACTGATTGAATTTACGAAAATCGAGTATTGCAGATTAATATCTTCTGCTAGGGGGATCATCCAGTCGGGAAGAAGATCCTTCAATCAGCTACCCACTGACATCAATCTCATGGGTGAAGAATTTAACGGTGGACTTCAAAACAACCTCCTGTCGCACTGCTTTTATAGTAATAACGAGTTTTTTAATTAATTAACATTCAAATCCATCTCCTTTATTCATTATATAAATTATTAAGTAGGTATACTTAACCTGGTTTACACATATTATATGTTTTCCTATGAAAAACCATGTAAATAGAATACAAATCACAAAAATAGAATGCCATAATAATGAATGAGCATAGAATTATCTTGGAGTTGATATAGTTTTTACTCGATTAAAATGGTTCGTGAACATTGAAAAAAATAGTCAAGATGAATTCAATTGCGCCCAAGTTTATGTCCGTGTAGTTTTCCTTGCTTATCAACGTTTGAGGATGTTTTGAGCATTTGAAGGGGGCAGAATTCAATGTAAATAAAAAGTCTTCGCTACGCTCATCTAAATATATGTTTCAATGGTGCTCAGTGACCCCACGAACAACTATAGGTAATATGGGGGTACGAATGAGTGGGTGATGAAACGATAGGTGAAGGGAAGTATACAAAGAATGGAAATTTTGTGGAACCGTTAACGGAATCAATTTCGTGAAAATAACCTGAGAAGTCCTATACTATTGTTGAAGTATTTTTCATTCATTTTATTTATTAATTTATTATTTTCGTCCGAAGAACTTAACAGTAAAATGTAGAATGTACAATTAGTGTGGTTTAATTGAGTGGGATACCGAAAATATGCAAAATAGAATATATTTTATCTGTTAATTTCTATAAAAAGTATCAAGAGCCCATATTACCAATAATAAAAAGGTGTTAATTAAGCTAATTAATCAATTGCAGTACAAAAATAACATTGGTAACCAAGGGTAATAACAAGCTAATCCACTAATTATCGCTTAATCAACAAATTTATTATTCATAATACCGGGCCTAAGATTAATGTATTGTAATAAGTTAAATTCACAGTTTATGATTTTTGTTTGTGGTATTTATTTTATTCTGACCGTTATTTCTATTGGATAAAAGAGACGACCAACTAATTCCAGCTTGGATGTAGAAATACATTTAATTATACTGTTAAATTAAACCTCCGTTCTGATTCCTCGGAATCTCTAATTAGACGGTTAAATTTCAAACTTCTGATCGCCAGTAGTAAGTAGGCCTACAATACATCCATTTTTAAATGTCGGTATACCAGTTTGAGACGATAAAAAATACGTAAAATTCCAATCAAAAGTGCACACTGTAGATTCTCCAACCAAAAGCAAATCAAAACAATGTATGTAGGCCTATATGTACACTTGCAGTCACATAAATCGATCGGTCAAGGCTACATAAATTACATCCCGAAGAAAATCTCTACTGATATTCACATAGAAACTAGCAGATAATGTATAATGATAATGTATACGCAATCCACGTATACGGTATACTATTTTACTTAAAAAAAGCAGTGAAATATGCCAAATATACTTCAAACTCTAATAGCTGAATAACACATTTCAAGTGAAATAATAAAATAACCAAATATAACCAATACATCCTCGTTAGTAAGGTCAAGTAAAACCAAACAATTCATTCCAATTCATCCAATTCTTGTTCATTCCAATTCATGAACCACACACTCCAATTCATCAAATTAATCCAATTTCGTTCATTCCAATTCATCCAATTCATGAACTACGCAGTCCAATTCATCCAATTATGTTCTGAAACATTTTTGTGGTTTTGGTTCTCATCAAATCTCCGCGATTAGACGTATCACCTAACGGTTAATCACGGCTAGAATAATTCAATCCACTTTAAAACAGCTGGCAAAAAAACGGGTTTCGATTGACGATTGTCTCAAGACTTGTCTAACTTGTATCAAAAAAAAGAAGGTCGTCTACCAACTGGGAAAAAAAAATATTTGTGATAACATAATCTCGCCACAACTTCAAGGATTTGATGCTTTTGTAAATATGTAGTTGCGTTTGTTATCGTTAAACTCGTCCTGAGATTCATAATATCCTGATAATATTCCAGATATACAAAATATATCGGTAATATTTGTATTTATTTTATTGGTAGACGGTTTTCTCCTCACGTGGATATGAAGTCAGTGGTTTACTACATGTACAAGAAGATCGCGATCAAAGCATGGATAACTCGGATATGTCACGTGTCGGTATAACAGGTACGAGTGACGTCACAATTTGGTTACAGACATGGGGGAGAATGTTGGAATTTCGTTGAATGCGCGTGTGACGTTAGACTACACCACTAGTTCACGGACGGAGTACCACAAGGTCGATGTTATCACCACAAGGGCGATCAATGTGATTAGTTTAACAAACTGTAAATAGTACAAATTTTGAATATTGAATTTTGCATATTCATTTTATAGATTTGTTGTTTATTCAGTCGATTTTATGTGCGTTGGAAGAATTTCTCCTAATTTGTTTTCTCAGATCACAATTTTAACAGAACTTACTTATTATTTTCATTTTTCAAGTATCAAAATCAAAAACTTGACGCAAAACCATTTTTCTACAGTCAATATGTTGAGAAATTCATCTTAAAACATTTTTCTTTGTTCATTGAATTAGTGTAATTGAAAGTATAGCAACACCAAAATAATTTTATGCTCTTTAATTAATGTGCCATTCTATTTTTGTGAATTCAATCAGTTCTAATATAATACGTCAATGAATACCATTAATTACGTATTATCTTGAAACAGATTGAATCCACAAAAATAAAATGTCATATTAATTAAAGAGCATAAAATTGTCTTAGGGTTGATATATATTTTTCATTCAATTAAATTGATTTATGAACATGGGAAAAAAAATAGTAAGGATGAATTTCTGTATTTTTATAAGAACTGTGGATGACAAATAAGAATCATTCGAACGGGGCATCACAAGGGCGATTTTACCACCCCCAAAATAATAATAATTCTTGTACCGAGATCCGGCTTTACGATTTTTTGATCAAGCTTTAACCAGCGGATTAACTTGTTACATATTACCCTTTAGATACCAATAATATTTTTCAACCCTTATTAGACGAGTTTTAGCGAGGATTCAATTTTACTTACTGAAAAAAATTGGTGTTCGTTTTCTTTTTTTTTTCTGTTCAATATGGTTCCTCATCTAACTTAGATCTGTATAGTTTTGTGGCATTATCGGGTGGTAACTTTTATTTTTATGAATTTTAGAAATTTCAAAAATACCCATTAGAATAACACAGCGGAAAAAAAGAAGATATTTTTATTTTCCAAAAAAATGAAATTTTGCGTGAAGTTAGATTTTGAATTACATTTTGATACACATTTCTGTAAACTTTCAACTTGATCGGGTCAGTCATTTTGAAGAAAAAACATAAAATGTGCTAAATTGGTACCACTCGAAGCAGTTTTTACCCATTTTCACCCATACTATTACCATCCCCTCGTCCATCAACGCATATATGGCGTTTTCCTAGTCAATAACTAGCTTAATCAACACATTATTTGTCACAAAACGCCGTCCTGGTAGTCTATATATCCGACACGTGCACTTACCTGGTTGATGTATCTCATTATACTGGGCGGCCACTACCTCCAGCAGGACCAGGGCCACTAAACCGACCACTAACTGTTGACTGCCACTTCTGCAGGCCATCCTCACTACTGACACACTCTGGTCACTGACTGACCGCCGCGGCCAGCAGACACCTCCTCGAGGATTCGCACGCAATAGTTCGCACGCCAGGTCGGGGACCACTTGCCTGAGTGCGGTCGTCAGGCGCTGAGGAGCGTATACCGGAATAAAGTCGACTCGGTTGTGTGACATGGGCTTCGGGGTACTTGTCAGTGGATGGTTTTAAGTGCGGTTATAGGGTTCAGGTAAGGTTGGACACCCAAACCCATGTCACACAACCGGGTCGACTTTATTCCGGTATACGCTCTTCAGGCGCCCCCGGTAATGCTCGTACTAGTGGCTATATTTACAACCAGCCCTGTTGATCACTGTTAAACAGTATAGCTGTTGATTTGCATTAAATTGTGTTAATTTCAGGTTATAATAAATGAGTACAGGTTAGTCAGGTCAGGTAATCTTTCGTCGATTTAGATTACTCACAACAACAACAACAACAGCAGCAACAACAACAACAACAACAACAACGCCCACTACGGGTTACGACATTGCTTAATTGGCATTCAGGTGAGACCTGGGTTCGATTCCCGCCATGGTCAACCATACTGACCGCTATTCATCGGACCATCGGTCTATGGAGTTGTTGTTGTTGTTATTGTTGTTGTTGTTGTTGATGTTGTTGATGTTGTTGATGTTGTTGTTGAGCGCAGCCTTTTCTTGTTTTAATGACATCGACACTTGATACAAAATCATTGTTCCCCACTTAAGGCTATGAATGAACGATAGTCTGAACTAACCTAAATAACCTAACCTAACTGTCCAACCCACCCCAGAAAATGTATCAAATATTTGATTATTTATTGATGTATCAAGGTTAATATAGTATATTAAAAATTTGAAATTGAAAAAAAGTTGAAAATTCCGAGAAAATTCTGGAAAAACTAGTTGAAAAATACGTTAATCCGTTACGTACACGAAAACCATTAAATAGTGAGCATCAAGATGACAATTGATCCATCGATAGGGTGAACCTTCCTCTATCAGCTAAGCTGAATTTCATCAGCAAACCGATGGCCGTTTTGATACAAATAAATATAGTTTCGATTACCTCGATTTACGAAAAAAATTGCGTGACTTTCCCCGGTCTTGTGTGCCAAACCCATGAAGTTGAATATTTATTTTCAGCTTAGCCCAAAGCCAGTTCTTTTACGAACACATCGATACCACACACGATCAAAAACCTCAAGAAGTAATCAAGTGGTATATGTAACGCGAGATGCATGTTTTGTGACCATTTTCAGTGTCAACTAAAGCATAATCGTAGTGGCTTTCCGGATGAACGTATTGTTGTGAAACTGCTGCACACCATTCAGAGAAGCACCTTCTAAAATATGGCCGATCCATAATAAACATTCATCAATATTTTCAAAAATAATCACCCTGGTGGGAACTATGTTCTCTATAGTGACTGGGAACGCCTGGGGGACAAGGAAACGATCGTGGCCTATATTGTGGGAATCATCCCGGCATTAGCCTAGACTACAGAGGGAAACCATGAGAATGGAATTGATTGTCCAGTATCTGGCTTGTACATTATAGGTCCATGGACCACGGATCAAATCTTATACTGACATTTTAAAATTGAATTGCTGTCTGGTCAACCAAGTTTTTGATTATGTTATTTTTCTTTTTAAAAGCAAAAAAACGAATTTAACAGCGTATTTAACATGGGCCATAATGTCACGAATGCCACGCAAGTGGGTCCCGACCCAGTCGTTACTTCCATATATGCGTGCTCTAGGCCTTAGGGTACGACTGGCTGTTTTATTGGGGGTGGGGCAAAATGTAGTTGTATATTTGTATCGACGAAAGACGAAGGAGCGAACCTCCCGTGCGCTAGTGGTGTGGGATATGGGAGACGGCCGATCGGAACCCTATGAATCGGAACAGTCGTCTTCGGTAGTTAATTGTCGACAGTTGAAGGCGCGAACCACCAGTGCGCTAGTGTTGTTGGATAGAGGAGACGGTCGTTCGGAACCGTCATCTCTAGTGTTCATACAAAGATTTATCCACGAAATAAGAAGGTCGCCGCCTGTCTGGCTCAGTCAGCTAAGGCACGGTCAGGCCCGGGTTCGAGTCCCGAATCAGGGAATAATCATTTCTGTTAACATCATTCGCATATCACGCGCTTATTCGGGGACGCCTGAAGGGCGTATACCGGAATAAAGTCGACTCGGTTGTGTGACATGGGTTTGAGTGTCCAACCTTACCTGAACCCTAACCACATTCCATTGAAAAGGACGCCGAAGCCAATGTCACACGACCGAGTATTTGCTGGTCAGTGTCCCCGCTTATTCGCATTTCTAAATAACTTAGCTATATTGGTGGGGTCGTTCTCGTTAGGCTAATCGTAATCAGTTGAACGGAGAAGGGGGCGCCGACGAGCGTATACCGGAATAAAGTATACTCAGTTATGTGACACTGGCTTGAGTGTCAAATACCTGAACCTTACCTTACCTAATTGAGTATGTATATACTACGATGGATAGGCAAAAATAAGTGACATTTTGTTTGTTTTCGTGATATACAATTTCGAAGTGTCGTAAGCGACATGTCAATACATTAGGAGTGGTCACCAATATAATTTAAAATTTTACAAAAAATACAATTTTCTTTCTGTAAATTTTGTCGTAAGCGTTATAACAACACGTTATGAGCGCCAAATATGCTAGGCAATTTCCCAATCTTCCTAATTTCCTAATTAAAATACAAGTTCTGGAAAACTTGATGAATTTTCATGAAAATTTTCGAATATCTGTAAAGGTATTTGCACGAATACCACACAAACATTTTGAATATTATATCTTCAAGTTTTAATGTATATTAAACGTTTTTAACTTCATGAAAAAAATATTCAAACGGCGCTTACGACATACTGCCTTTTCACCATCGTATACATACTGATTTTTTAAACGTTTCAAGATCACATTGAACAAAAAATAAGTTTTTTTCGTAATTACTTCTGAGTTTTGAACGATGAGAGGCATTCAAATTGTAGATGAGAAGCATAAGATCTTTCAAACATACCTATCTATAAATTGTTCTAGTTGAAAACTACTCGAGGGCTCAGTCGGTTTCCAAGCCTTGTCATTTCCTCGCGTAACTGCTATAAATTACATACCTCAACTCCCGCCAAAATTACACCCAAGAGAGAAACAAACAAATTTCAAATTTAATTATATGTGTTTTACATCAATGGAATAATAACCGAATACCTCAAATGAATGACACGGACCAATACAGACTTCGTGAAGTCTTCCCCCACCCCCACCCCTCCCTCCCTTCCTTCCCCCTCCATCTTCATCATCACAGACTCATGTTCTGGTAACATTTCGTGATCACGAGCTCCCATTATGGACCACTCTAATGCTCATGTTCCTCGACATCACGACGTGAAGGTATTGACGTATCACGCCGTGAAGTAGTCTATACTTGTATCCACGAAAGAAGAAATGTATCAACAAAATAACTGATTGATTGATTGATTATTATTTCCTTAACGACCCCATTAAAAGCTAGGTTATACGGGGGTAGAGACCGAAACACCGATCAACTGGGAAATGTCTATGCTTTATTTATTCATCGTCTTCTGGGTGAGTTAAAACCGCTGAGTTTTCGGATTTGCTGACAGTGTGTAGATTTTGAGAAATTGATAATTTAGATTCAAAAATACCCATAGAAATAACATGAATTGAAAGACGTAATATTTTCATTAGAAAATTTGAATTTGAGATATCATAAGAATTAATAAAGGACATATTGGACTGACAAGTTTCATGAAAATACTGATTAGGCTGTTTCAAAACCAAGATGTGTAGATTCTCTATTGAAAATGCACGTATATGTAGCTCGTTTCACATTGATTAAAACTGGTGATTTTTGAAATTTTTATATTGGGTTTAACTACGCACTGTTATGATGCCTCAGATCTAATGGCGTCGGATGGATGATTAATGAGATGATGGGATGATGAGATGAAGGTTCTTGGGTAATGGGAAGGATAGTGGAAAGGAAGCGGTCATGGCCGCGACTTATTGTAGGTACCATCCCGGGATTAGCCTAGACTACAGAGGGAAACCATGAAAAACCCCTGTAAAGATGGTCGGCGGCGGGGATCGAACTGGGTTCGAAATTCCCCTCGCCTCCCGGACCACATGAAGCCAGCCTGTTAATCACTGCGCTGCATCTGCCAGTAAACTAGTGATAAATATTCTATATATCACATATTATTATTCTTTTTATAAATATGAAAACAATTTTTGAAAAAGTCTACATAATTCAAATACTGATTAATCAAAATCTTATACCGGTACTGTTTGGTTTTTTGAGACCAAAAAATGAGCCCAAATTTTCCATTAATCAAAAGTTATTGCTTACACTGTCACGCGTCGGCCCACCGCTCAACTAGATTTGGGTTATCATCGCAGTTCTGTGGTCCTACGTCACCTAGCTTACTAGTCTCGGCACGTTTTGAGAAACAGTTAGCTTCGCGGTTGATAAATAAATAAAATTTAAAATTAAGAACGTCCTCTAAACACGACTTTTATTATACAAATTGTGTTGGAATTAATTTATCGATAAAAATATGAATAAGTATCTGATAATTAATTTTGTATTTATCTATTTAGGTTTTATCTATGCATGGTTTACGTGAAAGGTTTGTAAATTGTTTTCTTGTTATAGGATCTACGTTGTTGTCAGTTTGATAAACACATACCCTCAGACACATGTAATTATAAATATATATATAATTATAAAGTCTTCGTGCGTATTTTTTCAAATCGGTACCGGTATAGGCCTATATATTGATAAATGATAAATGACCTCATTTAGCTAATCGAGCTGGCATATATAGCTATCAGCAGTGACTACTGGGAGTATAAATTATAGCAATAACAAAACAAGTGTATTGATAATCTGAACAAATAAAAACAATTGTAGATATACTGCGTGATTTCATGTGCCATGCGGCTAGTTTCACTGTTTTATACTCAAGTGCTAATCTGGTTGTTAGCGTTCATCATTGTGATGATTATTGAACTAAAATAACATATAATTATTCTTAAACTAGGAAAACGCAGCATGTGCGTTGTGAGATGAGCGAGACCCTTTTATGTGAAACTCAATGGAAAGCTGGAATGGAAACACAACTTGATTGTAAACCATTATTCCACTGTTATCTGTTTTATTTGTTGCTTACTCTTTGAAATGTTCAACGTATCAATTGGTCTTACCTTTTGATCTTGGCCAGCTTTTCAATTAATCGGAAAGAACTAAATAAAAATTGGAATAATGTGCATTGACTAAAGATTTAGTCTATGTAAATAGACTGTGCCTCATTCTTTTGTTCAAATTCAGTGAAATTTTGAATTTATTCGAGGGAAATATTTTTTCCATGCTTTCTTCTTTTGGTTTAGAAATTTTCATGTTTTTTTTCTACAGTAGTGCAACCGATTGCGCCTTTAAAAAGTACAATGATGCCACATGTATATGCCATGTTTGAAAAAGTGTGTATACTTTCACTCGACCTTTAGAGCGCAACAAAAAAAAAAGCAACAGAAAACGCCAGAAAATGTTATTTTTTTCGACTACGGTGAAAATTAGTCTTCACTTCATTCATCCAAATAGGTCTATATCCTAATTTGATATATATTATTGAAGTTGAAGATATTGGTATGCCATCTAAATTTATCAAATATTTATATCATGATTACACTAAACAACATTTGGCGAGATTGTGATTTTAATTCTTACTCAATTCAAATTCTTACTGAAAACACTTATATATTTTCTTGTATATTTAGGTTCATAATATTCTTGTAGATTTATGTTTATAGTATTCTTCTATATCTATGTTCATATGTTTATGTCTATAATAATGTTAATACCAACAAAATGAACTTGAATAAAACATTATTCAATAATGTGATTTTCGAAAAAGCGTTTGTTATTTTAATTTCTTTTTCTGCGGGCCCTATTTGTAATCACCGCCCGGGCCCTAGAGCCCAGTCCACCCCTGCCTTAGACCTAACAGAATATATCAATCTCTTCGCGTCACTGCATGATGACGTTGCCTATAGTTGATACAATCAAAGCTTGATCGTATAGTTCCAACCTGTTAATGAGGATGTCAAACAAAATGAATCATGAATCATTCTGCGCACTTTTAATGATATTTATTATCAAGCTTTTATACATAATTATATATGTAGCTGAACACATTAATCATGAAGATTCAGTTCGATTTTTTTGCAATAAATCGTTTGAAGATATATCCTTATAATTGTATCCACGAAAGTTATAGAAGTGAACCTCCCGCTCGTTCTTGGTGTGGGATAGGGGGAACAGTTGATCGGAACCTTCTTCTGTGGTGGCAAGTATATAATACATGATAGGTGTCATTAAGTAGGTTATGAAATGCTTATTATCATGGCGCTGTAAAATAATACATTGCAATAAGTTTCCTCTGAAGGGCAAGGCCATGCAAGAGGAAGGGAAGTGGTGCAGGTAGCTGGCATTATGGATTTTAAGGGGTAATTTTGAGTTCGAGGAGAAACAAATTAAACACGAGTGTAAACAAAATTTGAGAAATACAATATTTTATTTTCATTTATTCTGAAAGATTAAAATACGAAACATACATATTATATTCAATTTTTATAAATTCAGTGTTAATCTTTATCAAACGAATGGTATTTTGAACATTTCAATATTATGGCATGTACAAGTTTGAAAAATAGCAGTACCGGTAAGTCATATGTAAGCAGTAGGCCTATGTCATGACTCATATCTCTGGAGGACAAAAATTTGATTATAATTTCTGAAATTGCGATGATGATTTCTAATTTTCTCTAAAATTAAGGAAATGAATATCGTCGCTATTCGTTGAAATTTAGTTTCAAGGTTGGATGTCCTTTAATCTTGAATATGAATACTGAAAAATATAAGAAATAAAACATTGTCATTCACACTCAATCATGCTTATTCTTTCATTAACCTTCAAATATATTCGGGTGGTAAGATCGCCCTTGTTCAAACGATCCTACCTTGTCGCCCTTGACCTTAATCGGGGTACAATAAGGTTCTGTGCGTAAAGTTCACGTGGTGGTATCGTATCAAAACATTAAAATAGAATAAATAAACAAATAAATAATACCGGTATATATATATATATTTTTTTTTTCAAATAATGATATTAATCTGCCTCCCTCCATCACTCAGTCAGTTAAGGCACAGCTTTAGTAACTGAGTCACCGTTGGGCATGGGTTATTAGAGTCAATCATAAGTCATGGGTTTCTGTAAACGTCCTTCCACCTACCATCACTTCATAGCTCCATTATCCCCTGCTCATTCGTACCCCCGTATAATCTAGCTGTTCGTGGGGTCGTCAAGCAATAATTACCATCAATAATCACGTGCCAAACTCGACGTTTCTCAATAAAATCTGTGATTATCATGCCCTCAACTTTTAATTATACTGTGAGGTATCGATGTGGTTGGCAAAGTTCCCACATCTTGGGAATCCGGCCGGTGGTTTGGGAATCTGTGCTTCATCCCCTACCTGGAGCACCAGGTTCATACCCACGACCTGGTGGTAGATGAAGTGACAATGTATCATCCAGAATCCTGGAACAAAACAGGGAAACGTTGGTTATATATAGTTTGTTCAAATCAAATGTAAAAGTTTGTTTTATATTCAATTTTTTTCATTTCATAAGAAATTAATACAGAAAAGAAAAAAGCACAGTTTGCTCATTCTAAGCCACTAAGTCTTGGTTAAGACTTATCTGTGGAATAATATCAGAATTAATATGGGAGAACATAGCAAATTAACGATTAAAACGGTGGTTATAAAAACAAACATACAATAACATTGGATTTTCAATTGTAAAACAAGTAAGGAGATAGAAAAAGAAGAACAAAGAAAATATACAGCATAACATGTATCATATCACACTATTATAATGTAGAATACGTCAAACATAGGTATAAACGAGATTTAAACTGGTATCTGTTATATCCGGGGACCGAGAATTCTTCTGTCAGTTGTTGACTAATGTGACTAAAAGTGACCAATGGGAGCGCCACGATTAGTGACGTCACGCCTCAGTTGTTATGATATGACAAGCAGTGATAGACAAGCATGTTTCTGGGTGGTGCCACTGGTAGCCTCACGTTTTGAGAGTCTTTGATTCGACTCCCCACGAGGGTTACTTTTTTAAAGCAAAATAACCATCAAATGTTGATTCGAGTGCTGGGTTATGGTTTAGATTATTTTTGTTCTATTTGACCACGTATACAAAATTCTCTACACAAATATTGTGATTTTTAACTACTGTTCTTAGTAAAGAACCGACTCGCAGAAAAATGATCGCATCCAGGGATTGGTCAACTGGACTAACAATCGACTGACCTAGACATCGACCGACTGTACTAAAAAGTAACCATACTAACTTCCAACTAGGGCCGGCTCGTGATGTTTTTGCGCCCTGGGCGACATATGAGTAGAAATATAAATTCGAGGGCGAAGCTTGAGACGATACGCGATCCTAGTTTGCCTTCGCGATGGTGATGGAAGGGGGCAGGGGATATTAGTGGAAAAGAAAATGTCATATACGAACAGTGGTGCAAAGGCCCGTTGATGCGAAGCCGGTGACCCGCGGGGGGTAAGGGGGGAAGGCCCCCTTCTGGCCCCGCAGGGATTTAAAAAAAATAACACCTTTTTTAATATGGTTTAACGTGTTTCAGATGAGATTTAGATGTCCAAATTAATTTTTAATAGAACTAGAGATGTCTAACTGATATTTGCTAATCACATGTAGCTGGTCCTACTGTTCCTACAGAGTCCCATTCCCCGGGCAAGGACTCAATTGTGAGCCCCCAAACTACGTGTGCATAGTGAAAGTGAATGCAAGTGAAGAAGGTATGAAGCCCCACAGGGAAATTTTTGAATTTTTTTTTTTATATACGACTCTACGTGTTTCTAGAACTACACGAAATTTCCGGAAGTCATGGATTCTTTAGTGTGAACGCAATGTGGAAAACGTCCTAGATAGCGCTAGTTCGCGCTAAGCAACTATAATCTTCTATTGATGTGGAGAGATTATTCAAATCGATAGTCGTATTTAATTCATATATAATTCAAGAACGTATTTTGCCATTAAAGCGCCAGTATATTTTTGCGCCCCTGGAAATGTTGCGCCCTGGGCAGCCGCCCGGGTCGCCCAGCCCACGGGCCGGCCCTGCTTCCAACTGTCCTAAAAATGAATTGATCAAAACTTCTATTTCTCGAGTAACCAGTACAGATATCCAGGGGCGTCGGAACACTTTGAAAGTTGGGAAGGAGGCTCAACAATTGAGACCAAAATGACAGGTAATTTTAACTAAGTGGGTTTCAAAAGGAAACAACGGGACAAATTGAGTCTTGCAAAACCTTTTCATTGCCCTCCTTGAACAAAAGTTGGTAGGAGGGGGCAATGACCCCCTCCCCCCGGTTCCGACGCCAGTGCAGATATCCTCCTCCCTTTTACAGATTGTTATCTCCTATTAGATGAAATACGAAATGTGAGAATTATTTTGATTTCACTCGACTTTGCCTGGACTAAACAGCTTTTAAATATTACCTGGATTGTTGGCTTCGAACTTGACGACAGCGTATCCGGCTGGAGGGACGGCCACCGTGTCTTTAGACGTGAACCACCGTCCATCTTCAGCTCTTCCCTCTCTCTCTCGACTCATGTTGCCGATCTTCCTCGAGTGGCGGATACCTGTTGAAAGGCAACTCGAATAGATAAGGCAGGAAAACGTAGCAAATCGGTTGTAAGATGAGGGAGGTATTTATATGAAGTATAATCGAAAACTGCACACTTCTTGACTCGCTTAAAATATATTTCATTCGGCAACTGTCGGCAACTGTGATTCGGCAATCATCAATTTCGCACTTGGCGGCACGTATAGGCCTACAGACATTATTTGAATATACAAATAACTAAGATACACTCATGAAATTCGAGCACTGTCTTAATGGAACTATGAACAAAGTAATGTATCGGAAAAAATATGAAAAAATGAAAAATTTTCAGTGTAAATTACCCTAAATAAATGAATACAGATAACACCAGGCATGCAGTGGGGCCAGGGCGGGCCAGGGCGGCGTCCTGGTACTTTTTTGGGGGGCAGGGCGTAGCTCTGCTTCTAATTTCAAAGCGGAGGCAGGGCGGCGTAGGGCGCTGATCTTTGGTAATCTGTTATTTTATATCTAATCATGGGACGAAGTACATATTAAAATAAAAATCTAGTGATAATAGTAATAATCAACTTCAGCAGTCCCAGTCTGCCAGCCAAAGTGCTAGAATTACAAGTACCAAAACTCACTGAATACAATTCTTTCAAAAATCAATTTTTAAATTTTTTCTTTGCGGGGAGTTGTGCAGGACAACCCACCAACAATTAGGAATCGCATTGACTGCTATTTAAATAAACCGTTATTTTTCACGACTACACCACTGGATAACACAAATAGTTACCTTTCAGCCTGAGGTCCTCGTAGAGTCTTTCTGTGGACGAAGTGTTACCAACTGCCCTCGGCTCCAAGACACCGTCCCTCAGCATCTTGATGCCTTTAGCGCCGCGGGCCTTCAGAGGAAACTGCACTAGTTTCACGACATGGAACTTGTGTCCGTGCAGGTGGAAGGGATGAGTTAAATCCCCAGGAACAAGGCCTGGAAGAAACGCACATCGTCAAGCAGGATACTGTTTTATCGGTAGCACAATCGTATCTTCAATTCTTCGCAATGACCTGTATACATATTGAAGTGTCCCGCACACGCTATGACTAGAAACCGTTATCGCCATACGTAATCATAACGTTGCGACATTCTGTGTCAAGTTTGAGGAGTAAAAATAAAAAATCAAGAATCAGAAAAAAAAGAAGATCAAGATAATAAGTAGATTGAAGATTTTCCCTCTCCATTGTAAATGTTTGAATTGTTTTCTATTCCTGAAATTATTACTTCAATAATTTTTTTTTTGATTGAGTAATCTTATTATTAAATATAATGTGGGGTGGGAAGATCGCCCTTGTGTTCCCCGTCCAAACGATCTCATCTTCCATTCATTTCTTAATTGTTGAACAATGATTTTTGTATCTAGTTTCGATGTAAAGATCAGTGACTTACTATTGTCTGCGAACATCATCTCGACAATGGCGCCCAACGGGATTTGTATGAGATGTAGGCACTCGCACAGCGGCTTGTCGCATCCCGTGTATCCCTGCTGACTCGACTTGCAGAAGAGGTCCTTAGGGATGTCGTGAAACTGCGTGTTGAGGGGGGAGGCGGGGAGGATGTTGCTGATCTCGTTCACCATGCCGGTTACCAGTACAGGTACGGGAGGTTCTGGAAACACAGTCGTTTCAGGGCCGTATCAAGGCCTAGATTCACATGGCCTGGGCCTAGGGCGGCAAATTCTTAAGGGGCGGGACATATCTAAGCCTGTTTCATGTTCTTTTGATACCAGTTAATCGAATCCAATGCAATGACACATTGTTGCTGATTTCGACAGGTAGAAGAAGGACTCTGTTGATTAAACCTGTGCACGAAATTGATCGTGTCAAGTCATCAGGGTAAGCGGTTGAGTATTCATCTTTTTTATAATGTGTGCGTTTTGTTTGATTATTTTCAGTGGAATTTATTTGATATCTATTTGGATATCTGGAATATTGGAATGGAATG
This sequence comes from Brachyptera putata, assembly GCA_907164805.1. Classification (NCBI taxonomy): domain Eukaryota; kingdom Metazoa; phylum Arthropoda; class Insecta; order Plecoptera; family Taeniopterygidae; genus Brachyptera; species Brachyptera putata. Next base: position 15,903,090 of record OU015472.1, on the reverse strand, counting down.
GAATAATTTTTGCGATAATAATAATTATTGAAATATTAGCAAAAATTAGTGGGAAATGTGTACATAAAACTCATCAGCACCATCAGAAAAATATAATATGTAAGGGTACATTTGCATATATTCATATTTTTTGTTTTTCAATAAGAAATTCGTAATTTTTATTCTGACTCGTGAAAAATAAATTCAGATTCAATTCAAATTTGTCTTCAATTTTGGACTCACGTAAATACCGATGGAAAGTTCCTGTCCTGAAAAGTTCCGCCTCGTCGTATAAGTAAAAGTCGAAACCGAGTACAATCCTGACATCGGCTACTTCCGTCTGGATTCGGGCGCTCACCGGAAGTGACGTCGTCAACTGCGTCACACAGATACCGTTCTCCAGCGGACCACACTTCGCTCCCACAGGATTCAAAGTCTGGAAGGAATGTAATTTAGTTCCCATTTCCATTTGTTCAAAGAGGGGACCTATCAACAGCGTTACATGTAAACGACGCAGGAAACTTCCGTTTGAATATATTGAAATAATAATAATAATAATAATAATAATAATAATATGTTTACTGTCCTCAAATTTATCAATTACATGATATTCAGATAGTCAACAATAAAAATTCCATAACAATAGGCCTAAATGAAACTGCTTCACACCGAGCAGAGAAGTATCTTATAAAATATTATCGATCCATAATAAAAATTCATAATATGTTACGTGTTATTTGTAAGGTACGTGTGGTGAGATAAAAATCGATATAAAAAATACCGAGTGTAACTTTTACAGACAGTCGAACATTCCACATCTGTTATTGATTATAAAATTCGACTAATCAACATTTTCGACAAAACATTATCTGCATCTTATGATGTATTATTAAATTTAGTGTCTTTCATTTAAAAAATTTCTTCTTACATAATAGTATGTAATCTTACCACAGCTCTGGTACTTGTGAAACCTTTGTAGCCAGGATTAGCTGAAGGAGGTTCCTGAAATGTTGACCCCTCATACAACAATACTCCTACTTGATACGCCCTCACTTGTGCACACGGCCCCACACCCTTCACGTGGATCCAGTAGGCCGACTTTTTCTGGTTCGCGTCGACCACAAAGTCGTAGCGTTCTCCTGCAGAAAGAAACATTGCCAAGCTAGATTTCTTGATCGATTGGTGACAAGACCGCCTCTAATTGTAACAACTAACATATGTTTCAAAACAGTTGTATTAATGTAGGCATTATTTAGGAAGCATTAGTAATGATTTCATATCAAGAAATCGGATAATAATGATAGATTTTCTGATAACAAAAAAGGTGGATTTATGCCATTTTCTGGTATACATGCATGCATAGATTAAGGAGGTTAAGGCCGTCAAACCCATAACATAAATAAAAAATATGTAAACACGGAAAGACAGTAGAAATATTCACCTGGTAATAAGACTATTCTGTCCACAGTGACAGGCTCGACGGAGGTGCCATCTGTCTCTATGACCTTCAACCGATGACCTTCGATCGTGACCTCAGCCGCGCAGTGGGCACACGTACCGCCAATCATCCGGAACCGATATCTCTTACCTGGAATGCAAGACAATTACCTAATGAACCACACTAAATCTAGCAGAAACGCTCCACGCATGGTTCGTGAGACAAATAGTGGTTAAAAATGCATATTTTTCGATCGGATCGAAGTTCGCCGAGGTGCAAAGAAGAATCCCTGATGATGGCAGGTCAGATCCTGCCGAAACGTTGGAAGAGGAAGAGAAGACAAGGTCCCGAAAGGGACTGCAATTCTATCCCGAAAGAGCAAACGCGGTCTACCCGAGAACATAATACAACACACACACATATATATATATATATATATATATATATATATATATATATATATATATATATATATATATATATATATAAAAATCGGGATTTTTTATTTGAATAATATATATATGAATAATATACATATACATACAGACCTATATATAGGCCTATATATAGGTCTGTATGTATATGTATATTATTCATATATATATTATTCAAATGAAAAATCCCGATTTTTGAAAAAACATCCATGCGACACAGAGACTGAAAGTGTACATAACATATTTCGATATTTATAAGGACGAGGACCTACATAAGGATACAGGGCCTACCTACCATTTTCCACGTGGTAAGTGGCTAGAGGCACTCGACGTATTGCCGGTTCCAATGTTACCGGTTGGACCGTTACCGGTTGCTTCACCGGTTTCAACTTGTTGAAGAAGTAGTTGAAGAGGAAGTGTTTGGTGGCGCTTGAATCGTCGATTATTGTACGAGTTTTATCCCCATTTTCCTGTTTTCCGCGTCGTCTCCTCGCACCTTCCTTCTGGGGATAATCATAGACAAGTCAGGCGCGTAGGAGCTTGGATTCCATTGGGGAGGGTGGGGAAAGGATAATTTTTCATCAAAATGTGACGTAATAAATCTAGTATTTCTTGTATACACGAGGCCTTGGACAGAAACCCAGCGGCCGGAAGTGGAAATTTAAGCGCTTTTATCGGATGTCCTTTAACCATTAGAAGTCTATTTAATATAAGTTAGTGTGTATTTTAGGGGATGACCATATTATACAAAAAAGGAAACCCCAGGACTACGCCAAGACGTGCATGCGTAGTCTTAATCATTCCTTCCAAATCGTAATATGAGGGAGGGGGGGGGGGGGGGGGAGGAGGGGATGGTCCATGGCTCAATAGCCCGAAGTGGAATTTCCGGGAATTTGTAGTCTTCTAGTCATATTTTATGTGTTTTTCCAAGTCATTTAAAATCAAGGATATCTTTTTTTCTATATGGTAATTGCATACAACATTGTACTCTAAGGATGTATCCCACACATGTTAGTGATAGAAAGACCGTTATTTGAATTCGATGAGCAATTTAATAATTGATTCAAATAATATTAGCAGTTTTTTAAATCTATAACAATAATGAATTATGAGAAGATGAATTTTAGAGTATGAAAATACTCAGTTATTTATATTTCTTCCATTTAAAAAAAAACGGAACATTTGTTAGTTCCGAGAACATTTCTCGGGAAACTCAAAACAAGGACAATCCAGGAAAACCGGAACGTCCCTCACCCAAGTGTATTCTGAGGAAAGTAAGCGAATTGTGGGCAATGTTGTGTGCTAGTCGATCCATATACTTACTGTAGGGAGTCGCCCTCTGCCATTGATAAGGTATGAAGACGGCTCCTGACCTGCTGACCGCCACCTTAAACCCGGGAACTTCTCATTGGCGAGGGAATCCAACCAATCGGTGATGACCATCACATGCGTGGTCAAGTCGAAGTCGTAGTGCTTCCTGTTAGGTTCTTCTGCCACGGGTTGCCTAACAATCAGGCTCGATAATAGTCCGTCCATCTTGCCAAGGCCTGAAACACCGTTGCATTGTTGGTTGAAGGAATTCAATCCCTGGATGCGAGAATCTTTCTGAAAGTCGGTTTTTAAATGGGACTAAAAGTGACCAATGGGAACGCCACGATTTGTGACGTCATGACTAAATTGCTATGGTATGATATGTTTCATTTAGCAAGTAAATGTGTGTGTGTGTGGTGCTACTGGTAGCTCAGCTGCCTCAGGTTTTGAGGGTCCATTGTTCGACTCCTGACGCTGTTACTTTTTTTAGCAAAATAACTATCAAATGTTGAGGCCGGGTTAGAAAGGAGTGGTGATAAAGTAGAGAATGTGATGATGTTTGATAAAGTAGAGAATGTGATGATTACATTGAGGTGTATATTTTGAAATACAAATTTGTTTCTAAAATATGTCACTTTCATTGTTGTAATAATACTCTTAAAATAAGAGACACTGTTGTCAACAATGCAACGATACTACCGAATTAGAAACAACAAAATATTTTACCGTCGTGCGAATGCCAGAAACTGGTTCCTACACTATCTGCCAGGAAGTTGTATCTGAAAGTCGATCCCTCGTTGATTGGACACTGCGTTACCATGGGGACCCCGTCCATGAAGTTGGTGCCTTTCTGAAGGATACCATGGAAGTGTATCGACGTCGTTGTTCCTGGCATCACATTCAACACGTCCACGACAATCCTGTCTCCCAAACATACCTAAACAGGGTGGGGAATAACATATGCTCAGTTCATGAACGACCCCACCAACAACTGGGATATTTGGGGGCACGGTGTGGACAATTATCGAGCCTCTGCATGCGGGATTCGAACCTATATATACTTATCTTAGCTCAAGTCATTAGCTCAATTAGGCCTATTTACTTGTATCAGTCTCAACGACTCAATGTGATGATGACCGAGTTCTATTTTCGTTAGAGAAATATCAAGGAAATAAAGCGTCGTGACCTGTTATTAAGGACCCACCCCTGTATAAACTTCAACGTTCCCTCTATCAGGGTCAGGATCAGATATAAACTTATCGATTATCGTTCACATTACAAAGAAAATTGATAGTACTATATCAAAATTTTCATCATTCGATAATCGCATTGGATGTCCAAATATCGTATCGTATTGTAATTCTTAATTCATGTTCGTCGTTACAGAAGCGTTTCTTATTGCCTTCAGAGAGTGTCCAATAGAAATACTTTAGCGTTTATTGTTAAGCGTCGTATTGTTATTTGCCATTGTCTTACTCTTCAAGTGATTTGCGAATGTGATACGATTAGTTATTCTTATATACTAAACTAATTTATTTATTGGGCATTCATTCGCTTAATAGAGACGTGTTCATGTTTATTTTTCATTCTAATATATGTGATTCTGTTACTACTAACTTATAGTTGTATCGTCGGCAAACTTAGTCACTTCAGAGTTCGGTATACGAATTCATTCATAAAATATAATTATAAATAATAGAGGGCCAAGGACCGACCCCTGCGATGCACCACACTGTATAACACCGCTTTCTGGCGGTACTAATTTGGTGGAGCCGTCATCATGTATCATTTCAACTCTTTGATGATTTGGCTCTTCAGATGATTTAGTGCTGTGTTAAGAATACCGACAAGTTATTACTGATTAGTTGGTGCTTTATGATTTTAGTATTTGGTTAGTACCGATGTGTTAGTGTTATGTGGTTAGTACCTGTATCTGAGGCCCTATGAGTCTCCTATTGACGGTGAACAAGGCTCTCTCGTATCCGTCCGCCGTGACGCACTGAGGGTTGAAGCAATGCGCGCGCACGAGCGGGCACAGACCGCATGCTCTGAAACATGCACAAGATCATTCCAGAGTCCAACACTATAAGTTAGCTGGGTCAAACGGGAGTTCCAATGTTCAGTCACCAACTTTGCTTGATTATAACATATCGTTCCAGGATTCAGGACCTTTACCACGACTGCCACCTAAAATAGCGTCCTGGGCTTTGGTAGCTTCAAGAGGCCAAGCCTTTCATTGGTTAGTGGTTACTAGAAAAGCTAGTTACTATGACAATATGATATAATCAAACATTCACGGTCACTTAGATCGCAATAACTCATCGCAGTCATCACAGCCCATCTTATAGGCAGGGCCAGGATTTTGAACTAACAAAAACAGTGGAAATACAAATGGACTGGACATTTTGCCATGGCAGATAGCTTGTTTATGGTATATATCAACCACTAAAGTTACATTCTCTTGGAGCTAGCTAGTTCCAGCACGACATTCATTAGGTACATGTCATGTATAATCTGATTTTCCATCATTAGTGTGACAGCTAGATGTTGATATCGTTTCGGAGTTGCTAAGCGCTTTTTTCCGCTCAATTCTGGAACACCACGTAACTGAAAATCAGCAAGATATGAGTGCGTTTGTAGGCCTAGATCGACTTACGCTCCTAAAGTGTTGTAGTTTTCCAGCGTGAACTTGTAGTAACATAACCGGGGTTTCCCACCCTGTTCGCACGGTCTGTCGCATCTTGTCGTTGACCTTGACGTGTCCTCCACGTAGTCACCCACGTGGTCGGGCTGGAGGAAACGCAGCAACTCTGGAATTTGTTTGGAATATTAACATTACACGGCCTATCATAGTTCTTGGCACATTTCTTTTCTTCACTTCCTTATAGCTCTAGGTTTTTATTTGTTGTTTCATACGCTAATTAGTTACATTTTCATTTTTCTTTTCATCTTTTTGATTTATTATTACTGTTATTCCTTTTATTGTATCATTTGTTAATTATTCTGTGTCGTTCTGGCAGCCACTGAATGAGTTGGCAGAGTGAAGATTTTTATATATATGAGAGTCATCCTACAAAATTACAATAAGTGATACATAGGTAATTCACATAATGAAATTAATCATTATAATTATGATTAAGGGGGTTCATGCACTGTGCTGATAAAACTAGAGACATTCACCTTCACCAATTTTTGCCTATGTTCAAAACCAGTCTAATTGAATCAAAGGTTCACATCCCCAAGATAATTTTATGCTCTCTAATTAATATGACAATGACATACTATTTCAGTGAATCCAACCAGTCTCAAGATAATACGTCAATGAATAAAAAGAATTTGATGCAATTCATTGAGGTATTATTTCAAAACTGATTGAATTCCTAGAAATAAAATGTCATATTTATTAAAGAGCATAAGATTATCTCAGAGATGTGAACTTTTAATTCAATTACACTGGTTTTTGAAAATGGAAAAAAATATTGAAGATGCATTTCTCGATTTGTGTGAGCACCTGCATGAACCACCTTAATGTGATTATGGCAATGTTCCTTGGGGCTTGGTGCAATCATCAGTGTGGCCCTTATACAGAAAAGTTTGGAGACCCCTGGATTAAACAATTGAAGTCTTCAATATCCGATACTTCTGAATCTTTAAAATTATAAAAATCCTAAAATGAATTCAAATAGAAGCTTTTATGTTCTCAAGAACACAAGTTCAAGAACTGTACTAGCATGCAGGGACTTACTGGCAAGTAGTAGGCCCACCGGCCAGCACTGCCATCAAGGGCCCACTTTATGGCGACCATTTAATTACTAATTATTTATATATATAAAACCAAATCCAGGACAAGTAAAACGGAAGAAATTATACACTTTTTGCATATGGTTAAACGTGTTTCAGATAAGATTAGGATGCAAGAAATGTGTTTTCTTATAGAACTAAAGGTGGCCAATTGATATTTTCTCATCACAGTTATTGTAACTGCATGGTCGTTCTGTGTCATTTTAGCGCTCCGGGCAAGGACTCAGTTGTGAGTTCCCAAAACCAAGCGTGCAGTGCCTAGTGAAGGTGAATGCAAGGGAGAAGAAAATTAAGCCCCGTACGAAAGTTTTTCGAAATTTTATTTTTTTCAATTCGATTCTACGGGTTTTGGGAACTACACGAAATTTCTTGAATACATAGATTCTTTAGAGTGGTAAGGAGGCTAATTACGTGAATATGTAAGACAAAAAATTCCTGATGACCACACCAGCCAATGGCCGGTGTGGTCTTATGGCCAGTACGTGCCTGCTTGCATGCTATTTGAATTTGCTCACATTGGCCTATTGGTATCTATATTTGGTATTGGCGAAATCCTGCGCTTTGACCTCTGACCTTGTGGGTCTCCTGTCACCCGGGCTGTATACGGATTGTATGCGACATGACCTGAGCTTACCATCTGAACGCACGACTGTTTCATCATGGTGCTGACCCCGCCAACCGATTCTAACAATTACACATGGTGCAAGTATTGTAGTCCTAGTATAATTATTATCTACGGGTTGCTGACTTGGCCCCTCGGGTTGAACACGTTGGCACGTGCTGCCTATTAGGAGCTATACTGCCCAAACGATGCGGAAAACGTCATTTTACTATACATAGGCCTATATATATATATATATATATATATATATATATATATATATATATATATATATATATATATATATATGTATATGTATATATATATATATATATATATATATTATTGTATAATTGAAGTTGATTCCTTGATCCATAATTATGCTATCAAATAAAATTCCGGTTGATCAAGTAAAGGTTTCATTTATTTCAAAAATGAATGAATGAATAAATAAATAGATAAAAATACCTATATTAATTCATTTTTGAGATAAATCCTTAACTTGATCAATTGGAATTTCATTTGATAACACACATATATATATATATATATATATATATATATATATATATATATATATATATATATATATATATATATCGTGGGGGAGCACGCGATTTTTGAACAGTTTTATATCATACGATTATAATAACCTACTGAGCTGGTGGTTAATCAGAAAGTTGTTGAAATAATATTTATATATATATATATATATATATATATATATATATATATATATATATATATATATATATGTATATATATATATATATATGATAGGACGGTTATTATCATCACCGAAAAATACCTTCTAGTCGGGGATTGAACCCCGGACCTTATGCTTGATACACAAATGCTCTTTCCTTCTAAACTGACGAGCGGCTTAGAAGGAAAGAGCATATGTGTAAGGTCCGGGTTCGATTCCCCGACGAGGAGGTATTTTATAGTGATGATAATAACCGTCATATCAACATCACGTGCTGTGAGTTTCAACAGAAAGACATGTACTCATATATATATATATATATATATATATATATATATATATATATATATATATATATATATATATATATATATATATATATATATATATATATATATATGATCATTTAACTTCTTGGACACGATCTAATATCGAGATGTGTGGAATATTTTAACCATGTCGTAAAAGATACGTGTCGACCGGGAATCGAACCCGTGACCTTCAGATTGACCTTCAGATGCCGATTTTAATATCTCGGTACTTCAGTGGGAGAGCAGCGGACCGGCAATCTGAATATCCCGGGTTCGATTCCCGGGCGAGACGTATCTTTTACGACATGGCTAAAATATTCCACACATATATATATATATATATATATATATATATATATATATATATATATATATATATATATATATATATATATATATATATATATATATATATATATATATATATATATATATATATATACGTTTTTTTTATATATATATATATATATATATACGTATATATATATACGTGTCTACTAATATTGTTTTTTTTTTATCATTTTGTTATGTTATTTACAATTCACTCGAAATATGTTATCTTATATTATGGCATGAATTGGTAATCCTTTTGGACCAAGAATAAACCTAATACCAAATAAATAAATCTCTCTGTTCAACTATTCATAGTAAAATACAATTAATTCACCTGGTTGATTGATTCCTCCATGTACCAACACCCGACAAGTGATCAGAGCCACTAGAACCACTAGACGAGCCATCCTCAACTCTCTACTGGTAACCAGAAAATATTCGCATTGCCGAATTATTCAGCGGCCTCATGCTCTCTTCCGGTGGGTGGGGTGGGGGGGGGGGGGTGGGCCAGCTACATACATTTAATAGTAGTTACGGGGTCAAGTACATCGAAGAGAATAAATTCTTGATCCTCCAAACAGGTTGTTGGGGTCATTTGTTCGTCGAACATTGACTGCATGTGCATTTGTGCAGTGAGGTCAACTTTGGATGATTATATATGCAGTTTTTAATTTGTATGACGATAAAACGTGTCGGTGGTTTGGATCAGAGAGTTTGGGCACTGCTATATGTAGTCTGGAGCCAGACGAGTGTGGAGTTTTTGTAAGCGTTTTTACATCCAAAATAAAAAAATGAAAAAACGATTTTTGTAACGTCCTATCATTCGTCACGCTGTAAATCCCAACTATTCAATCATTCTTTTTTTTCTTTAATGTTGCTTAACGACCTCACCAACAGCTAGGTTATACGGGGGTACGAATGAGCGGGTGATAATGAAACGATGAAGAGATGGTAGGTGAAAGGACGTTCACAAAAACCCGTGCCTTATGCGGGACTCGAACCCACGCCCAACGGTGACTTCAGTTACTACCGCTAGCGATAATTGACTTTGCCTCCGGATGTACAACGCATGTACCGCGTTTTCCTAGGTACATAAATATAGGAGTACAAGCATGTAAGATTCTTACGTATTTATTACATTGACATTAGTTTTTCGTCGACACCACAGCATGTTCGTCTGATCGGAATAGTTATTGGTACAGGTATATTGGTGGACCGGTATTTTTTCTCTACTCATATAATATTATCTACAGATTAATCAACAAGTGCATGTGTGTGGATGTTGTTGTATAGCGATTTAATCACGTGACACGAAAAACTTTCAACTTATAAAAATAAATTGCAACGTAGATAAACATAATCGTAACACAACTCACAACCATGACAAATATAAAAATTATCTGACAACATAAACATAAACCCAAACACAACAAAAACAACAATACGGGTGTGATAAAATAATACATTTTACAATTGAATGAAGTAATTAGAAACTTTCATAATTCATAGGTCGTAAATGAATTTCTTCTCGTTACTGTCCCAACCTTCAATAGGTCGGTTATTTTACAAAACAGATTCTATGTTATACTGTTTCCTCTTTGAAACCCAGCTGTCCATATTTATGATGATGATTATTGTTTGCTTAACGACCCCATCAACAGCTAGGTTATACGGGGGTACGAATGAGCAGGTGATTATATGAAACTATGAAATGATGATAAGTGAAAGGACGTTCACAAAAACCCATGGCTTATAATAATAAACAACACGATTTCGATATGCTTCGTTCGTCTTCGTTATTAGGCCTACTTATATCTGGGATCGATCCCGGAATTAATCCTGTGTCAAAGATATGACTAATAAATATTATTTGACACTATATGGCAGTATTATTTTCATATTTTGGCATTTCGGCGTATCGTGGGCGTCGTCGGAAAAATATTCACTGGGGGCAATTAGCCTCAAAGCCTAATCTGGGACGAAGGGAGAGGGGGGAGTCATCTCAGTCCATCAGGGGAATCGATTACATTTTCATTATTATATGTGGTATTTTTAGGTAGTAATGGTTTGTTATTTTTAGACGAGCTTTAGCGAGGATTCAATTTGACATACTGAAAAAAATTGGTTTTCGTTTTTATGTTTTTATGTTTTTTTTTATGTTTTTTTGTCGGTTCTCCACAGGTCAAACGGCTACAGCTATCAACTTCAAACTTTGTTTCAATATGGTTCCTCATCTAACTCAGATCTGTATAGTTTTGTGGCATTATCGGGGGGTAACTTTTTTTTTATGAATCTTAGATATTTCAAAAATACCCATTAGAATAACATGACGGAAAAAAAAGAAATTATTTTTATTTTTCCCAAAAAATGAAATTTCGCGTGAAGTTGAATTACATTTCAATACACATTTCTGAAAAATTCCAGCTTGATCGTGTTAGCCATTTTGAAGAAAAAAAATAAAATGTGCTAAATTGGTACCACTCGAAGCAGTTCTTAACCATTACTACCTATACTATTACTATCCGCTCGTCTAACAACGCATATGGCGTTTTCCTAGTTATAAGTGAATTATTAAGGAGAGAGGAAAATTGGTATAGTTGAATTCAATTCAAATAGTTATTTTCATTCTAGTTTTCAAACGTTTGGTTACAATACAGTCCAATTGAGTTATTAGATCGATGCAGGCTTACATACGAAAACGTAGAATATTAACAACTCAAAGGAGGGGTATGCCCTCTTTCCTCCCCCTCCCCCCTTCTCCAGTCACCGCCTTTATGGCACATGACTAAACAGTAATGATCACATTTCTACTGTCGCAATTATGTCCAAGTAACTCTTTCGCCATCCCATGTCAGTAATATCACCAATTTGACCGACAGTATTTACTCGTCAATGATACATCGACGTGTCGATGCGGTTCGCAAAGTTGCCGCATCGCGGAAATCCGGCCGGAGGTGTCGGGATCTCCGTGCCGCCTCCAACCTGAAGCACCAGGTTCATACCCACGACCTGGTGGTAGACGTAGTGACAGTGTATCATCCAGAATCCTGGAACACAGGATACGATCAAAGTCAGTCATAGCATTGACTGAAGAGATACTCGAGAGGTCCCATGTAAGGTACTTCACGAGATTCAAAAACCTTTCATTATTAGCTGAAGTTATGTCAAACATCGCTGTCATCGTTGTTTTTGTTGTTGTTGACGATTTGTCAGTGTTCTATTTGTGGTTGACAACCTAATTAGACGAGCTTTAGCGAGGATTCAATTTGACACACTGAAAAAAATTAGTGTTCGTTTTTTTTTTTTTTTTCTTCATGTTTTTTTGTCGGTTCTCCACAGGTCAAACGGCTACAGCTATCAACTTCAAACTTTTTTCAATATGGTTCCTCACCTAACTTAGTTCTGTATAGTTTTGTGGCATTATCGAGCGGTAACGTTTTTTATGATGTTTAGAAATTTCAAAAATACCAATTAGAATAACATAGCGGATAAAAAAGAAAATATTTTTATTTTCCAAAAAAATGAAATTTTGCGTGAAATTGAATTACCTTTTGATACACATTTCTAAAAATGTTCAGCTTGATCGGGTCAGTCATTTTGAAGAAAAAACATAAAATGTGCTAAATTGGTACCACTCGAAGCAGTTTTTACACATTTTTACCCATACTATTACTATTCGCTCGTCTAACAACGCATATATGGCGTTTTCCTAGTAATTTCAAAGTGTCGATCGTACAAGAGAGGCAATCTGTCATTATTTCAATCTAGACGGAGAATTTTTGTATTCTAAATTTTTTTGAAATTTGTCCCAAGTATACTCTGAACAGTTTAACAGTTTGTGTTTCTGTAAGAGCCAGCGGAGATAAATATATTACCTGGGTTGTTGGCTTCGAACCTGACGACAGCGTATCCGGCTGAAGGGACGGCCACCGTGTCTTTAGCCGTGAACCACCGTCCATCTTCAGCTCTTCCCTCTCTCTCTAGCACACTCATGTTGCCCACATCTCGAGCGTGAAGGATACCTGGAAACGTTTTGGCAAAAGTTTGATTTGGATTTTAAACAATTTACTTTTATATTTTTCAAAAATACTACAATCACTGCCACACATATTCATATTTGTATTTGGAGCAAACGAAGGTGTATTGACCGGCACATGTAGCGCAGTGGTTAACGCGCTCTCTTCATGTGATCCGGAAGGCGAGGGGAATTTCAAACCCAGATCGATCCCCGCCGCCGACCATCTTTACATGGGTTTTTCATGGTTTCCCTCTGTAGTCTAGGCTAATGCCGGGATGGTTCCTACAATAAGTCGGCCATGACCACTTCCTTCCCACTATCCTTTTCATTATCCAAGAACCTTCATCTCATCATCCCATCATCTCATTAATCATCCATCCGACGCCAATAGATATTCGCTATCATTACAGTGCGTCGTTAAAACCCTCAATATAGGCCTATATGTATATAAAAAAGGTGTATTGAAGGTTGCGTCGGTCGGCCGCTCTTTTATGGTGTGTCAACTTCCCATCCTATACCAATGTTGAAAGGGGCACCTGAAGAGCGTATACCGGAATAAAGTCAACTCGATTGCGTGACATGGGTTTGAGTGGCCAACTTCACCTGAAACCTAACATCATTTTACAACCATCCATTGAAGAGTACCCCGAAGCCCATGTCACATGACGTTGAGTCGACTTTATTCCGGTATACGCTCTTCAGTACCCCCTTAAAAACATGGACCTAACATGGAACAAACCATGGATTTATAATAGATTGATGAAGAAGAAAGGCGAAACAAACAGTATAATGAGAGAAACATTTTTATGCACATTTTTAAATCAAATTACCTTCTAGCCGGAGCTGCTCGTAGATTTGAGACGAAGTGTTGCCAACTGCGAACGGCTCTAAAATACCCTCTCTTAGCATACTCATCCCTCTAGCTCCGCGCGCTGAAGGAGGAAACTGCCCTAGTTTCACGACATGAAACGCGTGGCCGTGAAGGTGGAACGGATGAGTTAGTTCGCCGGCGATATGGTCTATATAGAAACAAAAACTATTCAAAAGATATTTGGTTCATATCTATTGAAATGAATGTATCTCTAGATGAACAAAGGTTATTGCAAAAACTGATTTATCACTAAATCCAACTCGATCCACTCTTGAAGGAGATTACAACGATATGAAATTATATTTTATGGATGACGAAGAAATGCAGGCCTATTTCCTTTCTTTTAGAGAAAAAAAGAAGTCATCATCTCAATTTCAAAAATTATGAAAAAAAAATGTCCTCCAGAGACCATGAGTCATGACGTAAGCATTACCGATTCTGTGGCGAAACATAAACAGAATCAAGTACTGTCTACGTAACGACTTGGAAAAAGGGGCTGATGAAATAAATTTATTATAATTTCTGAAGGATTAGAAAATTGACGTTTCTAAAAATACGATCATCGTCGAGTACGAGTTGCAAATGTTTTCGTTCGTTCGGGTAACTTGCCGGACGATTTCGGTGTAAGATTTTATTAAAAATATCTCTCATTACCAGATTTACAGAATATCATCTACATATCTCTAACGATAGTCAACGAATACAATCTCCATCGTACGATATAGCCAAACACCTGTGAAAGATTAAGAAGTATAATTTTGAACTAAGGGTCGTCTTAAAATCCAGTATACTAATGTTCTATTCATTTAGGTGACAATACGGAAGTTCCTGTAAGATCGATTAAAATAATTTCCCCACGATTCCAGATTTCCATAATATCGTCCACATATCTCTTACCATAGTCAGCGAATATAATCTCCACAACAGAGCCAAGTGGCACGTGTATTACGTGAAGACATTCGCAGAGTTCCTTGTCGCACTCCGCGTATCCCTGAGCTCCCCGTTTACAGAACAGGTTCTTAGGGATGTCGACGTACTGCCCGTTGAGGGGAGAGGCGGGCAGTATATTGGTGATCCCGTTGATCAAACCAGCGAATTGGTCACGCACAGGGGGCTCTGGAATAGAGATCGGGATGCTGTTAGGTGAGTATGTTACTTTCAATATTGATGTTCATTAAGAAAGTAGTTAACATAAGAAGAATATTATACCGTGATGATATAGTTAAAAAGGCGTACTGTTGGACGTACTGTGTGGTCTCTTGTTTATATATATATATATATATATTTTTTTTTTTTCATTTTTTTTTTCAATTTTTTTTCATGTTTTTATATTTAATTTTTTAGTTTTTTCTTGACAAGTACCGTGCACTGTCCAACAGTACGCTTTTTTAACCATTAAGAAAGTGTTATTGTTTGCATGTCGCCGGCCATTTTGAATTCACTTAAACTTTTGTTACATTGCGTGTCAAATATGAACGAAGGATACAAATTCGAGAAGGTAACAACTGATCAAAAACTTCTACTTTTTGAACAAACTGTACAGAAATCAAAGTGGGAGGTTTGAGTCCTCCCATTCAGAAATTTCATTCAGCACAAACCTTACCCATCTAACCTCAACTGTCACTAGAGCCTAAGGAACATTCGTTGGGAGGTAACAATTTGTGAAGTGGAGGATCGAGCCACACCCCTCAGTTTTATGTATGTACAGGTTCCTCGAGAAATAGAAGTTCAGTTCAGTCGGTATTCAGGTCAGTTGGTAATTAGTACAGTTGTTTTATAGTGCAGTTGAGCGATTCCTTCACAATAATTCACGAGAAATAAATCGGAGGTACCATCACTATGAGTATACAGTCGCCATGTGGAGATATGTATCAATATAGACTTCAAAATTGACGGTCGAATTTTATTCTTTTTTGTCATTCGTAGATTTTTCAAATCAGACTTGTGTGCAATAGTATGGCATTTTCTGATGTCCAATTTACTAGAACATTCCTCTTTATGGTGAACATTTAGACATGGGGTCTAGACCATATTTTCACGCGTTTAGAGTATAATTTAACTAAATCAATTGAAAATGTTTGATTATTCCTTTGGTCTAATTGTTATCATTAGACGAGCTTTAGCGAGGATTCAATTTGACATACTGAAAAAAATTGGGTGTTCGTTTTTATGTTTTTTTTTGTGTTTATTTTTTCGGTTCTCCACAGGACAAACGGCTACAGCTATCAACTTCAAACTTTTTTCAATATGTTTCATCATCTAACTTAGTTCTGTTTAGGTTTGTGGCATTATCGGGTGATAACTTTTTTTTTATGAATTTTAGAAATTTCAAAAAAAACATTAGAATAACACAGCGGAAAAAAAGAAAATATTTTTATTTTCCAAAAAAAAAAAAAATTGCGTGAAGTTGAATTACATTTTGATACACATTTCTGGAAATTTTCAGCTTGATCGGGTCAGCCATTTTGAAAAAAAACATGAAATGTGCTAAATTGGTACCACTCGAAACAGTTTTTACCCATTTTCACCCATACTATTACTATCCGCTCGTCTAACAACGCATACATGGCGTTTTCCTAGTTTAACTCAATCAATTGAAAATGTTTGATGATTCCTTTAGTCTAATTGTTATCATTTTAAGAAATAGTCTTCACTTCATACTGACGTAAAAACCTGTGGTATGTTCCTTGTTTGAACAGCTGCTCCTTGTCGAAGGTATGAAAGTCGTAACCAAGTACGATCCTGACGTCGGCTGCTCCCGTCTGGAGTCGGGAATTGACAGGAAGTGACGACGTCAACTGCGTCACACAGATACCGTTATCCTTAGGACCGCATCTCGCTCCCACAGGATTCATCGTCTGGAACGGAAGACCAATACTCTCAGAATAAGACTAATCGGGTTTTGTCAAGAGACTTAATAAAATAAATGGTAATATTACTAGGAAAACGCCATATGCGTTGTTAGACGAGCGGATAGTAATAGCAATGGGTAGTAATGGTTAAGAACTGCTTCGAGTGGTACCAATTTAGCACATTTTATTTTTTTTCTTCAAAATGGCTCACCCGATCAAGCTGAAATGTTTTAGAAATGTGTATCAAAATGTAATTCAACTTCAGGCAAAATTTTTTTTTTTGGAAAATAAAGATATTTTCTTTTTTTTTCCGCTATGTTATTCTAATGGGTATTTTTGAAATTTCTAAGATTCATAAAAAAAAGTTACCACCCGATAATGCCACAAAACTATACAGGTCCAAGTTAGATGAGGAACCATATTGAAAAAAAATTTGAAGTTGATAGCTGCAGTCGTTTGACCTGTGGAGAACCGACAAAAAACATGAAAAAAAAAACATAAAAACGAACACCAATTTTTTTCAGTATGTCAAATTGAATCCTCGCTAAAGCTCGTCTGAAAAAATTAATGTTAATATTATGACTCTCTTGACAATATATCAACGTTAAAAAATATTTTGAAGAAGTTTTCAATAAAAAATGCTTTCTATAGAGTTTATGAATTCATGTTGGGATGCAAAAATAAGTTTCTAGATCCTGATATGGATCTTTTCCGAATTTCAATGCGAAGGCGAAGAACTAAAATAGCTGCAAAATTACATGATATCATCTTGTCAATCCAATATCCTATCGTAATCTCACCACTGTGGCTGCGTTATTATTGAGTCCTCCGTAGCCAGGATCGGCTGAGGGAGGTTCCTGGATGGTTGAACCCTCATACAACAATACTCCTACTTGATACGCCCTCACTTGTGCACACGGCCCCACACCCTTCACGTGGATCCAGTAGGCCGACTTCTTCTGGTTTGCATTGAGTACAAAGTCGTAGCGTTCTCCTGCAGAAATTACACGTTTGATATGAACGAAGTGAAGTAATTCAATGTTTAACAAAACGCCAACTTCCTATTTTATATGTGTACCATACATAAGAAGGTACCAACTGAACTAAAAACCAACTGTAGAAAAAACCAACTGACCTAAAATTCTACTTCTTGAGCAACCTGTACAGAAATTGAAATGGGAGGTTTGAGTCCTCCCCTTCGGAAATTTCATTCGACACAAACCTTACCTACCTAACCTCAACTGTCACTAGAGCATCTATAAAACATTTGATGGGTGGTAACAATTTGTGACGGGGAGGAGCCAAAGCCCTCAATTTCACTTCGGTACAGGTCAGGTTGCTCAAGAAATATAAGTTCAAGTTGATTGTTTTTTAGGTAAGTTAGTTTTTAGTATAGTTAATTTTTTAGAAAATTTGACCAATCCCCTACCAACTCTATAACAGGGCAAAGCTTGAACTAATGATCATGATCTTTTATACCGTGTTACAAATCATCGGACTTGAATTTTAATTTCACATCAGTTCGGCCACTTTCGAATAATAACCATACTCAGGATTCTCAGGATTCAGGAAGAAATTAATGTATTTACGCGCCAAGCAGGTCCTGCAGCCCATGTATACTGGAGTAGCATATACCTGGCAATAAGACGATCTTGTCCACGGTAACGGGAACAACGGAATGTCCGTCTGTTGCTATGATCTTCATGGTGTGCCCTTCGACCGTCATCTCGAAGGGGCAGTGAGCGCAAGTACCACCAATCATACGGAACCGATACTTTTTACCTAGAATATAGAGATCTCAAGTTAGCCTCAGATTTCCTGCGCTGTCGAATCAGGGAATTGCCAGAAAATAAAACCTACGATATCGTGATTCAATTTATATACAAAATCAGAATTTAATTTAATTCAACAATTTCCAGATTTTAGTATATATGAATAATTGGAAGAAAAGGAAGTCCACGACATGCTGACATTTGTTGAAATCTGTTGAATAATTTTGTAATTATTATAATTGGAAAGGAGACAACTTTGATGATTTTTAAACATAAGAAGAATGAAAGAGAGATATTTGAGAAATAAGAAGAGAGTAGAGTGTCAAGAGATGAGAGCGGATGAGGTTGGCAGAGGTCAGAGAGGGTTATAGAGGTAATCTAGTTGAAAAGTAGTGAGTAGTGGAAGGTGGAGGTGGTAGGAAGACAGAAGATATGACGAAGAAAAAGAAAATGTAAAACAAAGATCGAAACAGGCAGAATCCAAATAGTTGAAATTCTACTCACAAGAAGAATATAAATTGTGGCCAATATTCTGGTTATTCAAGAGAGATAGAAACAACAACGAACAAATTCTATTGACATTTTTTTTCATGTTGTGGGACAAATTTTTATAAGAATATGTCCCACAACATCAAATTTACTAATCCATATTTTTTATTCATGGTACACTATACATCGCCTTCTACCTGTTCAAAATGTGTCTATATACCTGTACTACAAGTATGCCCTGCAATCTACGTCTATATTCTATAGTCTTCTATAGTGATGTCACACATGCATTGTTGAAGAAGAAAACAAGAAAACAAACTTCCCCCAAATTGTGATCTCCAATCACAACTTATATAAGTATCAGTTTGTTTGCCCCCAACTATTTTAGTTGCTATAGTAACCCGACCACCATGTCATCTCATGTACCTTTCTTCACGTTGAAGCTGGCTAACGGCACTTGAGCTGTAGTCCGTGACTGTACCAATACATTGTTGCTGCGGTAGGTCTTGTACATATAACCGCCAGCTGATGACGTGTTGTTGTTGTTGTTGTTGTTCGGCTCTGGCGATGTCTCACGTGACCTGACAGTGTTTCCGGTCTATCGCGGGAAACAAATTGGAAGCAGATAGTTGGTGCACAGACAAATCTTCCTTTGTCTGTGGTTGGTGTAATAAATATATCGTGATCCGGGAGGCGAGGGGAATTTAGAACCCAGTTCGATCCCCGCCACCGGCCATCTTTACAGGGTTTTTTATGGTTTCCCTCTGTAGTCTAGGCTAATGCCGGGATGGTTCCTACAATAAGTCAGCCATGACCGCTTCCTTCCCGCTATCCTTCCCATTATCCAAGAACCTTCATATCATCATCCCATCATCTCATTAATCATCCATCCGAAGCCATTAGATCTGCGCTATCATAACAATGCGTCGTTAAACCCAATATATTATAATATATATATATATATAGTAAATATATCGAACTTGCTTCAATTTACTGAACCTTATACTCAATATCGAGTAGGACATTGGTGTGAAGAACTTCAACTTTGAAGAAAGGTGTGGTGTATCCAGATTAAGGCGTCCCCAGTTACCATAGGGAAAAAAGTTCCCACCGGAGTGATTAAATTTTGTGAATGTTTATTATGGATCCGCCATATTTCAGAAGGTACTTCTCTGAACGTTGTGTAGCAGTTTCTCAACAATACGTTTATCCGGAAAGCCACTACGTTTATTTATGCTTTAATTGACACTGAAAATGGTCACAAAACATGTATCTCGCGTTACATACACCATTTTATTAATTTTTGAGATATTTCATCGTGTGTGGTATCGATGTGTTCGTAGAAGAACTAGCTTTGGGCTAAGCTAAAAACTAAAAATAAACATAGCGATCTGTGATTTTCTCGTTGCTTTTGCCGGCACGACAAGTTCGTGCTGCCGTGGCTGTATGAATGTACGTAAGGCTGTGCTCAGTGGTGTATTCGTAAAAATAAAAGTACTAGGGCGGTGATGACTGGAAAAAAAACATTTATAATTTATACCAACTCGACGGGGGGGGGGGGGAGCTAATGAGCCAGTTTCAGGAGATTCTAATTCAAATATAAAATAAAAATGATGTGTTTTACCTTTGAATCTAAAATAAATATTACAAACTGACTCCACACTACATTACAAGATTCTATCATTATTGTGCGTCTGACGTTGCAAATAAATATTGGCAGATTCCATCTATCAGGATGCATCATTTTTAACATTGTGCGTTTACGAGTTAGCTGGTTCAAGTAAGCTTTATATGTCTTCAAATATGGTTTTAAAGAAAAAAGGTACGGGGCGCGCCCTGCCCCAAAATTAAAGTACCAGGGCGCCGCCCCGGTCCGCCCTGGCCCGAATACACCACTGGCTGTGCTATCCTCCTAAACTTCATAAATATATTATATAACATGTCTTTATAGTTACCGAAGGGAGTCGCCCTCTGCCATTGATAAGGTACGAGGATGGTTCTTGTCCTGCAGAACGAACCCTTAAACCCGGAAACTTCTCATTGGCGAGGGAATCCAACCAATCGGTGATGACCATCACATGCGTGGTCAAGTCGAAGTCGTAGTGCTTCCTGTTAGGTTCTTCTGCCACGGGTTGCCTAACAATCAGGCTCGATATCAGTCCGTCCATCTTGCCGAGACCTGAAAAATAATTATTTCATATTTTTATTGACAACTTCACACACAATGTCGTTCTTCCTAATAGGCAACTTGCGAGACCGGAAAATATAGTTGGTTATTGAAGAGAGAGATGGCTGCTGGGGGTGAGAGAGGGAAATATAGAGATAGATGGAGGGAATCGATTGTTAGACGAGAGGAGAGTATGGATGTCTGGATGATGAAGAGAGTGAAGAGACGGATGGACCAGGAGTTGGTAGTCTCCGAGTTCAGAGTCGACTGCCTTCAAGTGCCTTAATTTGTGTTGTTTAAAGCAACGCCGCTGACTCAATTATTAAATTGGTTATCTGGTGCACGGACAAATTTGGTATACGGAAAATGGAATAAATATATGATAACCTCTGAAAATCAATAAATCAGGCTGACGTATAAATTTTCAACAAATTGTTGAACAAATCATTAGATCAAATAACCTGTGAACGTTTTGTGTGGCCCGGTTTTACATAAAATCGTACCCAATACGTCACGCTACGTCATCATTCTGGTGTGTTAACCTGCTATGACCCGTGACAGTCTTTATCCAACATCCAAAAGAGAGTGTTTTAATCGAAGCAACAGGTTTCAACGAAATACGTGTAATTATTTCTGATGCAATTTCAAGCCCATTTTCAATTTCTTAAATTATTCGCTTATACGGATGATAACATTCATACTGATAAAACTGTTCTTTTAACTATAAAATCTATCAAAATAGCTAAAGATATTACCATCGTGCGAATGCCATAGGTGTGTACCAAGACTATCTGCCAGGAAGTTGTATCTGAAAGTCGATCCCTCGTTGATTGGACACTGCGTTACCATGGGGACCCCGTCCATGAAGTTGGTGCCTTTCTGCAGGATACCGTGGAAGTGTATCGACGTCGTTGTTCCTGGCATCACATTCAACACGTCCACGACAATCCTGTCTCCCAAACATACCTAAACAGGGTGGGGAATAACATATGCTCAGTTCATGAACGACCCCACCAACAAATGGGATGTTTGGGGGCAGGAATAAGCGGATGAAGAGTATATCGCAATATGGAGTCTATATGCATGCGGACTCGAACCTTTTGGTTAGTATCGATGTGTTAAGCCTGATTTACACGGTCCAAGTTTTCATCCAAGTCCTTGGATTCAAGGGTTGATTACAAGTTCTTGGATCGTCCAAATGGAAAACTTGAAGCAAAAGCTTCTATTCAACCCTGGAATTCAACCTTTCATCCAAGTCATTTTGTTTAGAAAATTCCTATATTTCATTCAACCTTTGATGAAACCAACCAATGTTGTTGGTTTGCATCAAAGCCTCTTGTTGGTTGGTTAACAATGTTGTTAACCAACATTGGTTAACAGAGGCTTTGACGTCATACAAGTCTGGCGCGCATGCGCACTTGACGGCGACCGCTCGGTCTCCCGCCATATGTGATTGCCAGTCAGCTGTTACAAGTCATCTAGATACTCGATCAGCATGTTCAACTATTGGGATTAATGTGCCGTGTATGGCCTTCAATATATTGGACCGTGTAGACAGGCGTTCAATGTTCCATCCTAGTTGCTGTCAAAGTACTTGGACCAACCCTTGAATCCACGGACTTGGATGAAAACTTGGACCGTGTAAATCAGGCTTTGTGTGGTTAGTACCTGTACCTGAGGCCCTATGAGCCTCCTGTTGTGTCAGTGCCATGTGGTTAGTACCGATGTGTTAGTGCTATGTGGTTAGTACCTGTATCTGAGGCCCTATGAGTCTCCTGTTGACGGTGTACAAGGCTCTCTCGTATCCGTCCGCCGTGACGCACTGAGGGTTGAAGCAATGCGCGCGCACGGTCGGGCACAGACCGCATGCTCTGGAACAAACAGAATGATGACAGTGACAGAATGAATATGTATGAATGAGTATGAATAATATTTTGGAGTAAGATGTATCAAAATGATGAGAAAACTTCAAGTGATCTGCGGACCTTCATCTGGTCAACACCTGAGGGTGCTCTGCCAATGCCAGTGTATACGTACTCTTGTGATGTTTAATGTATAGTCCTTATTTATTATCAATGTTTGATTCCTAAATAATCTTAGCCAATGGTATTCAGAGGTCTTATTAACCAATTATTTGCCTATTAACATAACTGAAGAACACTCACGCTCTTTGCTGACGATACCACTCATTTGATATGTTCAGAGGAATCTGTTCTACAACCTTGTAGTGCAATTGTGTCAGTAATATTATTACGTATTGTTTGTAGCTGCTGATTATTGAAATAAAATATATTATTATTATTATCATCATAACTCCAATAAATCAACCAACTCACGCCGAGAGAACGCTGTAGTTTTCCAGCGTGAACTTGTAGTAACATAACCGGGGTTTCCCACCCTTGATGCACGGTCTGTCGCATCTTGTCGTTGACTTTGACGTGTCCTCCACGTAGTCACCCACGTGGTCTGGCTGGAGGAAACGCAGCAACTCTGGAATTTGTTTGGAGCGACAACTTCATCACTACTTCATCGGCCTACTTATCATTATTATTATTATTATATTGGGTTTAACGACGCACTGTTATGACAACTGAGATCTAATGGCGTCGGATGGATGATTAATGAGATGATGGGATGATGAGATGAAGGTTCTTGGGTAATGAGAAGGATAGTGGGAAGGAAGCGGTCATGGCCGACTTATTGTAGAAACCATCCTGGCAAAAGCCTAGACTACAGAGGGAAACCATGAAAAACCTCTGTAAAGATGGCGGACAGGATCTCCCGGATAATATGAAGCGAGCTCGTTAACCACTGCGCTACATGTGCCGGTCTAAACATTATTGATGTTTGGACTGAATTTTCAATGGTATATCGGTGTGTACAAGATACATTAGACTTATTTTTCATGAATTCTTCGTTTTTTTGTCGCAGTTTCATTTATATTTTGTTCTTTTGGTCATTTTTCATTTCTACTAATTTCTACTGAAATTTGACTAATTAGCATTCTGATGTAATATTGCCTCCATCGTCTGATATATTTGCTAAATCTGTATCTTACATGGTTCAAGTTTTATTATCATTCATACCTATTCAATCACCGGGCGGGAACTTTTTGCCCTATGGAGATTAGTGACGCCTTAATGGATATGTATTTTAAAAATTATAAGCCTTCAAAAAAACTATTCAAAATTTTATAAACAGTCGTTGATGTTTATGATTATTTGCTTGACGATCCCCACTAATAGATAGTACAGTTTTAAGGAACGAATGTGCGGTGGATGGGAAGGTTGAAAACCCATGTTTTGTGTGGGACTCGAACTCACTCCCGTCCTGGCATCCAGTTTCTAAAGCAGTACTTTAGCTGACTGAGCCACGTAATGGGGGAGGGGGGGGGGGGGGGGGGGTTGGAACGATAGTCGAACATTATAACTGATGAAGGCACCAACTCAACTACAAAATACATCTCTATGGGAGAAAATAATAAGCAATATTCCATATTTTATTTGCATAATATAATAGGGTAACTATTTCTAATTATTTAAAATCCAAATTTTATTAATTATTTCCACTTGAATATTGCGAAATCGAATCGTTCATCTGAGAGAAAATTTACTTTTAATGTCATCAAATTACACAACTAATTTCTTTTAAATTAAATTTCAGTTCATTAAATTATTATCTAATCATATAAATTCGAAGAACTATATCATTACAGTGCGTCGTTCAACCCAATATAAATAATTAAAAAAATTGAAAAAGAACCTTTTTTATTTACCTGGTTGATTCATCTCGTTATGTATAACATTTTGTGCAGATGCCAGAGTAATCAGAAGAGTCACAAACACGACCATAATTACCATCTTCAACATTAGATATCTATAGTTAATTACTGACTCCAACAATGTCACTTGACTTTCTGGTCTCAATTTCTTCTCTCATTATCGAGATATCTTCTATGTGCTGCATTTATTGCTGGGGGGGGGGGGTCGTATCAATCAGGGGGGGGAGGGCATCGCCCTTTGTGTCATCTGAAATACTAGTAGACTAAAACAATGCATGTAAACAATAATGGTACAGTTGATTCCTAATTAATAGTTATTTATAAAAGTGTGCTGTTTTTTGTTTGTTAATTACTTAATAATTTTATTTCTTTCCTTAATTGTTTGATTAAATCCAAGAAAATGTATGAGGAAGTGACATAATGCATGCATAGGCCCTGGACTTAAGAGGGAGATATGAAAGGAAGAGAGAGCGAGAGAGAAGAACAATGGTGATAAATAAGATGAAATAAATCAGGATTAAACTGTCTTACTATATGTATAGATCATTTCATATCATTACGACTATAATAAGGTAACTAGGTTAATGCATATTGGTTTGTGAGTACAAAACAGCAATTTTAAGGTTTATCGCACGGTTTGTAGGAAATCAAAACAAATACGTAACTTCCTAGTTGCACTCAACAAACATTTCAATCGGTGGCGTAACAAGGTAAGGTACGACGAGACATTATGGCAGAGCAAAATGCGAGGTGAAGAAATTTTAATAGCAGTCAATGAGTGAATGAAATAATTCAATAAAATTTTGGAAAAAAGTTCCATATTTGCATATTTTCCATATTTTTCATATTTGTCTTAAGTCACGAAAACCACTCGTGTGCCTCTAATTTACTCTAATATAAATTTAATTCGAATTTTCTTTAAATTTGTGTTATTTTTATTCATTCTATAAAACAGTATAATTATTCAATTTATTGCACATAAATTAATTGAATTATTTCATACACTCATTGATTGCTATTAAAATTCCTTCACCTTGCATTTTGCTCTGCAATAATGTCTACATAGCATCAGTAAAATCGATCCCAGCTCTTGCTCTCTCGGGTTCAAACCCACACTGAGTCTCTCATTTATATCACCAACATTTTAGACGTATAAATGATAATTTTTAGACGAGCTTTAGCGAGGATTCAATTTGACATACTGAAAAAAATTGGTGTTCGTTTTTATGTTTTTTTTTATGTTTTTTTGTCGGTTCTCCACAGATCAAACGGCTACAGCTATCAACTTCGAACTTTTTTCAATATGGTTCCTCATCTAACTCAGATCTGTATAGTTTTGTGGCATTATCGGGTGGTAACTTTTTTTTTATGAATTTTATAAATTTCAAAAAACCCATTAGAATAACACAGCGGAAAAAAAAGAAAATATTTTTATGTTAAAAAAAAAAAAAAAATGCGTGAAGTTGGATTACATTTTGATTCACATTTCTAAAAAATTTCAGCTTGATTGGGTCAGTCATTTTGAAGAAAAAACATAAAATGCGCTAAATTTGTACCACTCGTAGCAGTTTTTACCCATATATAAATTCTTTATTCATTTAAAATAAAGACTCTGCCTTTTGAAGAAGGTTGCCTATGGACACAGAATAGAAAAAATAACGAATATAACAAATTAGTGAATGGTACAGAAAAATAATGATAATATTGAGCTAAATTCTAGAAAAAAAAAGTTTTGTAGTTGATTAATTAATTATTTAGAAAAAGAATAGTAAAAAATAAGAAAATGCACATAATATGAGAAAAAAAAATGGCTACACACTGAATTAATTCAAATCATATAAATGGTTTCTAAAAATTGAAATAGATCCTTTTAAGGCTAAAAGAGTTAATGAATAAATAAAACTATTACTAATATTGAATCTTTTACAAAATTCAACGAAGAAGTGAGGAATTGTGCCTCTGGCACCAATCAGGAGTCCAATCACTTCCACGTCCAGCAGATTGTATAAGGATAAAAAATATGGTATGGTGGGCTCCTGATTGTGATCCTGATGGTGGGATCCTACTATCGGCTCGTCTAACAACGCATATATGGCGTTTTCCTAGTATAGCAAATAACTCCAGGCTCCGTGGCCCCCCTGAAGTAAATTTAGCCATGGGCCCTGCGCCACTGCACCGCTTGCACCACCGATATTTACGTCACTGAAAGTTATTCAGGGGTTTTTGAGTACAAAACAGTAATTTGATGGTTTATCGCACGTTTTTTAGGACATCGAAAAGAATACGGAACTTCCTGGTTGCACTGAACAAACATGTCAATGTTCTTTCTATGTTAGCACAATGACAACAATATGCGATATCACTCTGAACTGGCTCACTTGAGCTAACCACAAACTTATTGCACGATTTTGAAAATACGATTTATTTTTCTATTGGACAGAAGAAAAGTATACTTTATGATGAATGCGAAGAAACACAATGAATACATTGAATAATTTCTAAACAGCATTTGATATTTTGATATATTATAATGAAAGAAATATTAGATATAATAGCAATATCAATTTATACATATATATATATATATATATATATATATTTATTATTCTTGTTGATTTATTCACATGCATATCCAAGGAGACACTTATTTCGATATCGATGCCACCCGTGCGAGGACTGTGACTGTCTAGACTCTACGAAGTCAGTAGGAGCCTATAAGATGCCCATATGAAGTCTATACAAAGTTACAAGGAGCCTAACAGTTGACTTCATGAAGTCTCAAGACTCTACGCGAAGTCAGTATTGGCTCAGTATTCAATTAATATAAATCGTGAAGTCGAAGCTATTCCTTCTATTCGAATTCGGAATCGTCGTCCGCCTTTTGGTACATCGAAGTGTTGACTTTGTTGAGGAAGTTACCACAGCGTGGGAATCCTGTGGGAGGCTGCCTGATGTTCCTGCTGTTGCCCACTTGGAAGACTAGGTCCATGCCGACGAGTTGATGGAAGATGAAATGGCAATGTACCAGCCAGAAACCTAAACGAAGAGAACAAATATTTGTATAGTTGAGGTATTAGATATTGGGTTTTTCCGTCGCGTCGTTTGAGTTGAATCCTTACTCGACGTTTCGGTCTCCATGTTGAGACCTTTCTCAAGAGTAGTCTGGTTCAGAAGAATAGAACCGTCTCAGAAGAAAGAGACTAACTAATTGAGCCTCTTTCTTCTGAGACGGTTCTATTCTTCTGAACCAGACTAACTCTTGAGAAAGGTCTCAACATGGAGACCGAAACGTCGAGTAAGAATTCAACTCAAACGACGCGACGGAAAAACCCAATATCTAATACCTCATATTCGGGTCGCGAAAGCCTCAAACAACTCATTTGTATAGTTATTTCCATTTTCTTACTCCAATTATTATAGTTGGGGTAGATTGCATTTGTTTATACATAAGTGTATAGGAATCTTGGTGTTTCTTTGACAATTTTATTAAACCGTAAAAAATTAACAAACTTGAAAAACCTCATTTTATATAATTAGACGAGCTTTAGCGAGGATTCAATTTGACATACTGAAAAAAATTGGTGTTCGTTTTTATTATTTTTTTTTTTCTATGTTTTTTTGTCGGTTCTCCACAGGTCAAACGGCTACAGATATCAACTTCAAACTTTTTTTCAATATCGTTCCTCATCTAACTTAGATCTGTATAGTTTTGTGGCATTATCGGGGGGTAACTTTTTTTTTAATGAATTTTAGAAATTTCAAAAATACCCATTAGAATAACATGGCGGAAAAAAAAGAAAATATTTTTATTTTCCCCAAAAAATGAAATTTAGTGTGAAGTTGAATTACATTTTGATACACATTTCTAAAAATTTTCAGCTTGATCGGGTCAGCCATTTTGAAGAAAAAACATAAAATGTGCTGAATTGGTACCACTCGACGCAGTTCTTAACCATAACTACCCTATACTATTACTATCCGCTCGTCTAACAACGCATATGGCGTTCTCAGTACTTTCTCGATTTGTTTCCACTGACTTTATGCCAGTTTGATGCAAGTATCAGTTAAACCAACTTAGATGTCTACTGGGTATTCTGGACTTAATTCTGTACGATATGATTCTTTTAGGTTCATGATTATTGACTGTAATAGGCAGACATAAAGGGAGAGAAAAATCAAATTTGGGTAATTACGGAGCGGCTAGCCTCACCTCCTCAATATGCAAAATTATGGAAAGGCCAATTGATACAGAAATTAAATTGATTGTTGATAATAATTGTGGAATATTTGATGGACAACATGGTTTTCGTCAGGGTTACTCATGTGTAACCCAACTGCAAGGATTCACGCAGGAACTCTCTGATACTTTAGACAAGGGGGATGAAAAATATCTGCCGTCTTTTTGGATTTTGAAAAAAGTTTTGACAAAGTACCTCATAAACATCTGATTTCAAAGTTAAAACAAATAACAAAACACGAGAAGATAACAAAATAGGTAGAGTTCTTCTTAAAAAGTAGATCACAAAAAGTAAAAGTGGATGATGAAATTTTGAATATGGTGAAAATTACTTCTGGGGTACTCCATTCGTACCCCCGTGAAACCTAGCTGTTGGTGGGGCGTTAAGCAAACAATAATCTATGGTTGGAATAAGTCAACAAATCAACAAGTCGCAACTCCAAAATACCCAAATTGTGTTCTCCAATCACATCATCAATATTAATATTTGTTTGCCTCCAGCTGATAGTTGCTATGGTAACCTGACAGACATGACCGTACCTGGATTGTCGGCCACGAATCTAGTGACGGCATATCCGGCAGACGGAAGAGCAATCGTATCTTTAGCTGTGAACCATTGACCCCTGTGCGCTGACCCCTCCCTCGTGTCCGCCATCTTGCCCACCTTCTTCGCGTGGAGAATACCTACGACAGAGATGTTTTCATTCATTAGATGAGCGCTAGCGAAGATTTCCACCCAACTCTTACGGAGTTTTCTCTGGGTGGTTAATACACTGAACCGTCAGGAGACCGGGGTTCGATTCCTGCCATGGTCGATCATCCTGACTCGAGGTTGCCCTCTGTCGTTCAGGTCAATACTGGGATGGTTCCTCAACAACAGGCCACGACCGACTCCTTCCCACTATCCGAAAACACCCAATAAAATAACCTTTCATCTCATCATCCCATCATCTCATAGATTATTCACCGACGCCAATAGATCGTATTCATCAGTAGAGTATATATATATATATATATATATATATATATATATATATATATATATATATATATATAAATATATATATATATATATATATATATATATATATATATATATATATATATATTATATTAAGAATTACCCAGGTCTGTCCGTCCTTCTTTCTGTCTCTCCTGCGGTCACGCTTAAGGTTGCGGAAGTACACGCTAGATGGCAGACACTCCGCTGTCTGGTACCGTTGTGCTTCATACGCCATGTCGTGGCAATGACACGTCACACAGTCGAATCGTGTGAGGGGGAAGGGGGGGAGACAGAGAGGAAGTGTAATGCAGAGTGAAAAAAGAAGAGCAAGACAGAGAGAGAGAGAGAGAGAGAGAGAGAGAGAGGGAGAGATAGAGAGAGAAAGGGGAGAGGGGGAGGGAATCGATGACAGGAGGGCATGGAGAGGAGG
Source organism: Brachyptera putata (assembly GCA_907164805.1). Classification (NCBI taxonomy): domain Eukaryota; kingdom Metazoa; phylum Arthropoda; class Insecta; order Plecoptera; family Taeniopterygidae; genus Brachyptera; species Brachyptera putata. Next base: position 15,872,556 of record OU015472.1, on the reverse strand, counting down.
AGGAGGAGGTGGGTGAGGAGAAGTCGAGTGAGGAGGGGTAGTGGGGAGGGAGGTAGCGTTAATAGGAGAAAAGGAGAGGCCCGTGTTTCTCAAACACGGGGTGACAGCTAGTATATATATATATATATACGATTATGATTATTTACTTTAATTTATTATCCATATATCACAGCTTTGGACCATTTGGTGACAGGTGATTATAAATACCAGTCCTTATTTTAACAATGTCGATTTCAAGTTTATATACAGTTTATAAAAATCTGAGTAGAACAAAAAGTTCGAAACAAAAAGAGTAACAAAGTGTCACTTTGGAATGTATAGCTATCTAGATTTTATAGAATAGTGTCGAAAGCAGAGGGTTTGGTAACGTCTCCATTTTTTTCTTGGGGGATACCGTCGAAAAATATATTCCAAAAATCATCACCTTGTTGCCGTTTTTGTTCGTTGAAAGAGCCTTGTGCCGGTCGTTTGGGCAGCCCGTTCCTCAGGTAGGCAACAGCGCCCTTCCCACGCTTGCCAGTGGGTAAGAGAGAGAGCTCCACTATGGTCATCTTGTGCCCGTGCAAGTGAAGAGGATGGAGCAGTGGGCCCGGCGACGCAGCTACAACACAACAAGCAAATCTAATAATAACAATATGCTTGATGCTTACCGACTCCACCATCGGCTAGGTTATACGGGGGTACGAATGAGCAGGTGATAAGGAAACTATGAAGTGATGATACATGAAAGGACGTTTACAAAAGCTCATGCTTTATGTGGGACTCGAACCCATGCCCGACGGTGACTTCAGTTTCTGAAGCCAAGCCTCTGCTCAAATTACATGGAAGGAAATAGATGAAATAAATATATATGGCGCAAATATCATAGTAGGCATATACATGTTTTTGAATACAATTAATAATAATAATGATCCGACCCTGGTTCCAACTGTAACATTGGGTCAGGGGTGGGTGCTCCCACCAGCACTAGGGCCGCAGGAATGCTAGAAACCGGCTGGCCACGCCTGGCATTTCCTCCTCATCTTCATCCTCATCTTCTTCTACTTCTAATTGTTCCACCAATTCCTTCCACCTTGTTCTGTCCTCCCACTGTCTTTCTGACTCTAACTCACTCCACCTTCCTCCTTGATCAGTCCAATCCACCTCTCTCTTGGTCGCCCCACTCTCCGTGTTCCCACTGCAGCCGCCTCGAATACCCGCCTTGGTATTCTCTCGGTTCCCATCCTCTTCATGTGACCGAACCACCTAAGCCTCTCTCTTCCTAGTTCGAACCCTAATCGCTCTCTCCCTAGTTCACTTCTTATCTGACTACTTCGAACTTTATCCATTATTGTAATTCCCTTCACACTCCTCAAGAACCTAATCTATACAATTAATTATATATTATATTATATATTGTTATATTGTTAATATATACTATAGTACCATATACAGGCCTACTATATTGTTAATTTCATTAACTTTAAAAACCATCTATAACAAACGAAGGCAATTATAAACCATTATCAAGATTTTTCCCAATTTTCTTTACTAAACAAACAAACCCAAATGAATGTCTATCACTCACCCAGATCAACAAAGACGATCTCAATGACGTCATTGTATTGAACTTGGACGAGATGCAAGCAGTCGCACCTCGTCTCGTTCCCCTTGCACTTGGTATAGCCGTTCGGACCAGGAGCACAGAAGACTTCAGAAGGTATGTCAGCGAACTGCGAGATGAGGGGCGAGGGGGGGAGCGTGTTGGAGATGCTGTTGATCTCGGCACTCACCTGGACCGGAACTATAGGCCCTGGAACAGGAAGAGGATTGTTAGATATGGATTTATTGATGAAAATAAGATTGGTTTTAAATGAAAAATGGCCATTAGACACAGATTAATAATACATGAGATGAAAAATATATGTAGATAGATGAAATAATCTATCTATGGACTAGTAACATCGATCTAATTGATGCACAAGATTTTTTTTTTTTTTAATGTTGCTTAACGACTCCACCAACAGCCAAGTTATACGGGGGTACGAATGAGCAGGTGATAATGAAGAGATGATAAGTGAAAGGACGTTTACAAAAATCCATGCCTTATGCGGGACTCGAAACCACGCCCAACGGTGACTTCAGTTACTATAAACCGCTAGCGATAATTAACTTCGCCACCGGGGCAGCGGAATGATTTATTCCTAAGATTATAATTTAGGTATTCGGGTTTAGGTAACCTTTTGGATATTATTTGGTGATTATACAGAACGTGTAAAGTTTATATGTTCACTGAGTAATATTTATATTTTTGTTTTCCTAAATAAATTCCATAATATACAAGAACTCACTCAAGAATCGTGCGTATTTTCCTTGTTGAAATAGCTCTTCGTCCTGGAATACCTTGAAGTCTACTCCGAACACGAGCCTGAGATCGGGATGCTGTGCCTTGAGCCTGGCATCAACAGGTAACACTGTGCTCAGCTGCGTCACGCAGATGCCGAGGTCTCGTGGACCGCAGGCCGCGTCCAATGGGTTCAGAGTCTGCAAACATTCATCTCCTCTTTCTTTTCTTATTCGCACATTATACGCGCTCTATATTTTTAGAATTGATTCTATAGCACTGATTAGACGAGCTTTAGCGAGGATTCAATATGACATACTGAAAAAAAATGGTGTTCGTTTTTTATGTTTTTTTTATGTTTTTTTGTCGGTTCTCCACAGGTCAAACGGCTACAGCTATCAAGTTCAAACTTTTTATAAATATGGGTCCTCATCTAACTAAGATGTGTATTGTTTAGTGGCATTTATCGGGTGGTACCTTTTATTTTTATTGATTTTAGAAATTTCAAAAATACCCATTAAAATAACACAGCGAAAAAAAAATATTTTCCAAAAAAATGAAATTTTGCGTGAAGTGAAACCACATGTTGATACACATTTCTGAAAATTTTCAGCTTGATCGGGTCAGCCATTTTGAAGAAAAAAACATAAAATGTGCTAAATTGGTACCACTCGAAGCAGTTTTTACCCATTTTTACCCATACTATTACTATGCGCTCGTCTAACAACGCATATATGGCGTTTTCCTAGTTTAGAGAAAATACCAGCCCTGGGGGAAGCGGCTCTGAAGAATGTCCACAACAGTTAGCAATGGCCCCAAATCTTCGACCGGCTTGGAAACCGTCTTATATACCCCAAGGGCCCCCTTTTGTATTGGGGAACCTAACAGTAGCGCTAATGGAGCTAGCCACAACAGGAAGAAAGAGAAGCTGGAACACACCGGCACATGCAGCGCAGTGGTTAACGCGCTCGCTTCATGTGATCCGGGAGGCGAGGGCAATTCCGAACCCCGTTCGATCCCCGCCGCTGACCATCTTTACAGGGTTTTTCATGGTTTCCCTCTGTAGTCTAGGCTAAAGCCGGGATGGTTCCTACAAAAAGTCGGCCATGACCGCTTCCTTCCCACTATCCTTCCCATTACCCAAGAACCTTCATCTCAACATCCCATCATCTCATTAATCATCCATCCGACGCCATTAGATCTCAGTTATCATAACAGTGCGTCGTTAAACCCAATATATATAGAAGCTGGAACAATGTCGCACGCACCACTGACGTATTGGTCGAGAAGCCAATGTACCCAGGATTTGGAGTTGTCGGCTCCAAGTTCTTTGCCGAGTTGTACTTCAATACGGCTATCCCGTAACCCTGTGATGTTTCTGAGCACGGTCCTAGGGCTTTCACGTGGATCCAGTAGGACCCCACCCTCTGGTTCGCCTCCACGACAAAATCGTAGCGCTCTCCTGCGGTAAGAAAACACAACACATACAGACATCGTTACTAAAAAGTTTGGAAACTCGTGTATACTCCAATATGAAATAAACGTCCTGTCTTTGTTTCCGTGGACATTTACTTATCCATATTGGGTTTAACGAAGCACCTGACAGGTGACGAAGATTTATTGGCGTCATTGTTGGACGAGCTTTAGCGAGGATTCAATTTGACATACTGAAAACAATTGGTGTTCGTTTTCATTTTTTTTTTTCATGTTTTTTTGTCGGTTCTCCACAGGTCAAACGGCTATCAACTTCAAACTTTTTTCCAATATGGTTCCTCATCTAACTTAGTTCTGTATAGTTTTGTGGTATTATCGGGTGGTATTTTTTTTTTTATGAATTTTAGAAATTTCAAAAATACCCATTAGAATATCACAGCGGAAAAAGAAAAAAAAAAATTATCTTCCCAAAAAATGAAATGTTGCGTGAAGTTGAATTACATTTTGATATACATTTCTGGAAATTTTCAGCTAGATCGGGTCAGCCATTTTGAAGCAAAAACATAAAATGTGCTAAATTGGTACCACTCGAATCAGTTTTTACCCATTTTTACCCATACTATTACTATCCGCTCGTCTAACAACGCATATATGGCGTTTTCCTAGTGTACCTGGGAACAGCACTATCTTGTCGACGTAGACCGGTTTAACTGCGGTGCCGTCAGTGTTGATGATCCTGAGACTGTGGTCTTGGATCGACACCTCGGCAGGGCAATGCAGACACAAGCCCCCGATCATGCGGAACCTGTAGCGCTGACCCCGGGTCACGTTGTACGTGGTCAGCGGGACGGCGCTGTCGCTGGTGGGCACAAGCTGAACGACAATTACTCAGTTAGTTATTTTATTTTTTTTACACTCGCAATTGTCTATTGACGGTGGCGAGGACTAAAATATAGTATTCTTATTCTTATAAAATATAGTATTCTTATCAAAAAATTTGTAATAATATATCAAGACAGTGTATAAAATGATAGAGTGAAAAATAATGAAGGATGAGAAAAAAGAAAAAAAAAAAAAACATCAGTCATCTTCTTTGTTCTCTATGGCTTTTCAACAATCTTCTTCTGAGAACCTTTACACTCAATTTTTTCTCCCCCTCTGATAGCATCTCTGTACTAAAAACATTCCAATCATTGACCGTTAGGGTATGTTAGGGTGTTATAGGGTGTTAGGGTTTGAAGGCGCGTTGACAGCGAGGACATTTAGTGCCTATATCCATGTCCGTGTACTTTGCCATAGTTGTCAACGTTTGTGGACGTTTCAAGCATATGGAGGGAGCGGGATAGAAAGAGATATAAAAGTAAGATAAGATGGTATAAAAGAGAAGAAAATAGAAGAAGACGATAGATGAAGAGAAAGGCGACAAGAAAACGAAATAAAATGAGAAGACAAAGGCAAGGTTCAGTACTCCCTCCATATACTCCGGTCACCAAAAGGCTTCCACTCGACCGAGACGGTCCGAACTTGGTCTGGACCCTCATTCCAGACCTTATCGCCATACTGGGAGCAAATAAATTGCTCCCGGCTACAGCTCTGGAGATCACGGGGTCACGCAAGCTCCCACACCACGTCAAGGCTTCCGGATCCTTCGAGGGGACTGAACAATGTATAAGGTATCAACTCACTCATTAATTTTAATGTTGCTTACCGACCCCACCAACAGCTGTGTTATGCGGGGGTACGAATGAGCGTGTGATAATGGAACGATGAAGTGATAATAGGTGAAAGGACATTTACAAAAACCCATGCCTTATGCGGGACTCGAATCCACGCCCAACGGTGACTTCAATTTTCTACTGCTAACGATAGTTGCCTGTGCCACCGGGGCGGCTAGGGGACGTTATTTCAAGTGACAGTCGCGGTAAGGGTCCTGATCAATCTCGCTCCCCCCCCCCCCCCCCCCCCCCCCCTTCAGCACTTACCCGACTCTTGCCGTTGATGAGGAAGGACGTCGGTTCTTGTCCGGGGTTTCGTGCTCTCAATCCAGGGAACTTCTGGTCGGCGTCGACCTCCATCCAATCGGTGATCACCATGTGATGACTGGGAAGGTCGTGGTCGTAGTACATCTTGTTGGGCTCGAAGCGCACGGGTTGTCGCACGATCAAACTACCCAAAATACCTTCCATCTTCTGAATACCTGAATTGATGAAATGAATAAGTGAGAGACTTGCAAACAAATTAAATATTTGCATCGTTATTCTTAAGTGGGTGCTTCCACAGTGCTTACACAAGTCGAGAAATTTATCTTTAATATTTATTTCCATTTTCAAAAACCAGTGTAATTGAATGAAAAGTTCACATCTCCAAGATAACTTTATGCTCTTTAATTAATATGACATTTTATTTTAGTGAATTCAATCAGTTTTGAGATAATACGTCAGTGAATTTCACCACATTCTTTTTATTCATTGATGTATTATCTTAGAACTGCTTGAATTCACTGAAATAGATTGTCATATTAATTAAAGAGCATAAAATTATCTTGGAAATGTGAACTTTTCATTCAATTACACTGGTTTTTGAACGCTGAAAAAAATTAGTGAAGGTAAATTTCTCTGTTTTTATAAGCATCGTGCATGCACCCTCTTACGGGTGTACGGGCAGCACGGTGCTTACAAAAATGGAATAACATATACGTGATAGGTGATAACAAGTTATTCCGATATTGCTTTCCATTATCTTTATTATTTTATTTGTTTATATTGGCCTTAACGACGCACTCTACTGACGACTACGATCTATTGGCGTCGGTGAATGATATATGACATGATGGGATGACGAGATAAAAGGTTATTTTTTAGGTGTTTTTGGATAGTGGGAAGGAGTCGGTCGTGGCCTGTTGTTAGAGAACCATCTTAGTATTGAACTGAACGACAGAGGGAAACCACGAAAAACCCTGTCAGGATGGTCGACCATGGCGGAAGTCGAACCCCGGTCTCCTGAATCACGGTTCAGTGTAATCCACTATCAATTCTCAAAACTGGGTCTTATTTGATATACTAAAAAAAATTGGTGTTCGTTTTTATGTTTTCTTGTCGGTTCTCCACAGGTCAAACGGCTACAGCTATCAGCTTCAAACTTTTTTTCAACATGGCTCATCATCTAACTTAGATCTGTATAGTTTTGTGGCATTATCGGGTGGTAACCTTTTTTTTATGAATTTTAGAAATTTGAAAAATACCCATTAGAATAACAAAGCGGAAAAAAAAGGAAATATTTTTATTTTTCTTAAAAAGGAAATTCTGCGCGAAGTTGAATTACATTCTGATACACATTTCTGGAAATTTTAAGCTTGACCGGGTCAGCCATTTTGAAGAAAAAATATAAAATGTGCTAAATTGGTACCACTCGAAGCAGTTTTTAGTTTTACCCATTTTTACCCATACTATTACTATCCGCTCGTCTAACAACGTATACGTATATATGGCGTTTTCCTAGTAAATGTGCATATAAATGTATATGTGAAGCGGGATTCGAAGCCGAACGCTCGACACGAAATGTGAAAGTATATCTTCACTGAGTGTGGAATGCTTACTACGATATAAATACAGTGGCCCAGTTGTGATTCTGACGTCACTACCGTATCTCTGACGTCATCATGTACTGATCAGGCTTGCTTCGCTTGGCATTCACATCGAGGTTCTGTGGTGTAGTGGTTATCACGTCTGCTTTACACGCAGAAGGTCTCCGGTTCGATCCCGGGCAGAACCTGACTATCTTTTTACTACATACAAAGTCAATGTTTCATAATACATGGATAAGAATCTTGTTATTTAATTGTATAATTCTGTAAGATACAGGTATGCTAGGTTCTGTGGTGTAGTGGTTATCACGTCTGCTTTACACGCAGAAGGTCTCCGGTTCGATCCCGGGCAGAACCTGACTATTTTTTTACTACCTACAAAGTCAGTGTTTCATAACACATGGATAAGAATCTTGTTATTTAATTCTATTATTCTGTAAGGTATAGGTATGCTAGGTTCTGTGGTGTAGTGGTTATCACGTCTGCTTTACACGCAGAAGGTCTCCGGTTCGATCCCGGGCAGAACCTGACTATCTTTTTACTACATATAAAGTCAATGTTTCATAATACATGGATAAGAATCTTGTTATTTAATTCTATTTTTCTGTAAGATATAGGTATGCTAGGTTCTGTGGTGTAGTGGTTATCACGTCTGCTTAACACGCAGAAGGTCTCCGGTTCGATCCCGGGCAGAACCTTATCTTTTTACTACCTACAAAGTCAATGTTTCATAACACATGGATACGAATCTTGTTATTTAATTCTATAATTCTGTGAGGTATAGGTATGCTAGGTTCTGTGGTGTAGTGGTTATCACGTCTTTACACGCAGAAGGTCTCCGGTTCGATCCCGGGCAGAACCTTATCTTTTTACTACCTACAAAGTCAATGTTTCATAATACATGGATAAGAATCTTGTTATTTAATTGTATAATTCTGTAAGATATAGGTATGCTAGGTTCTGTGGTGTAGTGGTTATCACGTCTTTACACGCAGAAGGTCTCCGGTTCGATCCCGGGCAGAACCTTATCTTTTTACTACCTACAAAGTCAATGTTTCATAATACATGGATAAGAATCTTGTTATTTAATTCTATAATTCTGTAAGGTATAGGTATGCTAGGTTCTGTGGTGTAGTGGTTATCACGTCTTTACACGCAGAAGGTCTCCGGTTCGATCCCGGGCAGAACCTTATCTTTTTACTACCTACAAAGTCAATGTTTCATAATACATGGATAAGAATCTTGTTATTTAATTCTATAATTCTGTAAGGTATAGGTATGCTAGGTTCTGTGGTGTAGTGGTTATCACGTCTGCTTTACACGCAGAAGGTCTCCGGTTCGATCCCGGGCAGAACCTGACTATCTTTTTACTACATATAAAGTCAATGTTTCATAATACATGGATAAGAATCTTGTTATTTAATTCTATAATTCTGTAAGGTATAGGTATGCGAGGTTCTGTGGTGTAGTGGTTATCACGTCTGCTTTACACGCAGAAGGTCTCCGGTTCGATCCCGGGCAGAACCTGACTATTTTTTTATAATTTCTAATTGCATATATTCAATCGGCCACGACTGAATAAATTAGTCAAATAATGAAGTAAAAAATGATTATTTGATAATTTAGACAAAGCAGATATTCTTCTGTCAGATAACGAAAATATTCGCTCTTATTTGTTTGATTGAATAATTATAATAATAAAGAATATTTGATAATATTTTTCCATTTATTTGTTATGGGTATAACTGAGACGAGTGGTCTAGGCCTATACGACTATGCGGTCGACCAGGCATCGTAGGATAAATATAAAGAATAAAAGAATAAATATAAAGTTTATAGCTTATGGGTCAAAAATATGCACTCTGGACAAGATTGATGCTAGAATATGCAATAATTAGACCTCATTTTGAATATGGAACAAATGTGATTTACTAAGCTATAGTCAAAGTGATATTCAGAGATTTCAAGCACTCAGAACAAATCAATGAGATATATTCAAGGTCTAGAAAGGATACGTCTATTGTAAGAATATTAGATATTATAGAAAGGTTGAAAGTGAAAGAATCTTTTTCGTTACTCTAGTAATATTTTTTTTCATATTTGAGCTTAGAATGGGAATGATGCCAACATATGTTTTAAACATCGTATAGAATATGTCAAGAATAAACTGTGCACGCACCCCCTTAACCACATTGTATAGACTAGGAAAACGCCATGTATACGTTTTTAGACGAGCGAATAGTAATAGTATGGGTAAAAATGGGTAAAAACTGCTTCGAGTGGTACCAATTTAGCACATTTTATGTTTTCTCTTCAAAATGGCTGACCCGATCAAGCTGACAATTTTTTAGAGATGTGTACCAAAATGTGATTCAACTTCACGCAAAATTACATTTTTTTGGAAAATAAAAATATTTTCTTTTTTTTGCCATGTTATTCTAATGGGTATTTTTGAAATTTCTAGAATTCATAAAAAAAAAAATACCCCCCGCCACAAAACCACAAAACTATAGAGATCTAAGTTAGATGAGGAACCATATTGAAAAAAGTTTGAAGTCTAGACCTTTTGACCTGTGGAGAACCGACAAAAAACATAAAAAAAGAAAAAAAAAAAAAAAGAAAAACGAACACCAATTTTTTTCTTGATGTCAAAATAAATCCTCGCTAAATCTCGTCTAAAAAGTACCCCGATACCCATGTCACACGACCGAGTATCTTTATTCCCGTATTCGCTCTTCAGCGTCCCCAATAACACTTACCGTCGTGCGAGTGCCAGAAGTGAGTACCCACAGTACTCGCCAGGAAGTTGTATCTGAACGTAGTTCCCTCGTTGATTGGACACTGCGTTACCATGGGGACCCCGTCCATGAAGTTGGTGCCTTCTTGGAGGATGCCGTGGAAGTGGATCGTCGTGGTCCTCCCGGGCATCTCGTTGACCACGTCCATCACAATCCTGTCGCCCAGACACACCTACAAGGAGATGCAGGGATTAGTCGGGAAGATATCAACTATATATTGGGTTTAACGACGCACTGTTATGATAGCGCAGATCTGTTGGCGTCGGATGGATGATTAATGAGATGATGGGATGATGAGATGAAGGTTCTTGGGTAATAGGAAGGATAGTGGGAAGGAAGCGGTCATGGCCGACTTATTGTAGGAACCATCCCGGCATTAACCTAGATTACAGAGGGAAACCATGAAAAACTCCTGTAAAGATGGTCATTTAAAATTATTAAACTGGGGTCCTTGTGGTGCCCTGTCCAGGCAAACCTATTTCCATCCTTTGCCTTAATAGGGGTACAATGATTTTGAAACAAAGTTTCGGTTAACGAAAAAAAAAATGGCTTACTCCTTACCCCTTATACCATAAATATATACCCTGTCACCAACTCAAAATTTCAACTTCCTTCCTCCCTTCTCCAAAAGGTGACGTATGATTTAATTACCGCCCCAAGTATAAGTTTCTATAGCGACTGATTTCGTTGCTATGCCAACATACTTGTATTGAAGGTCCCGGCAGTCTTCTGTTCACTGATAATATCCCTCTCTCGTAGCCGTCCGCCGTGACGCACTGAGGGTTGAAGCAATGCGCGCGCACGGTCGGGCACTGACCGCATGCTCTGAAACATGGGAATAACGAACAATAGAACAAATATATTTATTCGAAAAATAAATACGCAAAATATTCATTATTGATGATTATTGTTTTCCTTGAAGACATCACAGCCCTGAAACTAGATTTTTATGATCAATGGCGGTATTTATTTTCCCAATTTTAGAGAAAACTAGAAATCTTCATCACCTTTTCAGAAATTACTGTCAACTTTTTTGTCCTCCAGAGGCCATGAGTCGTGTTGTAGACATTGGCCCTAAATACCGATTCTGTCGGCCGATAGAAACATGAACCGAATCGAGTAATGTCTACGTCACGACTCAGAAAAAATCCGGGCCGTGGAGGACAAATCATGATCTTAGTTCCTGATGATAAGATGGTGATTTCTAGTTTTATCAGATATTAGGAAAATAAGTATCGTCAATATTCGTTAAAATCTAGTTTCAGGGTTGTGATGTCCTTTAACGACCCCACTAAAAGCTAGGTTATTTGAGGGTACGAATAAGCAGGTGTGATGAAAATGACTCACGCTCCCAGAGTGTTGTAGTTTTCCAGAGTAAACTTGTAGTAACATAACCGGGGTTTCCCACCCTGTTCGCACGGTCTGTCGCAACGCGATTGGTCTTCTCTGTTACTTGTGGGCGTGTAGTCGCCTACGTCATCAGGCTGAAGGAATCCCTTCAAGTCTTCGGGCACAGCGAACAAGTTTACATTAGTTAGATATAGTTATTTTCATTTTTTATGTTAATATATTTTTTTTTTAAATATTCATCTCTAAAATTGTGTTGGTAATATGATTAACTTATTTGCTTAAAATATATATAATTAATATATAATTTAATCTTTATCATTATTTTACTTTTCTTTCATTCCATCATACTTCATTCATTTTCCATGTATTTATTTTTTCATTCACTCATAATTTTATTTGTATGAACATTAATTCATTCTCTATTTTTATTTCACTATAATATAATATGTAATCATGGATCGTGTTTATAGAAATTGAATTCCCAAAATTATTCGGGATGGATGGTGAGTGAGCCCCAAGGAGGAAGTTTGAAAAGGGAACAGTCGGATAAAAGAAGAAAAGAGGAAGACCAAGGATAGAGTGGGAAGAAGTGATAGGGATGTGGAAGAAATAAGAGAGTGGAGGATGAAGAGTGGTGGGAAGATAATGAAGTAGGGAAGGGTCTTGTGGAGAGAGTGGTGCTAGAGGAGGGTGAAGATGGCGGGGGGAGGGGGGGGGGGGAGAGTGGTGTTGGGCCAGGCAAGCGATTTGCCCAAGCAAGTTTGGTGATAATCACCCCTTAAACCGATAACCCTTGGATAATTGGCCTATAGGGAATGATTTTTAATTTTTTATCGTAACTGATTAATTTCATATTATAGGATGATAGAATGCGCGTAGACCTCGTATTCATCTCAATCCATAATCAAAAGTTATATATTGATTCTCTTGATTTTTTTGTGCTCCAAAAAAAAAAATATGATCAATTGAGATAGCCTATACATTTTGCATTGTATTGATGAAAATATGTAGAAAAGTGAAGATAGCTATATTATCACTAATTTAAACATTAAAGACATAATAAATTGAAATCATTATTTAAGGGAGTACGTGCACGGTGCTTATAAAAATGAAGAAATTTATCATCACTATTTTTATCCATGTTCACGAACCAGTGTAATTGAATAAGTAGTACATCAACCCCAAGATAATTGTACGCTCTTCAATTATTATGACATTCTATGTTTGTGAATTCAACCAGTTTCAAGATAATACTTCAATACATCACATCATATTCACGATATTCATTGACGTCTTAGAACTGATCGAATTCACAAAAATAGAATGTCATATTAAATAAAGACCATAACATTATCTTGTAGTTGATATACTTTTATTCATTTACACTGGTTCGTGAACATACATAAAATTGGAATAATTTCTCAATTTCTTTGATCACCGTGCTTGCACCCCTTTGAGATAATGGTTAATGGAAAATGGTTTATTTATTTATTTATTATTTATTATTCATTTCAATTTTCATCCAAGGACGTTACATTTTCAAATATTCCGTGATAAAATTATGAATTATAATATAATATATAAGGATAGTCAAAATATACATTTGTCACATAATCATTGAACATATAAAGAATTATAAAGAATTATTATTGAATAATGTGAATGTTCATACTGCGGAACCACATTTTACAAACACATTAAAATATATCAAATGAAAAACTTTGATAAATCATATCACCTGGAAGTCATATCGTAAAATCATATTTCAAGAACACATTAAAATAATATTGAATAAAACAGATTGAGCCCTTTGGAAATATAGAATATGAACACCTAAGGATAACACCAATTATTGACATCCATTAATTTTAACATCTGAATTCAAGTTAATGGTTACTTAGAGAATATCACCTTGGTCCAAGCTCTGTTTTCCCGAGCAAGCTGCTAGCATCACCAAAACACTCAACAGTTTCACAATCATCTTCACTAGACTCTCTAATTCTCACTAATAATTGCTAGTCACTAATCACTAATGTACGAGCTAGCCCAATCAATCAATACACGTGTCGGGTAGAAGGTCTCAACAGCAATATATTGTATAAAGGCTCATGGCAGAAACTTTGATAAATTATAAAAAGAGATTGTCCACGTATTGCCTTATAACGTGTATAATTAAAGTGTTGAATTATTTTCATTGTTTTGGTAAAAATTATCAGTGTTTTACTTGAAATGTTTCACAAATATCTAATGGTGAAAGATTCTGATTAAATATTGATTCGGTGTGAATTTGACACTGTGAAAATGTCACGAGTAAGTGTTAATCTCACGTATCTATGATAGCTTTTCAACTCAAACCGTGTTCCAATGTAAATATCTTCGAAGAATAGAAATTCGAAATCTCTAATCTTGAGCTCAAAAATATGATCTTAACACTGAATATATTTTAGGACTTAATAAATAAGTAGAATAAAACCAATAAACTGAATATGGTGATTACTAAAGGTCTTGCAATAAATAACTGATGAGGGGTTCACTCGAGAGAAAGATAGATAGAGAGAGAGAGAGAGAGAGAGAGAGAGAGAGAGAGAGAGAGAGAGAGAGAGAGAGAGAGAGAGAGAGAGAGAGAGAGAGAGAGAGAGAGAGAGAGAGAGAGAGAGAGAGAGAGAGAGAGAGAGAGAGAGAGAGAGAGAGAGAGAGAGAGAGAGAGAGAGAGAGAGAGAGAGAGAGAGAGAGAGAGAGAGAGAGACGTTTTTCATTCGATACCGTTCGTGTATACAACCCTCAATGGGTTAAGCAACTTATCTAGCATAACTGTACTGCGGGTTAGTATACCCAAACCCGGTCCAAATAACGTTGTGTGAAATTATGTGACATGCGCACATGCGCGTGAACTACAAAATAATTATACAACGTGAAATTGTGTTCGCGCGGTAAATAAAATTTCACATGTGTTCTCCATAATTTGTAGTATTAAATTAAATATCTACACTTCAACGAATATCACGTGAGGTAAGAAGTTCATAGACCACAGGTCTACTCGTGAATTGGTTTTCTTTGAATATCATTACTCTCGCATCGGCATTTTATCTAGGCTACAGTTTAAGTCAACTTGTCGAGAAAGTTAGGTTAGTGTGATCTGTAACCCTGACCAATCTCAATGCCCTGACAAATCTTGAGATTAATATTTTATAATATATACATACTAGAATAATGTAACATTTAACTGATTAATGTTGATTCACCCTAAAATATAACTTGTAACAGAAATAAACCTAGAGGCCTATTCATGTTTGATTACAATTTTGTATGCACAAATTCAATGGTCTAGCCTAGGTCATTGAGTCTCTTGTCCCCTCTATATAAACTACAAACTCAATGGTTTGGAGGCCTAATCCATTGAGTTTGTAAACTCAGTGCGTAAGCATACTCAATGCCTAAGCCTAGACCTACTGTGTAGGCCTAGGGGCCCACTTGCTTCAAATGTCAATTTAAACTGAAACAATAATTTAATATTTCAAGGTACACCTAGGTAGAGGCATTGCATTCTATAAATTCAATCATAGAGGCATTGGTTGAGGCATTGAATTAGTAGGTTAGAGGTCTATACACTTATTTTTGCTTGATCTCAGCGCTACTTGATTCGTCAAGATGGCAAGATTAGATAAGATGCTGCTACAGGGAGTGAGAAGTTTTGGCTTGGATACTCAAGATCAACAGATGATCAAGTTCATGACACCAATGACTCTGATCCTTGGTCAGAACGGTTGTGGTAAAACGACAATCATAGAAGCATTGAAAGTTGCAACGTGTGGCGAATATCCGCCCGGTTCCGCTTCTGGAAGACTATTTGTTCATGATCCCAAGGTGTCAAACAAGACCGAGGTAAGTGTGCTCAAACTAGGCTGATCTAGGACTTATGTGGAATATTTCCTATGTAATTAGACCACAAGTCAAATCTTTGGACAATTGCATCCAGGCCTACTGATAATATATTGTAATGTTCTTTTACCAGTCTAAAGGTCAAGTCCGGTTGAAAATATTTGATGCGAAAGGAGAATCTATAGAAGTAACAAGAAGCTTTCAGACAACAAATAAGCTGAAAACGTCTACATTCAAGACAATTGATCAGACTATCAAAAGAATTGATAAAAATGGTGATGTAAGTATATTGTCTTATACCGGTAGCCTACTACTACCTACTACGGTATTAGGCCCTATCACTGTCAGTGTTTGCATCAGTTGCTTGTTGATTTATCTCAAACTTACCTTTAACCCACTCTGGTGTTTTTCCAGGCATCAACAGTTAGCTACCGTTGTGTCGATATTGACGCAGAGATGTGTTTGATACTAGGCGTTTCGAAACCTATCCTCAACTATGTTATATTTTGTCATCAAGAAGACTCAAACTGGTAAACCGTATTTGTCGTATCTTAGGTTAGAAGGCCTGCTCAAATAATTACTCAGAAGACAACCAGTCGTGTTGAGTGCTTTATTTCAACTGTCGTCTATTTCACGACAGAGTACATAGTCCGTTCATGGAACCGGAAATAGCGAATCAGTACAGTCACTATATTTAAATGAATCAAGTTCCTACAGTATTCTATTTAATGAAGTAAATTTCAGTCATTTCTCCAGATAATTTATTACACTGTAGGCCTACTATAAAAGTTTTTATGTACTAGCAGTGGTAGTACCGTACTCTAATGAAATCTATTAAAACCTAAAATTGACACTGAAGTGTTGTCCAAGAATGGGCCCAGTGCTTTTTCATATATTTTATAGCCCTTCTATTATCATGTGGACATATTTCTGTACAATAGGATGTGTGTTTTTGAACTGTGAACAAGTAGGTCTAAATATTCTTTACTCGGACAATACTATTACTCTAACGGTTGATTCCTATTTATATATAAGGATAACCAAATGAGAAATCGTAGTCCGACAACTTGTTGGCAGTAGGAATTGAATACAGAAGTAACAGGTATAATTATTTCAGGCCGCTAGAAGAAGGAAAGAAATTGAAAGAGCGATTCGATGCTATTTTCGATTCTACCAAGTACAATAAATGTTTGGATTCTATTGTGAAGCTCAGGAAAGAGAAATTAACAAGTAAGTAAACTATAAGGACAGTAGGCGTACTCTTATTATTCAACAAATTATCAATTGAACTGTTGACCCATCACGTATAATTTTGTTCAAGCCCAACTCTTCTATTGGATAGACTCTAAGTTGAAAATACACATCGATTATGTTTATCCTAAAAGTACAACCGATTACCATAGAATTAATTGAAATCAACATTGAATATTAACTGGCAATCCTTGTTTTTACATTCTTAAATTTATATATATACCGGTACATAAAAATGGCCTGTTTTTATATCTCATCATTACCAGATAACGAAGTTAATTGGGATGGGAGATGTATCCACCATTTTTTCCAAGGCATCTTCTTATATCTCGGTTCCTACCAGTTCCGAGTCTTGCTTCTACTTCTCCCCCTCTTCCTCACCTCTACTTTCCTTCTCATCCTACGAGTTCCCTCCACCGTCTTTCTTCTTCTACTTCACCCCTCGTGCAAGTTTTTGCGTTTGATAAACGATACTCGTAAAAGTAGCACGTTGATAGTAAACGTTCTCTTCTTAATGAAGTCAATGCCGTTACTGAAGACTTACTCAAAGAAGTATCTCGTTACTTTCGAAGTGACTTCCCTAACACTGCCCTCGAGAAAATGCTCTACGCGTGAATGTTTTTCAGAAATCGCCCTTCTCGGCAAAGACGTGGAGAACTTGCGGGAGCGCAAAAACGAGCTAGTGGCGAAACGTGCCAACAAGGTCGATCTCGAGCGACAAGTGAACATCAGCAAAGACCAAGTGTTGGTGTTGAAGTCGCGGCTCGATCCGATCAACAAGCGACTGGAACAAATTGCCGACAAAGAGATGAATATCATGAAGATCAACACGGAACAAGGTGAGCACGATGAAATGTTCAACTGTGGATCCTAATCCTAATACAATATCAAAAAGTCTGTCAGTTTTGTAAATCTTTGAATCCCACAATAAAAACACTACACATGCAGCGCAGTGCTTAACGCGCTCGCTCCATGTGATCCGGGAGACGAGGGGAATTTCGATCCCCGCCACCGACCATCTTTACAGGGGTTTTTCATAGTTTCCCTCTGTAGTCTAGACTAATGCCGGGATGGAACCCACAATAAGTCGGCTATGACCGCTTCCTTCTCACTATCCAAGAACCTTCATGCCATCATCTCATTAATCATCCATCCAACGCCATCAGATCTGCGCTATCATAACAGTGCGCCGTTAAACCCAATAGAAAAAAAAAATCTTCTTCAAGTTGAATTGTTGAAATGGTTGATTGGTAACAGTCAAGAAACGCACGCAGCTGCAGGGTCTGCGGGAACAACAGAAGGAGCTGCGTAGCAACATCGCGTACGAGTTCAAGGGTTCGACGCACGAACTACAGGACGCCATCGCAAAGTTCAAGGCGCAGCTGGAAGACAAACAGAACTCGATGAACTTTGTGAGTTGATCCTTAATCTTTTTATTTTTCAATCAATCTTTGAATTAGGCCTACTCAATACTCAATACTAGTGTGTAGAGTTTTCGAGTTCGAGCTTGAGTTCGGATTTAATTTCGAGTTTGATTTTTTTTTTTTACTTTTCAGTTCTGCTGCAGGCCTACTTGTATCAATTGTTCTGAATATAAAACGTGATTTTTCCCGAATTTTATGGTTCAAAGTCGCTCCTGGGATGTTATTCTATAACTCTGAAACGAAACGAAATCAGGCCATCTTCGATTGGTCCAAACTATTTCGTATACTTTAACACGGTGTATCATATGGGCTCTGACACTTTCGTCACGCATCCGTTTCGTTCACTGTTATAGAATAAGGGCTCTGATATGGAAATCTCGGCCTAGCATCGGTCAAAAACATGATAAATTCTTGTTTTTGTAATTGGGCAGTGTAAACGTGCGGCATATTGAAAATGATCGCTCTAGTAATTTTTAATTTGTAGTATTTCACTCAAAACCAATTGAAAACTCAATATTTAAAAACAAAAATTGTGTTTTGAACTGTCCCGAAATGCTTGTCCGTAACGCCACGTGATGTTCCAGCTGGACGATCGCCTCCAGACGCTTGTCCACAGCGAAGAACGTCTGTTGAAGGCGTTCAGCGGCGAGCAGGTCAAGCTGGGGCAGCTCCAGTACGAGGAGGCGCAGAAGACGCAGTGGGTCGACGCGCGGAACCTCCACCTCAACCGCATCGCTCAGGACCTCGGCATACCAGGTGAGAACCCTCACTCTCTACTGGCTAGCATACTGAACCGTCATTCAGGAGACCACTGCGTAGTGGAACGTACACAGTTAATAACTAGCAATGAGACGAGCTTTAGCGAGGATTCAATTCGACATACTGAAAAAAAATTGTGTTCGTTTTTTTTTTTTTTTTTTTTTTTTTTTGAACAGCTACAGCTATCAACTTCAATCAAACTACTTTTTTTCAATATGGTTCCTCATCTGACTTAGATCTGAGTTTTGTGGCATTATCGGGGGGTAACTTTTGTTTTTATTAATTTTAGAAAGTTCAAAAATACCCATTAGAATAACATAGCGGAAAAAAGGTACAATTTTTATTTTCCAAAAAAATGAAATTTTGCGTGAAGTTGAATTACATTTTGATACACATTTCTAAAAATTTTCAGCTTGATCGGGTCAGCCATTTTGAAGAAAAAACATAAAATGTGCTAAATTGATACCACTTGAAGCAGTTTTTACCCATTTTCACCCATACTATTACTATTCGCTCTTCTAACAACGCATATGGTGTTTTCCTAGTTTATGGTAAATTACATTTGTAATAGGCCTATACTGTGCAATTTATGTGATTCAACTGATTTGTAAATTATAGAGATGGGTACCCATCTTCTGTACGCGACTCCTACCCGGGTTTTTCGCACAAAAAAGAAAAAATCATATAGTAGTTTAAAATCACTTTAATTCATAATAAGATATGTCATTTTCCTCAATGCAACCATCACTCTATAGAGTAACAGGACCTCTTCCCTCAAGCCTTGGATGCACACTGAGTCACTGAGAAGAATGTTGCAATCGCAGGGACATATGGGCCCGATCAGTAACAGCTGACCATGGGTGGGAGGCCCCTTAGGGGGGGGGGGGGGGGGGGGGGGGGCTAGGCAAGACGTTGGCATGACCACATTTCTTTATGGCAACAAAAAATAATTCCAAAATAAAATAATTTTAAAAAAGGCAAAAACAAATGTCAAAAGCAGATTTAAAGTAATGCGACACTAGCACATTTGGACAACGTCGCTATTTTCCCTTTTTTTCCCCTAGTAAATTACATCCCTAGTAAATTACAGTCAATTGGTAATTTACAAACCGTAATGCACGGATTTCCATCACCA
Organism: Brachyptera putata; assembly: GCA_907164805.1. Lineage (NCBI taxonomy): Eukaryota > Metazoa > Arthropoda > Insecta > Plecoptera > Taeniopterygidae > Brachyptera > Brachyptera putata. The sequence continues at coordinate 15,852,620 of OU015472.1, read as the reverse complement.
GTCAGCCCGAGTCCTAGTGAGCTAGTGAGATGTTTGTTGCAGCCACGCAGTACACCCAGCTGAGCGAAGTGCAGGTGACCAACCTGTTGGCCCAGGTGGATGTCAAGGTCAAGCAGCAGGAGGAGGAGTTGAATGCTCTGAGGGTGAAGCTGGAGGGAGAGGAGAGGGCGCTGCAAGATAAGATCGACAAGTGCAGGTAATTCACTGCTCAGCTACGTGTTGTAATGGGTAGGGGTCATTCCATGGTAACTTACATTACGAGCAGAACAAAAATTCTACTTAGCCAATGTATTTTATTTATCAAAAAGAACTTTGAATACAATTCAAAAATATGTTCAAGATAATAGAGATAGTGTACCAAATTGTTGACTAAAATAGTATATGGTTACTTGATATACAGACCTGATGAAAAATAATTTTCTCTGTTAACTTACTTATATTACACAAAATGTGTGATACAAAAAATACAGTTTGGAAGTCATGTTAAAAAAAGCTATTACTTGCACATAGAAGAGATATTCAAGAATCAAATACTTTGAATCAGATACCAATACTTGGAAATGAATCTGAGAATTGTGTAAGGTAACAATAATGTTTTCAACGTTCAACTTACATTACCGTACATAGTAACTTACGTTACCTGTGTGATTTAACCATGTTAAATCTATAGGAAAGCTCAAAATTGAAAGGCAGGTGATTATATAATTACATTAATCAGTTTTTAGACCTTTAGGAAATGTTTGTATATGTATAATCATAGGGCCTATAGGCCTATAAAAGCTACTCAGGCTTGTATAAAATAACTTGCAACTATTGTTGGAAAAGAATTGAAATTTAACAAATTATTAGATATGCTTTTATGCATGCTCTTCTGATAGTCTACTTTGCATTCTGTACAAGGAATTTTTGGAAGTGCATTTGGAAATTAACTTCCATTGAATCCAAATCATTGTGTTGTAATGGGTAATATTTAGGGGTAGGCAAGCGCTGGAATTTTCGAGTTCAAGTTCAAATTTACCGTAGTTGAACTCGATTTTTTTTTTTTATATATATCTTTTTATTTTCTCTTTTATTGTAGGGGCTTAGGCCTACCTGTGTTATTCCGAATATAAAACGTAATTTTTCCCGAATTTTAGATTCCATAAGTCGCTAACTAGTGATATGCGAATCTCGGCCTAGCATCGATCGGTCAAAAACATGTTTTTCATTTTTGTAAGTGGGCGGTGTAGACTTAACGTACGGCGTGTTGAAAATGGTCACGCTATAAAGTAATTTGTGCTTCACTCAAAATCAGTTGAAAAGTTGATACTTGATAGCCTAGGATAGACTGTTGTTTTATTTTCAAACTCGAGCTCGAAACTTGCGATTTTCTCTTGAACTCATCTCAAACTTGCACACCCTTAGTACCGTATTGTCCTGAATATAAGCCGAGGGTTTTTCTCGAAATTGCAAGTCCAAAGTTCACCCTCGGCTTATATGCGGATCTCGGCCTAAAATCGGTCAAAATATGAAATATGAAATACTAAATATGATTGGGCGCACTACACATGCACACTCTTAACAATGGAATCAACTTGAAACTGCAAAATATTGCACTAAAAACACGTTTAATAAATGTTTCATCACGAAGAAACATCATTTTCCCATTATCCATCAATTTTATTTGGCGCGCAGTAATAAACAAAGGCACGTTGAGCTGTTAGCTGCATTGTCTTGTCAGACCTTGACGAGTAGGCGGGCTATATGACGATCGCGCGTCATCGGCACTAGCCGAGTACACACGATCGTGAGGCCCTACCAACGGTTTCTCACACGCAGTTGGCATAGCTTCCTCATGTGCGTAATACGAAATTTACTAAATTCCAACTCGGAAGAGTGATGATTTACGTGGAAAGGAGATAAACCCTTTTTTTCAATTGTTGATTTAAAAGTTTGGGGGTCGGTCTATATTCGGGACAATACGGTAATATTGAGTAATCATAACAATAAAAGATCTTCATTTGTGCGGCAAATTTATGTTGATGGCATTTTTCTCCACCAAACTGCTAGAGGTTAGGCCTAGATAACAATCGTTAATTGGTAGCATCCCCATGTTGAATATAGTAGGGTTGCCAGTTGATATTCGATATATCGAAATGTATCGATAATCACTTGTTTGATATGATAATTGAACGTGTTTTTAGGATCAATATATCGAAATAATCGATTAAATCGATAATCAATTTGTGTTTTATAATTTTTATTTGATTGTTTAGTGTTACTTCCAAAATTATCCAATGAAAGAGTAAGGCGGGAACATTTCTGTAACACGATTGGTGGACACTCTTGGTGTTCAAAGTGAACTGCTTGTCAATGACTTCAATGTTGGAAGTGGTGTGATATATGGTGGTATGAAAGAGAAGAGAGGAAGGGGAAGCTGACACCACTATGATAACTCTATGGGTCGCATGCCATTCAAATTGATGATCGATATAATCGATTATCAATCACTGTTAGTTGATTATCGATACTTATCTGAAATATCGATTATTTTTCCAGTTGAGTATCTATATGAAGCCAGTGATTATCGATCATGAAATTCATATCACAGGGCAACCCTAGAATATAGGCCCAAATTGTTGCCTTTTCATTTTTTTCTTCTTCATCATCATAATTTTGAGTGAAATAGAAACGAATGCCGTAACCGTCTGGCGATGCTAATAGCGTCGGTCCTGACATGTCGTTTGTCTCCAGGGACGACAAGAGGGATCTGGAGCGCGGCGTCGAGTCGAAGCGCGACGAGCGGAGCGCGAACAAGGCCGAGTACCGCCGGAAGAAAGCCGAGCTGGACGAAGTGGATCTGTCGGCGGGCAAGCTGGCGCGGCTCGAGGCCAGGCTAGCGCGGGCCAAGCGCGACCTTGACGACGTCACCGCATCGGTGGACGTGGACGCCTTGAAGGCGGCCATCGCAGACACGCTCGGCAAGCGGAACAGGTGAGTCACTTTGAGGTAAGCTGGGGTCTTGTGATGACAGGGGAGTCTTTTCGAGGTAAGCTGGGGGGCTGGTGATGGCAGGGGAGTCACTTCGAGGTAAGCTCGAGGGCTGGTGATGGCAGGGGAGTCAGTTCGAGGTAAGCTGGGGGGGCTGGTGATGGCAGGGGAGTCACTTCGAAGTAAGCTGGGGGGCTGGTGATGTTCGGGGAGTCACTTCGAGGTAAGCTGGGGGGGGCAGGTGATGGCAGGAGAGTCACTTCGAGGTAAGCTGGGGGGCTGGTGATGTTCGGGGAGTCACTTCGAGGTAAGCTGGGGGGGGCAGGTGATGTTCGGGGAGTCACTTCGAGGTAAGCTGGGGGGCTGGTGATGTTCGGGGAGTCACTTCGAGGTAAGCTGGGGGGGGCAGGTGATGGCAGGAGAGTCACTTCGAGGTAAGCTGGGGGGCTGGTGATGTTCGGGGAGTCAGTTCGAGGTAAGCTGGGGGGGGCTGGTGATGGCAGGGGAGTCACTTCGAGGTAAGCTGGGGGGCTGGTGATGTTCGGGGAGTCACTTCGAGGTAAGCTGGGGGCTGGTGAGTCACTTCGAGGTAAGCTGGGGGGCTGGTGATGGCAGGGGAGTCACTTCGAGGTAAGCTGGGGGGCTGGTGATGGCAGGGGAGTCACTTCGAAGTAAGCTGGGGGGCTGGTGATGGCAGGGGAGTCACTTCGAGGTAAGCTGGGGGGGCTGGTGATGGCAGGGGAGTCGCTTCGAGGTAAGCTGGGAGGCTGGTGATGGCAGGGGAGTCGCTTCGAGGTAAGCTGGGACACTGGTGATGCCAGTGGAGTCACTTCGAGGTAAGCTGGGGGGCTGGTGATGACAGGGGAGTCACTTCGAGGTAAGCTGGGGGGCTAGTGATGGCAGAGGAGTCGCTTCGAGGTAAGCTGGGGGGCTGGTGATGGCAGGGGAGTCACTTCAAAGTAAGCTGGGGGGCTGGTGATGGCAGGGGAGTTGCTTCGAGGTAAGCTGGGGGGCTGGTGATGGCAGGGGAGTTGCTTCGAGGTAAGCTGGGGGGCTGGTGATGGCAGGGGAGTCACTTCGAGGTAAGCTGGGAGGCTGGTGATGGCAGGGGAGTCACTTCGAGGTAAGCTGGGGGGCTGGTGATGGCAGGGGAGTCACTTTGAGGTAAGCTGGGAGGCTGGTGATGGCAGGGGAGTCACTTCGAGGTAAGCTGGGGGGCTGGTGATGACAGGCAAGTTACTTCGAGGTAAGCTGGGGGGCTAGTGATGACAGGAGATTCACTTCGAGGTAAGCTGGGGGGCTGGTGATGGCAGGGGAGTCGCTTCGAGGTAAGCTGGGGGGCTAGTGATGGCAGGGGAGTCACTTCGAGGTAAGCTGGGGGGCTGGTGATGGCAGGGGAGTCGCTTCGAGGTAAGCTGGGGGGCTGGTGATGGCAGGGGAGTCACTTCGAGGTAAGCTGGGGGGCTGGTGATGGCAGGGGAGTCGCTTTGAGGTAAGCTGGGGGGCTAGTGATGGCAGGGGAGTCACTTCGAGGTAAGCTGGAGGGCTGGTGATGGCAGGGGAGTCACTTCGAGGTAAGCTGGGGGGCTGGTGATGACAGGGGAGTTACTTCGAGGTAAGCTGGGGGGCTGGTGATGACAGGGGAGTCACTTCGAGGTAAGCTGGAGGGCTAGTGATGACAGGAGATTCACTTCGAGGTAAGCTGGGGGGCTGGTGATAACAAACAGGTGGTCAAAGTGGGAGGTTTGAGTCCTCCTTTTCAGAATTTCATTCAACCCAAATCTTACTCACCTAACCTCAACCATCGCTATTCAGAGCCCACATAACGTTTGATAGAAGTGGTGACAATTTGTGAAGGGAAAAGCCAAACCCCCCAATTTTACTTCTGTACAGGTGGCTCAAGAAATGGAAGTTTAGGTCAGATGGTTCTTGGGTCAGTTGGTTTTTACTAGGGTTGCCCTTTGATGTGAATTTCATGATCAACAATAACTCGCTTCATATCGATAATCAACTAGGAAAATAATCGATATTTGAGATAAGTATCGATAATCAACTTGAAGTGATTGATAATCGATTATATCGATCATTAATTTGAATATCATGTTACCCATAGAGTTATTATAGTGGTGTCAGCTTCCCCTTCCTCTCTTCCCTTTCACATCACCATAAATCACACCACGTCCAACATTGAAGTCAATGACGAGCAGTTCACTTTGAACACCAATCATATTACAGAAATGTTCCTGCCTTACTCTTTCATTGGATAATTTTGGAAGTAAATACTAAACAATCATATAAAAATGATGAAATACACGTTGATCATCGATTTAATCGACTATCAACTAGCAACCCTAGTTTTTAGTACTGTTGCTACTTTTATAATGTCAGTTGGCCGCTCCGGTGACTAAGTCAATTATCGCTAGCGGTAGTAACTGAAATCACCGTTGGGCGTGGGTTCGAGTCCCGCATAAGGCATGGGTTTTTGTAAACGTCCTTTCACCTATCATCACTTCATTGTTTCATTATCACCAGCTCATTCGTACCCCCGTATAACCTAGCTGTTGACGGGGTCGTTAAGCAACATTAAAAAAAAAAATGTCAGTTGGTTTTCAATAGGCCTACAGTTAATATGGTGTTTAGTAGAGTTGTTGTGCGTGCGCAGGTACGATGAGCGCCTGGAGGAGGTGAACAAGGAGGTGCAGCTGCTGCAGCGGCAGAGCGTGGAGCACGCGGAGCTGGAGGTGCGGCGCGAGACGCGGACCAGCAAGCAGGCCGAGGTGCGGAGGCTGCGGAACAAGCACGCGGACGCGCTACAGCAGCTGTTGGGGTCCGTGCCCGAGCAGGGCTGCAAGTACGAGCTGGAGGCGTGCCAGGAGAAGCTGGTGAGTACAGTAAACCCTCGTTAATTCGAATTCCAAGGGACCCCAAAAATCAAAATTCGAATTTAAAAAATTTGAATTATGTAAAAATGTTTTTTGTTTGTATACAGTGGAACCTCTTTAATACGTTTTTCAGGGGACCAAATCGAAAAAACTTACTCAAGTGAAAAACTTACTAAAGAAACTATTTAACCTGTGGGAGCATATGGATGGGATCAAAAACTAAAACTTACTAAGGTGAAGAATGTACTAAAGAGAAACTTACTAAAGAGGTTCTACTGTAGTATAGTGTGCATGAGAAAAATGTTTTTTGTTTGTATAGTATAGTGTGCGTGTAAGAGTCAGTTTTTCAATAGTCCTTGTTAGGTCTGCGTTAGCTGACCGACGGTTATGTCTAACCCCGACCTGTAACGACAGGATCGTTTTTCAACTCCCGGTTATCTGTTCGTTCTAACGAGAACCTGACCAGAACAATGACGACTCTGATTGGTTGTGCTTAAATGCGTATGCAAAATTGTGTGCTAGAAGGCAGTGCAGTAACGGGCACTTGAACGAAGACCCAATCCAGGGTTTATCTTTGTGAGTAGATAACCGTCGGTCAGGTGCGCGTTATCGCTGACGGCAGGTCGAAAAACGAAAAAATCGCGCAACCTGAGGTTAACTTCTGACGACCACTCTAACGGGACTTTGAAAAACTGGCTCTAAGAGGCGCACAGGGGGATCTTCTGACAGCCATGTGTTTATCTTCAAGTGAAGTGTGAAGTGATTTATTTACGCACAACAAAGTGTTGCTGAATACTATATGTTATCATGTCACTCATTAGGAAATACTTATCACAGTCAGTTCACAGATTGAAAGAGTCAAATTACTGAATGTAAAGTAAAAAGCAATGTAGAGGGAAAAAAATATAAATATTGGAGCCTATAATGAAAGAAGGAATCGTGATCTCTGCAGCACTAGCTGGCTGATTTATTTACAATCAATATATTCACTCTGTCAATCAGACAATTTTAATTGAAAAATAAAGATGGACCACAGATATATTATGAGGAAAGTAATTTTCTTTAAGGGCAACACAGAGTAGTCAACTTTTCAAGGGACATGAGCATATCTTGACTAATGTCCTGCGCGGGATAAGAAGTCCTTTCTTGTCATGCCTTGCGCCTCTTATCCTGCTGGCATGCACTGACACAGCAAGTCAGCTGTGAGGTGTCTAGTGCGTGTCCCCACTGCTCATGTTTAGTTATAGGGAATTCAAATTACCGACGATTTCACGTAATAAAATACTTGATTGTGACACCTAATTTTTGCTGAAATTTGAGTTAAACAAACATAAAACAGTAATAAAACAGAAGTTCAGACTAATTATCAGTTCGAAATTCGAAATAATAAATATTCGAATTATCGGAATGAATTAACATTGCTATCTCTATACCAGCGGCCGGGGTCATTTCTCTAGTTCGAATAAGCGCGAAATTCGAATGAACCGAGTTCGAATTATCGAGGGTTTACTGTAGTGCGTTGTGTTTGTAAGCAGTGTACGTAGAGTTGTAGGAATATAGCAATTATTTTCAGTTTTTATAGCCTATATTTAGATGAGCGTTGCGACGATTTCCATTTCAAATACCAAAAAAATGGCTATCCCCATAAGAATAACCCATGGGGAAAATTCTTCAAAACAATAATTTTCAAAAGCTACAACGTAATATGTGTTTGACATTGTTGCCACGTTAGACCCGAGACATCAAGGACCTGAATGCGCGACTGAATCTGAAAAACCAGGAAGTGGCAACGTTGGAGACTAACCGCAAACACCAGAAAGACCAGCTGCGAGTCAAGGAGGAGGATCTTGTCGGTACGTCAGCCTGTATACTCGTGTCCACGGCAGAAGACCGTCAAAAGTCTTCGGAGAGAACTTAGGCCTACATTTTAAATTCTCATTTAGTTCAGTAATGGACATAGTAAACTCTTTAGCAAGTTTCTCATTACGGTAGTAGTAGTACATTAGTAAGTTTTACTTTCCATTCCATAACAATACTATGCCTAGTAAAACTTCCTTCAACCCAAACTCAATTGATCCAAAATTCTCTTATTTTGAACTGAACAGAGATATAGGCATTTCAATGTTAATTGACATGGTTTATTCTAATTCAAGCTACTAATCGAACCAATATTTCGACCCTTCAATTGGTTCAACGCCATTTTCAGATTGGATAATTTGAAATAGGTCAAGTACATTTCTTGAATTGATAATTATTTTCCCGATTTCCATCTTTTTTATTCGACTTGTAAGAACAAAGCACGAGACCATGTTGAGCTCGAAACAGTCGTTTGTCAGTCCGAGTCGGGACGGCCGAGCGTTGATACACGCGTGTCATAACTTATATGACGATCACGCATGATCAGTGACGCACATCAACGGATTCTCACACGTAGTTTCGACCGTTGGCATAGCTTTATCTCGCGCGCAATATCAAATGCACTAAATTCTAACAGGGTTAAGTGATGATTTAAGGAATTTTTTGATCAATCTGAATTTTGGTCCCTTTCATTTCGAATCAACGTCGTTTACTGTAATTTTTAGGGTTGCCCTTTGAAATGAATTTCATGATCGATAATCATTGGCTTCATATCGATAATCAACTGGAAAAATAATCGATATTTCAGATAAGTATCGATAATCAACTTGAAGTGATTGATAATCGATAATATCGATTATCAATTTGAATAGCATGTGACCCATAGAGTTATTATAGTAGTGTCAGCTTCCCCTTCCTCTCTTCCCTTTCCTACCACCATAAATCACACCACTTCCAACATTGAAGTCATTGACAAGCAGTTCACTTTGAACACCAAGAGTGTCCACCAATCGTGTTACAGAAATGTTCCCGCCTCACTCTTTCATTGGATAATTTTGGAAGTAAACACTGAACAATCATATAAAAATGATGAAATACACGGTGATTATCGATTTAATCGATTATATCGATATATTGATACTAAAAACACATTCGGTTATCATATCAAACAAGTGCTTATCGAAACATATCAATATATCGAATATCAACTGGCAACCCTAGTAATTTTCTTCAGTACTTTTTTCTTGTATAATTTTTTAACGTCCCAGAAAAATGTACCAAAGTGGTTACACTTAATTATCCATTTTGTGTTGATGTACTGTAGTTAAGTATAATCCTGCAGTTCCTATACGGTTCTAAATGTGATTAAACTTGTGTGACTGTGTTATGTTTATCCAAATGCCTCCGTGCGTGCTGATTGGTTGCAGTGAACGAGGAACAGATCTACAATTGCTGCGAGAGCAAGCCGTTCGATGACGTCGTTACCGCTCTCAACGACACCATCGCTAAACTACAGGTAGGCTAACTTACTAGCGTTCGTGCGTTTCCGTCGGCTGGGAATGTACCTCGTTAGGCTCGTGGCCTTTATATACGAGCTCTAGCTTACTGAAGAAACTAGTGGCATTTATGAAAATTAAGAATGTTTTTGATAATGTTATGATATTATTATACGGTCTTTATTTCTGGTGAAATTCGGCAGAGCCGTTCTTACATTTAACCAAATAAAATATAATTGACATACCGTATTTACACGCATATAAGACGCACCGGCTTATAAGACGCACCCCTACTTTTCAGGTTTCATTTTTGGAAACCTTTTTGTTTACTCATATAAGACGCAGTATCATATTCCCAATATTTGGTGTCATAATCATGATTCAGGATACCTTGTAACCATAAAAGAAGGTTCCATCCCTTCACTCTATACCAGAGCCACTCTATTTGACAATAAACAATATTGATAATATATCTTCCAAGTTTATATTCATTTTTATCCATCCTATAGTGTTGAAAGAGTAGCGCCCTATAGACTCAGTTATCACCCATATAGCACACTTCAAGGCAAGTATTGTTGATTGATGATAAACAGATGTGTCAAAGTGTTTGTCTTGCTATTCAGTGTAACATGATCCAGAGTCTGACCTCCTGACCTCTAATGGAGGAAAAAGGCATAAGGATATTTTATGAGTATGTTTGTTATCTTTTGTTGACACATTTACAACAGTATTATATCCCGACAATTGACAATTGGGGGTCTACCATATGCTTTAATATCGACGACCATCCGTGCATACAATCTGACGACGATTGTGGGTTCGCCCCATGCTTTAACAATGGACGACCGGCAGTGTTTCACGGGAACTGTTTTTGCGATGTTTTATCATCAGAGAAAAACAGTTTTCAGCGAGCGGGCGTAAATATATCGCAAAATGTGACAGTTTTTTGGTCACTTACTTTTATAAGACGCATGTGACTTTTTGATGACTTGAAAATGGAAAAAAAGTGCGTCTTATATGCGTGTAAATACAGTAAATGTCTGTAGCAAAATTGAATACACAAAAAATACAACAAAATACAGAGAGATACCCCGTATAACCTAGCTGTTGGTGGGGTCGTTAATCAACAACAACAGAGAGATACATGAATACATACAGTTGTATACACAGAGATGTTATCATTCATGTTATTCAATACAAGCGCACAACAAATTCATAACAAAAACAAACAACACATTCATCATGTAACAATACTTTCAAGTATTTTTTTTCTTGTTTTTAATTCTTGTTATCCACGAAATATTGAATTATCTTTGTTATACATGAAATTTAAAGCCAAGGGGACATAATTTAAAGAAAATCCAACGAAAGTGGTAGCGAAATATTCCGTTTTTCATATTTTTTACACCGCTTTGACTTGTATTTCTATGATGAAATGAAGGACTTTTACTCACCATAACTCAGGGACCCTACCTATTTGGCATTGTGAAGTGACGATTGGGCTATTGTTCCGTATTACGGTATCGTCTATCCCTCAGGACGAGTCCGGGACGCTGTCGTCGTCCGGGACCATCTTCCGGCGCTACGTGAGCAAGCTGCAGCAGCCCAACTCGTGCTGCCCTCTGTGCCACCGAGACTTCACCTCCGAGTCAGACGTCAAGGACCTCATCAACGAGCTCACCGCCAAGATGCGACAGTTTCCCACCAGGCTGCAGGCAAGTGGAGCCTGACCAGGCGGAATAAACTCACTCAAAACAAAAATCCATAGGAGATTTTTTCGTGGCATTATCGGGTGGTAACTTATATTTTTATGAATTTTAAAAAATTAAAAAATACCCATTATAATAACACAGCAGAAAAAAAAATATTTTTCCCCAAAAAATGAAATTTTGCGTGAAGTTGAATTACATTTTGATACACATTTCTGGAAATTTTCAGCTTGATCAGGTCATAGTAGAGAAGCAGAAACGAAAAAGCCTTCTAGTTAACAAACATCTCGCATTTTGGGTTACAAGCAGGACACATACCTCATTCTCTTCGGTAGAGCGCGCTGAGAACGAATATGCCGGTGTCCAAGCTGGCAAATGACCCAGGCTCTTGTGGCGGGAGGTCAAAGGTCAAGCGCGCGACCTTCCATTGAAACGTTAATAACTCGGTAGCGATTCCTCCTAATGTCATACTGTTTTTTTTATTTTGTTGTCTATAATATTCTCTCATAGCGTAACTGAATTTTTTTCGATATTTGTCACACAATAATTATTGACGCCATCTTGAAAATGAAATATTGATTTTAATATGCCGTTTATCTCAAATATTTCGAAAAGTATATCGATATGCAGAAAATAGTTCCAGCAAATCATGTGCACAGTTTAGTTGTGAACTAGTGAGAGTTTATTTCACACATTTATCGCAATATTTACGCGTTTCAGAGCAGTAAACGTGAGCGCGAGAGCGGGAGTTTTAGACACGTTATAAACCTGACGTTTGCATACTTGTTAGCCTGGCTACGCTGCGCTTTGATTTTTGATCGCAGTTAGTATTAGGTTCACTAGGATCAATTACATTTTTGTATCGATACATTTCGAACGAAAGCAAGAATATATTCATACTGGTTTGGTTCTCTATAACCGTTTCAATACAAGCATCATCATTATCCGATAGGCCCAAGCTGAGAGGGCGTCGATTTAGCGGAATATCAGATTTTTGGTGATAACTTTTGTACAGTATGATATACCGAAATTCTGAAAACGAGAAAACACAAATATTTTCAATACCTTCAAGAGTGTGCAAGTAATACTGTTTATCTAACATAGCATAATAATTGTCAGGCGTATACGCTTAAATAATGTGTTTTTTAAGCTTATACGCCTGACAATCAGGCGTTTTGAGATAAATAGTTCTCACATAAATAATTTTCAAGATATTGAAAATATCTGTGTTTCACAAATTTTTTGGCCGTTCAAAAGTTATCACCAAAAACCTGATATTGCGCTAAATCGACTCCCATGGACTCCCTCAGCAGCAACTGCTGCTAAGGAAAGAAGAAGAATAAAATAATCACGTGGTGCATCCTGTAGCAGTTATCGACAGTTATCGAGGTTGTTTGCGTGAGAGAAACCAATAGACACCGACTGGCATGAATGCTTTTCTGTCAAAAAGCAAAAAGGAATGAATGAACACGGAAACCTTCCATAGAAGGAATCGAAAAAATGGGCCCACTAGTTTCTGCGAAGGACCAAGCTAAATTTAACGATTAAAGTCATATCGATATTCTGAATTGTTTGAATACCATCAATTTGCACAACGAGTCGAAAGAGTCAGGTGACATTACACGTGTTATTCTTGTTTTGCAAATGTGAGCCACATCAAGAGACTACAAAATCGTTTTGAACCGGATTCAAACCCACAACGAGAAATAAGTGAAGTCAGTCTTCAACAGTCCCGCACCCCTAGAAGTTTTCCACCGACAGTTGATCGGGACAGATACGTTTCTGCCAATATGACACATACCAAAACTGATCCTACCAAACTGCCAGACAACTGGAAAATATATGTTGGTCTTGTTGATGATAAAAGAATACTCTCTGACTTTCTTGCTACGGAGCAATCGAAAGCGAAGCCCGAAGAAGGATTCGAAGTAGTTACAGCCGGAGGATTCCTTCAATCTTTGATCGTAAGAAACGAGGCTGCCAGGACTTTGGGTTTTCCAGGTAGAATACTGCATGGGGCTAATACAAAAGTGAAGCACACAGTTCACTTGGGGATGGTTAGGCCGATCACGTCTTATGGTTGTCCGGATGGCATCCAACAAGTCCAGGTGATATTCCAAATTAGAACAGATTCAAAGTCGAGTATTGAACTTGATCGAAGGACACAAAGATGAACATCATAATGACAACTGAAGTTCATCTCAAGGTAATATACATGCTCTTTCTTAAGAAATTACTTATGAAGATCTTGGACATGGATATTTCCGAGAGAGTGGTATTCAATGCTTCATTAAGACCTCGATTAAACCAATTGGCAACATGATAACCTCCATTTGCCACGACCACACAATACCGAAGAGGGTTCTATTTTCGGTCTGTCGCTTTTTATAACTCTTTATCTGTCAATCTGAGAACGAATGCTTTTTTTGATACATTTGGTAGACAACTTAGAACATTTTTGCTATTACTCAATTAGGTACTTGAAATTTGACATGTGTTAGATTAGGGATTATGTTGGGCATTTATATTTCATATTCAGTTATTTTCATTTCGTTTACTATTATCAATTCTTTACTGATAATTCATAATTTATAATTCATATGATGCAGGTAGTGAGGCACATGTTGCTACGGGGCTCCTGCTCTATTCTCACTACCTGTATACAGTGTATTATTGCCACTGTGTAAAAAAAACTAATAATTAATAATAAAAAAATCGTGGTCTCGAATATCAGAAAAGATCTCGACATCCTCTTTTCCTCTCAAGAAGAAGCCAAAACTCGTATTTTACTTTACTCAAAAGACGCAACTTCTTGTGGGTTCGAGAGGCTCATTGTGCACTGCCAGGACTCTGACGTTTTAGTGCTTCAAGTAGCAGTACCGGAAGCTTGGCCACAAGAATGTTGGATGAGATCAGGCACAGCAAGTAAAAGGAAATTCACTGTCATTCACGGCATCTTCTTGAATGATGACATGCGCAAAGCCCTGTACTGACAGGCTGTGACTCCACCAGTCAGTTCGTTGGAATAACGAAAGCAATGGCGTGGAAAGTATTTCAGCAAAATGCAACTGTCCTCCACGGATTTGGCCAAGACAACCCCATGAGTGAAGAAGGCATCGCGAGCACAGAAGCCTTCGACTGCAAACTTTACGATCCACGAACGAGTTCCCAGTCTATAGAAGAAATCAGGTATTCTCTCTTCAGAAGGTCAGAGAAAGAACTTGGAGAAACTCCCTCCTACAAGAGATGCACTGATTCAGCATATCAGACGAGCTAGGCTACATATCAATCGTGGGTCTGGTGGAAATCAACGGAAGCCTTTCCTACAACTCCACTTTATACAGACAGTGAGTGGTCTGCAAGATGGACATCATAAACCTCTTCTCATGATTCAAGATCCTATATCGTCAAAAATGTTGGAGCTGATATTATGTGACTGCGAAGAAGAGAATAACCATTGTCGCACTTGGCAATGCGTATGCTTTAAAGCAGACCTACCATGCATGCCAGCATGCAAGTGTGGGGACTGGTGTCAAAGCAGCAACGCACAGTCAGCGTAAGACCAATTAACAGAGTGAGATGGCTGCGCGCGGTATTTGGCTCGCACCGATCCACCGCTCGACTAGATTACGAATCAACATCAATGTACGTAATCAAAGTATGATGTAGCCTACGTGTTCCAATTCATAACTTCAACTGAAATTTGAAATTCAACCTGAAGTCCGTTATTTTACTCACTCATGTACATTTAATGCAAATTGGTCAAAATCGTGATTGTATATTATAGGCCTATTTTGAATATTATATTCCAGACTTTTCATTAAATGACGATCATGATTTATGTGAACTGAATAGACTGTGTTTTATTGCTGGCATGTCCATATTATTCTCGATCTATATGGAATTCAGGACTTTAACACTAATCAGACACCAATCTGATGTGGGATGGGCATACCTAAGCAATACGACCAAACGGTTATAGAGAACCAAACCAGTATGGATATATTTTTGCTTTCGTTCGAAATGTATCGATACAAAAATGTAATTCATCTCAGTGAACCTAACATTAACTGAGATCAAGACTCGAAACGCAGCGTAGCCAGGCTAACAATTATGCAAACGTCAGGTTTATAACGTGTCTAAAACTCCCGCTCTCGCTCTCACGTTTACTGCTCTGAAACGCGTAAATATTGCGATAAATGTGTGAAATAAACTCTCACTAGTTCACAACTAAACGGTGCACATGATTTGTCGGAACTATTTTCTGCATATCGATATACTTTTCGAAATATTTGAGATAAACGGCGTATTAAAATCAATATTTCATTTTCAAGATGGCGTCAATAATTATTGTGTGACAAATATCGAAAAAAATTCAGTTACGCTATGAGAGAATATTATAGGCAACAAAATAAAAAAAACAGTATGACATTAGGAGGAATCGCTACCGAGTTATTAACGTTTCAATGGAAGGTCGCGCGCTTGACCTTTGACCTCCCGCCACAAGAGCCTGGGTCATTTGCCAGCTTGGACACCGGCATATTCGTTCTCAGCGCGCTCTACTGAAGAGAATGAGGTATGTGTCCTGCTTGTAACCCAAAATGCGAGATGCAAAGAATATTAATTTTGTGCTTCTCTACTATCAGCCATTTTGAAGAAAAAACATTAAATGTGCTAAATTGGTACCTTGCAGTTTTTACCCATTTTTACTAGGGTTGCCCTTTGATATGAATTTCATGATCGATAATCATTGGCTTCATATCGATAATCAACTGGAAAAATAATCATATAAGTATCGATAATCAACTTGAAGTGATTGATAATCGATTATATCGATCATCAATTTGAATAGCATGTGACCCATAGAGTTATTATAGTGGTGTCAGCTTCCCCTTCCTCTCTTCCCTTTCACACCACCATAAATCACACCACTTCCAACATTGAAGTCATTGACAAGCAGTTTACTTTGAACACCAATCATGTTACAGAAATGTTCCTGCCTTACTCTTTCATGGGATAATTTTGGAATTAAACACTAAACAATCATATAAAAATGATGAAATACACGTTGATCATCGATTTAATCGATTATATCGATATAGTGATAGTAAAAACACATTCGATTATCATATAAAACAAGTGATTATCGAAACATATCGATATATCGAATATCAACTGGCAACCCTAATTTTCACCCATACTATTACTATCCGCTCGTCTAACAACGCATATATGGCGTTTTCCTAGTAACGTAAAGTGACGTGTGTTTGTTTGCCAGGAGAGCAAGCGTCAGCTAGAGGAGCTGAGCAGCAAGTATGACAAGCTGCAGCAGATGAAGCCGACGCACCTGAAGATAGCGCAGCTCAAAGAGGCGGAGCTACCGAAACTCAGGCAAGTCCACTCAGCTGTAATACACTCACCATCTAGAGCTCACTGGAATCTGGAGATAGAGGGATCACCAGATGCAAGCATTTGGGGTTTTAAATGATAAATGCGAATTGTTTGTTAAGTGTTTTTTTCTTCAATATGTTTACGTTCCAGGTCTTCCCGGGTTCAAAAAAACCTGTTGTTTTTCATTTTCGCAATTCTACGCGATTATGTCTTTTTAGTCACAAATTATTACATAGATGTAGATTTTTTTTTATCTAGTGCTATATATAGTGAAACCTCTATCCATCGTTTCTCAAGGGACCAGGAAAATAAAACCATCCATCCAGGAAAACAAACCATCCAGGAAAATTTAACATTGATTATATAAGAGTGGGGTTAGGAAAAATGAATGATACAAGCAGGAAAACGATGGATCCGGGAACAATGCATAGAGGTTTCACTGTAAAGACACGTAAATCCTTTTTAAAGTTCCCTTTGTATTTCTTGCCTTTGTCCTTCAATGAATAATTCAAAATAACAGTAGGCCTACATAATGGCAATTACTAATTATTTACCAACAGATCTTATCTGCATGAGAATAATAAAAAAGGTCCGTAAACCAAAATGCGTGAAAATTCACCAAAATGGTGAAAAAAGCCACAAATGCTTTTTCACCACTGATAACGATTTTTGGGTAAATACTAAATGGTCAACACCAAATCACTCCTTTTAGCCATTTTAAAATGAAAATTTGGTTCTTAATTCACCCCAAATGCTTGCCTATGGGAATCACTAAATATATTTGAGATTTTTTTTATATAAAACTAGCTGACTCGGCAAACGTTGTTCTGCCAACGAAGTGATTTGTAGTGAATGTTGGTTGTAATGTAAAAATAACGAATGTATTGTAAGTGGGAGTGCACTGCGCTGTGGTCTGTGAGAAATGCAACACGAAATGACTGAGTGACGCAACATTGCCGCAGACATTGAGTAACGCAACATTGCCGCAGACATTGAGTAACGCTGTCAATGTCATGGAACAACGCCATTACTGGTGCCAATTTTGGTGCCAATTTTTTTGATATTGCTCATAGGAGAAAGCTCGGTGGAAGATCTCGTATACTTTAGGACCTTCTACCAGCTCTATCGAATGTGCGTGAGGAATTTCACGACACTCGGTCAAGCCGTTTTGGAGGAGTTCATCCTCTAACATGTGACACGAGCTTTTTATATATAAGATATATAGTGCATTTGCATATCAATTTGAACAGACAAGTTCTTCTGGTCATGTCGGCAGGTCTGAGCTGGCCGCCACCGAAGCGAAGCTAGCGTCTGTCCGCCAGGAAGTACAAGAACTGCAAGCGTGCCTGGTGGAGCCGCAGGAGGACGAGAAGACGGCTCGCAGCATCCAGGCCGACATCTTCCTGCTGGACCAGAGCCAGGCAGAGATCCGGAACCTGGACAGGGAGATCGACAGGATCGAAGCAAGGCTTCCTGCGGGAGGTAGGCTCTCTCTCTCTTACCTTCTTTCCCTGATGCACATTTCTCGCATAATATGATAGTAAGTTTATTCATTTCATCAATAAGTATATTGGCATCAAACAGAATGTTGAGTTGGGTAGAAGGGGAAAGAGATCAGCAGCTTACCGAGGTTCACAAGTAGATAGACCTACTCATGGTGGTGTTGCAGCCGTTGATAGAGCACATAGAGATGAAGTAACACAAGATTATGACGTTTCGGCTCTTGCCTTTATCACTGTAGAGTAGGTAATGAAGACTGCTTGTTCTAGTAGGTGAGTGAAGGTGGGGGTAGGGGGGGGGGGGGGGGGGGGAACGTGAAAAAAAACAGAATATTGAAGCAGTCAGTAAAAATATTACACTTGTTAATAATACGCAAATTAATAGTAGGCTAGGCCTAAGTAGTGATTATTTTAGGATTATTCAAAATATAAATTGTAAATTACATAATAAATGATGAATATACGCGTGTAATGAGTGTTGCGTTGTCTAGCCAGCAGCCGCAGCATGCAGCAGGCGCTGAGCGAGCAAGAGCAGCTGCGATCGGACCTGGCAGCTGCGACGCGGCTGTACGAACTGTCCCAGGGCAAGCTGACGGCGCACACGGAACAGCTGCAGCAGCTGCGAGAGCAGAGGAACGCCCTAGTTGAGGAGCAGCTGAGGGTGAGTCGGGTCGAGCCAACTCGTGAGCAAGTGGTGATTGTTGTCGTTTGCTCAACAGCCCCCGCCTATTGCTAGGTTTTTTTCGGGGGGGGGGGGGGGGGGGACATAATGAGGGGATGTTGAAAATTTTCAATTCATTGAAAATGTTCTGTGAATCTAATGGAATTCAATGAATTCACTGAATTAATTTCAATTAATTTTTCATTTTTTTCAATGATATTCCAAAAATCATTGATGTATTTCATTTAATTCATTGAAAAATTTCAATTTCAGTTTCATTTTCTGATCGTAGCCAAATGCTCCCACATGTTAAATAGTTTCTTAACAGTTGGTTTTTCACTTGAAAAAGTTTTTTTACCTGGTTCCCTGAAAAACCTGCTTAATAGGTTCCAATGTAGGCCTACCCGGTTCATTGAAACCTCTACGCATCAATCCCGGATCCATCGTTTTCCTGTTTGTATCATCCATTTTTTCTCACCCCACTCCCATATAATCAATGCTAAATTTTCGTGGCTAGATCATTTTCCCGGATGGATGTTTTTTTTTTTCCTGGTCCCTTGAAAAACGATGGATAGATGTTTCACTGTATCTTAATTTGTCCCCCCTGTGTAGCATGTATACTCAGTCAACGTCAAAGCTAGGGTGTAGTTGAGCCATTGTTCCGGTGCTAGATCCAAGGGGGCGTGGCCAACCGCAAGCCGCTGGAGGAGCGTCTGTCGGAGCTGGAGGCGGCGGAGCTCGGGATCATCGAGGAGATGGACAGGCTCCAAGCGGAGACAGGGCCGGCCAAGATCAGGCTGGACCAAGCGGGCAGGGACTGGGAGGCGGCCCGACACGAGAACAGGGCGGCCGTCGAGAAGATGAGGACTAAGGTGGGGACGGGTGATGGAGATCGGTAAATTACGGTCTGAATTACCCTTTTTTTTTTTTTATTAACATCGAAACTTGATAAAGAATAATTGTTTCCCAATTAAGGCGGTGCATGCACGGTGCTTATAAAAATAGAGAAATTCATCTTTACTATTTTTTTCTTCATCACGAACCAGTGTATTTGAATGAAAAGTAAATCAAACCCAAGATAATTTTATGCTCTTTAATTAATATGACATTCTATTTCTGTGAATTCGATCAGTTTTAAGATGATAGGTCTACGTCAACAAATTGTATTACATTCTTGATATTTATTGACGTATTAGGCCTATTTTGAAACTGGTTAAATTAACAAAAATAGAATGTCATAATAATTGGAGAGCATAAAATTATCTTGGGTTTGATATACTTTTCCTGGATTTCCATGGACGCGATTCTCATGTCGCGCGTCAAAATCGCGAGTGGCGGACATTTTGAAAGTCGCTTGGCGAGTCGAGAGGATAGACATCTAGTGACAAAACGTTGAACTACTATTGGCGGCAATTATTTTGTGCATCTGTCAACGTCTAATCGAAGTCGATTATTGATAAATCGCCGAATGCAGTATCCGAAACTGTGTACTTCCGCCAATATCGCGAGCTCATACCGCTCGAATGTTGAACAAACCTCTACTTTCGTGACTTGTCCCTGATTGGCAGGGTTGAGAAAAACCCGGGTTTTATTGGAAAAACCCAGCCCAGTGGGTTTTTTCAGGGTTTTTGGGGTTCTGGGAATTTTTAAAAATATAACCCTAACATGAGTAACAAATTACCATTTTATACAGTGTGTGCTCTTTTGTCTTCTTAATTTGGTGTTTTGTAACTTTTGTTTTATTTTTTAGTAATTTTTGATAGGTTTTCCACTTTTTCTGGAACTGCTGTGCACATGCCACGTCCACATTGTTTCAAGTAAAAAGTGAGGTTAAGAAAACCTGCATATTAAACATAATTTATAAAACTATTATGAAGTGTTTCGGTACCTATTTGATGATAAATATTTTCCAAAAACCCAAAAAACCCGCTTTCAGCCGGGTTTTTTCATGTGGGTTTTTGGATCAAAAACCTGCTGTTTTTTTTTGGGCCGTGTAATATTTCTCAACTCTGTTGATTGGTCAGTGAAGGGAAATGTGTACCGTCTGGCGACCTTGAGCGAAGCGCGTGCGTGGAAATCCAGCTTCAGATTGGTTAACGTTGTTCAGCTGTTAGCGCAAGAGAAGCGTCTGGACGAAGTGCGGGCGTGGCAGAAGTCCCTGGACGACTACGAGCGGCGTGACGTCGGTGCCAAGCTGGTTGCGGCGCAGGCGGCCCTGGCCAAGCTGGGGCGCGAGAAGGACTCGGCCAAGCTGGATAAGGAGGAGGTGGCCAATAAGATCGACGGCATCCGTAAGGAACTCTCCACGCAACAGGTGGGCGTACAGGAATCCCGGATAAACAAGCTGTTTGCCTAAATAGATCGCAGGATCGCAGTATAAGATGATATACAATTTCATCCAGTAAAATAATACAGACAAACCTCAAAATCACTATAAATTGTTGATAATACAGTGAAACCTCTATCCATCGTTTTCCAAGGGACCAGGAAAATAAAATCATCCATGCAGGAAAATGATCCATCCAGGAAAATTCAACATTGGTTATCTTATAGGGAGTGGGGTTGAATCAAATGAATGATACAAGCAGGAAAACGATGGATCCGGGAACAATGCATAGAGGTTTCACTGTAGTAGAAAAGTTATCATGTTGGCCCCACATAAAAAGCTTATTTTCATTGGATTAAATTACATACCTAGCCGCCCCGGTGGCTAAGTCAATTATCGCTAACGGTAGTAATTGAAGTCACCGTTGGGCGTGGGTTCGAGTCCCGCATAAGGCATGGCTTTTTGTAAACGTCCTTTCACCTATCATCACTTCATTGTTGCATTATCATCCGCTCATTCGTACCCCCGTATAACCTAGCTGTTGGTGGGGTCATTAAGCAACATTAAAATAAAAAAAAAAAAAAATACATACCCAGTAGGCCCTAATAATTATAATTATTAATTATGGATAATATATAGTTATTACACATTAGCATATCAAACTTAATATCAACATAGAATTTAATTATTTTAATTTATACAAGTGAGAATATGTATACATAGCCTATGTTTATTCACATTTTGATAGAATTCTAGATATTGAATAATCCTATAATTCTGAGATCTTCATTAATCAATTAAACAAGCACCAATACTCGCCGCGGTACCAAACACCCGTTGTGACGGCTTGCTCTGATTGGCCGGTAGGTGCGCTTGCGCGAGCTGGACGACAACCTGAAGCTGCGCCACAAGATGGAGGAGGAGAAGACGCTGGCGGAGGTCGTCAGGGAGCTGGACGAGAAGCTCGGCGACCTTGACTACAAGTCCATACAGCGCGAGAAGACGCAGCTGCGCAGAGACGAGGAGGCCATCAATAAAGACGTGAGTTTCTGGCTGCGTTGGGCTTCACACATTACTTTTACTTATAGCCACTTTAGACGATCAACTTTACCCTGAAATTAATTTCAGAAAAGTAGAATACCCACTTTTCCTATGTTGCCTACACATGAGCAAGGAAATCTTGCACTTGCATGCAAGAATTTCACAAAGTTGAAATAGACCAGAAACAAAAGCTCGAAAAAGTGCTTAGTTTAGAAGTTGACGGCGTTTTGGGGTAGGAAGTGTCAGTTTGACTTTTATAATAGACATTTTTGTGGGCTATTTGCTAAATAAAACTGACAAGCAAAATTTTGGCGTTTTGACCCTTTTTTGGGCAAAATTCACGCCCATGAGGTAGTTTTATTAATTCTTGGGAAAACTCTCATAACTCTCGATGTAATCAACTCACAAGAAAATTAAACACACTGGTAGACGACGACACTCATGAGGCACAATACTATAGATTCACATTTTCATCGTTTCTCAAAATGGGCCCAACATGAACCAAAAAAGAGGGCCAAACGTATTTCCGAAATATTTTGATCATTTATAACTTGCCGTTACTCCGTAACTAAGAAAGTAAGAATCTTGGCACTCTCCAGAAAGCAGCACCCACGTGTTAAGAAGACGAAGACATTTAATCTGTATCAATAGAAACATTACTTTCGTCGGAAAAAATTATTGTTCAAAATAATGTGTGAATGAGAAAATAGTACCGTGATCGCACAGCAGCAGAACGGACCGCCCATTCGCTGTAACTCTCCACGCTGATTGGCTCCCAGCCGTGAGATTGTCACACGCGCGCTGGGACCTTACGTTTTTAAATAAACGGGAATATTTTGTACAATAATATAAGACATTATTCAACGTAGATAGTGTATTGCCGTAAAATGTTACAGCAGAGAAAAATCCAAACGATATAGATAATTGTTCAATTGAATGCTGATATTATAACTTTGTATTGAACCCGACGAATTTGAATTAGTACTACATTAATTGCCATTTGGACTTATCTATTCACTATGACAATAGGCCTGTGAGTGTGATATAATAACCATTACAAGGTTGTTCATGCAAAATATAACTTTTGTTTGACGTTTTGATGGATGGTTCTCAAAAGATGGGTTTTTGATTAAATGCACCTGAATCCGAGAGTCAATCTCCAAGTATATATTATTGCAACGAACTGCAAATTTTGATTCGTTGTTGATGCTCAAGTACACATGCACGCATTTTACATGGCATAAGTGCATGTAACGATGTTTTTATAGTAAAATTGGCCGAAGTTGATTTTGTGGGGAGAATCTGACTTTGACAATACAATTGATTTCATGTTTTTGCCACGTAAATACAAAATATTAATACATAAATACAAAATATTTGATGGCTTCTATTTCCAAATGCGTTTTTACATCTACACCTGTATTGTCTGACTGGGGATTAAGTCTTCAAGTGGCGTTTTCTAGGAAACAATGTGCATACATATGTGAAAGTCGAGTTATCTGTTTTTGCCCATAGTTATAGGTAGCGAAGTCATCTATATTTTTGCGCTTGGGTTTGGCACAGAGGTGGTAAATTTCAGTTTTGTTGTGTATTCAGAGGTGCAAACATGTTTCACAGAAGTCATATTTAACAGTTACTAGTAGCTAGATATCGAGTGTGAAGTAACTACGAGCACTAAATGAGAGATTTTGTCTGAAATAAGTATCGTGTTATGGAGTTATTGTTGTTATATTGTTGTGAACTTGTACAGATTGTGACGTGTGAATATTATATTGATATTTCTATAGCAGATATTAAAGTTAGTGAGGAATTACAATGACAACACTGTGTACATTTTAATAGCTTGTATATGTCATATAATAGTGGTGGCTTGAACTCGAAGAGACAAAGAGAAATTCATATAATTTTTGGGAATTGTGTCCTTTACCAAAAATGTGACCTTAAGGGTGGTGATGACGTGATGACTCTCAACACTTTCGTTTACAGAGAAAGGTCTAATTTCCTTGACTAATGCTGTAAATACGAGAAGGAAATACTTGGAAATTGATTTTAGAGAAAGTGTTGAAAGATGTGAAGCCGCATTTTCATCAACAAATTCGCATCGTATTGTGTGGCACAGAAAATGTCACGAATATTTCACGAGCAAAACACTACTCAGCCGCTTGATCATGAAATTCGAAAATGAAATTACCGGTCAAGGTGGCTCCAAAAAATCCACAAGCGTATGTGATATCAATTTGAATACGTTACCGAAGAGAATTACTCGACACTCGTCCGAAGATACATTTCGCTCGTCACTGTGCATGTTTTGCCAGGAAACATCGAGGGAAGTCATGTATAATATTTCTGTATAAAGCTGTACAAGCTGTATAAAGTCAACGATGAAATCACGACAACTGATGGAGCCAGGTGAGCCATCTACACATTCTACGAACTTGTAATTACTAAAAGTAGTAGACAAAATTGGAATTGTTGCTAATCTGAGCTATAAGAAATGTATGTATCAATATTTTTGGACTTATTTGTTTACATCCAGATCACACATATGGGCCAATGAGTTATTACTATACACATTAATTTTGAACCTTAATTGCTGGCAGTCACAGTGGGAAAAAAACAGGGATATAACTAGTAATAGATGTAGACAAAAATTTATACCAAAATAGCTTTGAAAAATAGCATGATCCAATATTTTCTATCCATTGTCAATTCAAAGATACTTGATGGACGGTAAAATGAACAACGCTGGTCGCTCTGATGCCACCAACAAGTTTCACATCCAGAGGGCTCATCTACAAGCTTCCATCTGGATCAACACTGGCACTCCTGGTTACATCCAGCTTGCACCAGAAGAATAAGGGTGGACACGCGATAAAGATCAACTTCTAGTAGCAAAAACAATGACACTCCCACCTATGCAACAGAGCTTGTTTTCTGCAACTGCAAAACGGTTGCAGATGCAATAAATGTCAGTGTGAAAGAATTAAAGAGGCGTGCACGATGAACAGCAACTGTTCAAAATCGGACTCAGGATGTGATAACAAGCTATCACCATAGAGAAATAAAGCTTTTTATGATATCACTTTGAACAAGTAATAAAATATCGTAGAATATGTAACATTATAGAATTATAAAGTCATGATTATATCAATATTCAATTAAAATCTATACTATTTGAATTTTCTCTGCAGTAAATTTCACGATAATACACTTTTTACGTTGTTTCAAGTTGTATATAATATGGTATAACCAATTCTCGATCGTAATTACAAACTCAGTCTCAACGCACGTTTAGCCAATGTTATAACTGTGAGCCAATGAGCGTCGAGCGTTTACAGTGAATGGGCGGTCCGTACTGCTGCTAGGCGATCGCGGAACTATTATTTCACTTACGCATCATTTTATATAATAATATTTTTCTATATAACTAATACTTGTATCGATATTGTTGACATGTCAGCGTCTTTACAACACATGGATGCTGTTTTCTGGTGAGTGGTAATTCTGTACCTCTTTTAGTTACGGAGTTATGGCAAGTTATAAATGATCAAAACATTTCGTGAACGCATTTGGCCCTCGTTTTTGGTTCATGCTGGGCCCATTTTGAGAAAAGATGAATATGTGAATCCATAGTATTGTGCCTTATTAGTGTCTTCATCTCCCAGTGTGTTTATTTTTCCTGTAAGTTGATTACGTCAATAGTTATGAGAGTTTTCCCAAGAATTTAAAATAACTACCTTATGGTCGTGAATTACGCCCCAAAAAGGGTCAAAACGGCAAAATTTTGCTTGTCAGTTTTATTTAGCGAATAGCCCACAAAATTATCTATCAGAAAAGTCAAACTGACACTTCCTACCCCAAAACGCCGTCAACCGGTTCCAAAAGCCCAAATATATCCCGTCTAAAATACGTTTAACTTCTACTGCAATCGTTCACCGGTGACCAATGAGCGAGAAGCCTTTAGTCACGTGCATTTCCGTTGACTCCGTAGTACCTAGACACCGCTCAATTCCAAAAATAACCAACGTGTTTTGACCGATGCTAGGACGAGATTCCTGTATCAGTAGAGACTTCTGGACACTCAATTAAGTCAATATTTAAATACTTAAACTCGATATATACAGGGTGTCTACAAGACTGGAAAACCTGTAAAAGTCGGGGATTTTTTTTTTTTCTTGAATTTTACCCAAATTAAAAAAAACATGCATTATGGCATCATTAAATGTGTAGTCCCCTACTGTAAATGTAGTTTTGAGTATTGTACGTCCTTTCTGGATCGGTGTCCCCGTTTCCCATCCAAATATCTTCAAAAATGTTTTTTTTTTATATAAATTCAATTTGTCGAAACCGAAATTGAATTTGCGAACAATTTTTCCTAATTATAATCGACGGGAAAGCCAAATTTGCAGACTGGAAATATATAGTTTTCCATCTGGAAAACCCGGAAAAGTCAGGGAATTTTGAAATGGAAAATTTGTACCACACCTGATCTAGTTGAGTTTCTTTCTGTTGATGAATCGTGACAAGTGTTTGCGTGTCGTAGAAACACTTGGCGCTCGGCCGGAAAAACACGCTGGAAGAGTCCATCGCGGCGCTCAGCCGAGAACTCAGGAAGGACGTCTACAAAAATGCCGAGACCGACTTCACGAAGGCGTTTGTCGACAAGACGGTTAGTATTAATCGGACGAGCGACCGCAAAGACTCCCATCGTACTTTCAATGAGTTTTGTGTTCATTTTGACACAACTTCGTGTGTATAGTGAAACCTCTATCCATCGTTTTTCAAGAGACCAGGTGAATAAAACCAACCATGCAGGAAAATGATCCATCCAGGAAAATGATCCACCCAGGAAAATGATCCACCCAGGAAAATTCAACATTGGTTATATGAAGGTGGGGTTGAATCAAATAAATGATACAAGCAGGAAAACGATGGATCCGGGAACGATGCATAGAGGTTTCACTGTACTGTCATGTGTTTGTTCGTTTGTAAGCACTGCGTAGGTCGATGAACATGTTGTAGTGAAACTGCTTCACACAGCATTCAGAGAGGTATTTTAAGAGATACCGGCAATTCATTATGAACATTCTCAATATGTTACGTGTTATTTGTATGTATTGGTACGCTGTGAGGTGAAAATCGACCGCAAGATATAGAGTTCAACTATTACATCTGAATATTCCATTCACATGCCTTTGTGTTCATCGTTTCAGCCCGACCTTAATTTACTTCCGTTTTTCCAAAGTAGACGCCTTTCTGTGTTTTTTTCCTGAAAAATGCTGCAAAATGCTAAATTTCAAATGACGTATGCTGAAAAGTTCAAAATACAGTGCTTATTTCACGTACTTCTACATATAACTCGTACAGGCCCAGTGATCTTTCCACACTTGTAAAATTAGGAAGTTGAAGTTTTTAGCATTTTCGACAAATATTGTATGCATCAGGTAATGTACTTTTTAATTTTGTATCTTGTATTTGAGATTGTCGCACAAGTGAAAGTCAGGACTTGGAGAAAAGAGTTGGCCGTCAGGTTCTTCTGCGGCCTTCTCAAATCGAGTTCGGACACCTCGGTCCTGACAGCATTCAGCATGCAGCATTCTCAAATCGAGTTCGCCTACTGTTGGCATTTCTTGATTATTTATTTATATCTTCAAAAATCACCCCGGCGGAAACTTGAGCCCTATGGTTGGAGACTCGTTTATTTTATTTATTTGTTTATTTTATTTTCGTCCAAAGGAGGATTTACAAGATAATCATTGAATTAACAATAATAAATAGAATGTAAATCATACGGACAGTCAGCTTTAAATACATAATCGTTTGAAAATAATAATTAAATATGTAAATGTATGGTGAATGGTGTTCTTTATATAGATCTATCAAGCATCCACCAAGTCAATAATATTAAAAATCACACAAGTCAACAATAATATAAAAATGTGAGTACCATGGACACTTACAATAGTTTAGAACTTTAGATTATATAATGCATTAAATTAAATACAGTAGTAGATGGAATGGAATATATGATAGATGTTATTTTTTATAAATACTTAGCATCTATCAAGTCAATATAATATTTAAAAAACGCACCAACCAACACACACATGAGATAAATACTCAATCATGATTCTGGTTCTAGAAACTAATTTTCACATCCCAACATGAATTGGAATTGGGATACGTCTTGAACAGGATGATTGATTGGTTCTTGTCTGTGCCACCAGGTGGAGACCGAGGCGGTGGGAGATCTGAAGCGGTTCTGCGATGCGATGGAGTGGGCGATGATTCACTTCCACGAGGAGCGCATGAAGACCATCAACGGCATCATACGAGAGCTATGGCGGCAGATTTACCGCGGCAACGACATCGACTGCATCGAGATCAAGACTGACCATCCCGAGACAAGTAATAATAGCGTTCATTACGTCATTCAGATCCGAGCTACATTCTGTCGTTGGGATCTACGGAAATGTTTTCTACAATATAATACATTCAAATTTGTGTTAGTATAATAACTAGGTATACATAGGAAATATTGTAGGCCTACATATTGTAGGCCTACTCATTACCAAATCAGGATAAATACATTTATTTTCATTTGATTTCATTCAATTTTACAAAAATTGCCTTAAATTAAGGAACATATGGAAATTGTGTTCAATTTTGTTCTGGCTGAATATATATTAGGGATAACTTCGATACTAAAAATTCAAAATCGATTATCTATTCCTCAGAACCGATTCTGAAAATTTTTGGTACAGTAAATGTTGCTGGTATCAATTTATACTTGTTCAAAACTTCCCGCGCTGTTTTTGCGTTGTTATTAGCGGTTGCAGTTGCTTTGGTATACACTGTACTGATCGGCTATTTCAAGCCGTACAAGGTCACGTAACCATAGCAACTAACATAACATAGCCATGTGCGATGCCACGTGCTTCTCCTTCAACCACAAGTACGAAGTACGGTCGCCGCTTGCGTAAACTCGGCTAAATCAGTACAGTTCGAACCAAAAAAAAAAAAAGCAAAATAATCGACTCTCGGTTTTGAGAGTTGTTTGGTAGTAGAATCGATTAGTAATCGATTCTCGAATAATCGAAGTTATTAGTAATATATATTAACAAATTCAAAGATAATTCTTGTTGATCATTGTTGAATAGTAAGTCATGTGGGAATGTTTCGTGTGACGGGATCTTGTTGTGTGTTGCAGAGGGCGATAAGCGACGCGTGTACAACTACCGCGTCGTGCAGTACAAGGGCGACGCGGAGCTGGACATGCGAGGGCGATGCAGCGCCGGACAGAAGGTAACGCCACCACACTCGCTGGCCACCTGAACTTTAACCTTTCAACTGCCGAGTTTTCTCAGCTGTGCATCCTGTGCTGAGTTATTTTTACAAAAATATAATAGTTTGTACAAATGATTCCAGATACTACATTTATGATTATTTCTCCATGATGTTTTTGACACATCAAAGGAAAAGGATCACGTAAGAATATAAAAATGAAAGAGTGATAGAAAATCCGATGGGTAATTCATAAATACTCATTTTTGATTCCTAGGCGTAGGTGAAGTAGGCCTAGGCATTGCCACGCGAGCTTTCATTTTATTTTCATATTCACTAGTGACTACATTTACCGATATGAGGATCGAGATAAGAACAGGTATCATCTTCTTGGATTCATAGGTTAGGATAAGTTGCTTATTATCGGTCGAACAAAGTATATTACATAGCCGAGTCGGTCAATCAACATCCGCCATTTACACTAATGTCAGAATCCAATTGAGTCGCTGAACCCAATATAAATAAAATGGTAGTCGGGCCACCATGACAAGTCGGCAATCCAACGCAACCCTCAATACATCTTGATATAACATGATATGATCATGATATATCTTAATTCATTCATAATGTATACAAGTATGTCAATTATATTTTAATTACTTTTCATTGGTGTTTTCTGTTTTGTTCCTTGTAATTTTTTGTGATGGTACCGTATATTCTCTGGTAGGCCTACATTCTATTGTGAAAAATAGTCAGTTCTAAAAATTATATCTCTTATTTTTGCTTTCATAGTTGCCACTCAATTCATCAATCATATTTACATTTTCTCGATCACCTTCTTCATAAATACAACATGAAAATTAAAAATATACAGATTATAATATTTTTTTTTCTCCCACAGATAGGTCTTCCTTGGAGACTGTGAGGATTTTTTGACTGTTATAGGCCCTATGTATTTTTATTTTTTGTATGTAAAAAAAAGATGATAATAAAAAAAGGCGAACCAACGCAACCCTCAATACATCTCGAAGGCGAAGCGCCGCAACCCTCAACACTTCGTTATTGC
Source organism: Brachyptera putata (assembly GCA_907164805.1). Classification (NCBI taxonomy): domain Eukaryota; kingdom Metazoa; phylum Arthropoda; class Insecta; order Plecoptera; family Taeniopterygidae; genus Brachyptera; species Brachyptera putata. The sequence goes on along the minus strand of OU015472.1, from coordinate 15,822,438 downwards.
CGCAGGTGCTTGCGTGCCTGATAATCCGCATGGCCTTGGCGGAGACGTTCAGCGCCAGCTGCGGGATGTTTGCGCTGGACGAGCCGACCACGAACCTGGACCGAGAGAATATCGAGAGCCTAAGCAACGCGCTCGCAGACGTCGTCAACGCTCGCATGGCGCAGAAGAACTTCCAGCTGATCGTCATCACGCACGACGAGGAGTTCCTCGACAGCCTTACCAAGGTCGAGCGCGTGCGGCACTACTTCAAGGTCTCGAGGAACGCCGCGTGAGTCACACACACTTGCTTTAACGACCGTTGTACCCTCGTTAGTTCGAACTTGGTTCAATCCATCAGGACCTATCGTTCATTCGTGATAAAATTACAATTTTTATTAATTTGAGTAGGCCCAGTCTGAATTTAAATTTTATAACGTAAATGTGTTGAAATATAGGCTCATATTCAAGTAGATTTGTAAGTAGGCCCTACTATCCCACACAAATATGCCAAGTAATTTCAAAATTTGAAATTCAATGGATCCAAAAATATTCGTTCTGAATTATAAAGTTTTAATTATAGAAATAAACAATTTTGATTGTACGGGTCGGAACTCCGTAAGGACCAAAAGCCTCTTATTTGAATGACCAGAGTTTGAATTAACGAGGGTTTACTGTATTCGAGTTAGGCTAGTGAACATGTGTGGTAGTATTTCTCCTTGTCAGTGGTAGCGTATGATGCCAGAAACAACGGTAAACTCTCCCAGCTGCGATAAATCGTGGGAATTCAATAGGTGCAAAGTTACGTTGATGTTGACGGTAATGATGGGTCTTTTCATGTGACTTACACCCACGGTTTTGTTGGGTTGCCTTCCGTCCCTTGTGTACTGGCATGAAATACATACGGAATACCGTGCAGGATTCTAAACGGGATTCTCGTACTTGGCCCGCCTCAGGACTCCCAACAAGGAATCCCCTGCCACATTATTATCAATACTAGGAAAACGCCATATATGCGTTGTTAGACGAGCGGATAGTAATAATATGGGTAAAAACTGCTTTGAGTGGTACCAATTCAGCACATTTCATAGCACATTTTTTCTTCAAAATGGCTGACCCGATCAAGTTGAAAATTTCCAGAAATATGTATCAAAATGTTATTCAACTTCACACAAAATTTCATTGTTTTGAAAAATACAAATATTCTCTTTTTTTCCGCTGTGTTATTCTAAAGGGTATTTTTGAAATTTCTAAAATTCATAAAAAAAAAGTTACACCCCAATAATGCCACAAAACTATACAGATCTAAGTTAGATGAGGAACCATATTGAAAAAAAGTTTGAAGTCGATAATAGCCGTAGCCGTTTGACCTGTGGAGAACCGACAAAAAAACATGAAAAAAAAAAAATTAAAAATTAAAAACAAACACCAATTTTTTTCAGTAGGCCCATGTCTAATTGAATTCTCGGTAAAGCTCGTCTAATAATTAATTATAATAGGCCTAGGGGCCTACTAAGATATAACGCACCCTACAATTTAGAATTGCCGTTTACGTTTCCAGCTGGCGTTTCAATAGTTAGTGTAATTAAAAGATGTAAAATCACGTGTTATTTGAAGGTGTATTTTGTTTTTTTCCAGTGGAAAGTCGATTATTCAAAAATTCCACGTGGGCGTGTGAGATCCGCCAAGCGAAGACTGAACGAGCGTTCCCCACATTCCACGAGACTTCGAACGATGGCTGAACAAGCGTTTACCACATTCCACGAGACTTCGAACGATGATATTGTTAACGTTGTTTTGCCATAAGGGCCTAAGTGCTATTTTCGAAATTGTTCAGGAGAAACATTTTAATTTTTTTCCAAGATTCGCCTCGTATATTGGTACAGTAGAACCTCCTTAATACGTTTCTCTTTAAGACGTTTTTCGCCTTAGTAAGTTTTAGTTTTTGATCCCATCCATATGCTCCCACATGTTAAATAGTTTCTTTAGTAAGTTTTTCACTTTAGTAAGTTTTTTCTATCTGGTCCCCTGAAAAACGTATTAAAGAGGTTCCACTGTACCAGAAATTGTTAAAAAAAATACCGTAGTTTGTTGGTAATATATGATTATCAAGTTGGGTAATTTATTATAAAAAGATTTAATCGAATATTTTGTAATGAAGCCCATCTGCAAGGTGAAGAAATATCAGTTAGGCCTTTTTGGAGGGTTATATATTTCTTAAAATTTCCAATTGCCTCATAGGAGATAGGCCTTTCTGACGGATAATCTTGAAGCGTACAATACAGATAGGCTCTTCAGACTTTTCAACATACTCCAATGGGAGTCAGGCCCTTTTGGCAGTTGACGGGATAGAAAACGGACAATTTTACAAACTTAAAATGCCTATATCTTTCTAATTTATCTCTGTAGAGATATGCCCTTTGGGAAAGAAAATACGCGGGACATTTTTATGAACAAAATGATATAGGCCTACAAAAACGAATTTCTCAAAAATCGTTAGTTGCGCCCTTATGGCTAAACAGCGATGAATTATTATTGAACATGACGGTAAATTTAGAGTTAGGCGTGCCAATCTGTTTCAATGTTGGGTGATGTTTAGGCTTAGATTGGGTAAGGTTTAAATCGTAAAATTACATTGTAGATGTGACATCAGCCATACCCTATTTAACCCTAACATCACTAAAATGTAAAAAGCACTAGAAAGTAAAAACGTATTTAAACAAAGATAACATGATGAATGTAAAATGGATTGCAAGGCTTATTATAAATTCACCAGTTTGACAAGCTGTATTAACGTCTTCTACAAATTTTCATTGAACTACAGTAAAGAAAGTTCAAGCTGCTGTACAAGACGCACATTTACAGCAAATACTTGTTGTTAACTTGGTAATTATTAATTATTAAATATCATGAATCTCATAATGCATTCCAATACGATTTAATCCGGTTTTAGAGAGTTATTACCGGTTTTTCAACACTCGTTTAGCACAGGGTCATTTGTACAGGAATGCCCCTCAGAGGGAAACCACGAACAACCCAAGTAAAGATGGTCGGCGGCGGGTATCGAACCGGCTTCAAACTTCCTCCCGCCTCTTGGATCACATGAAGCGAGCATGTTAACCATTGCGCTACATGTGCTGGTACTACGTGCTTGCGTTTAAATTAAAAATCGTGATGAAAAATAAATTTTGTTTCCAGCCCAGATTAAAAAGAATCTTAAAATATATCATTTTGACCTGATAAAAAGTGACTGTATGAATAACAAACTGTCAAAGTGAATGACAGCAAGTACCGTATGTTGCAATGACCAGCTGGTATCAGAGGGTTCTCGTGTTGCAATGTTGTTCTCTCTACGTGACGACCACGGACCGATTGTCTCCGCCTCCCAGACAGACCGTCGGTAACGCGGCAACGGAGCGTCGGCAGAGCAGTTCTACCTTCTGCGCTACTCTATCGACTCTGGTTCTCGGGTCGGATCAGCTGATGGGACCGACAGGTACTTGTACTCGATTACTTCAGTTTCAATTGTCTTTATTTTGATTGTTTGACACAAAAAATGGCGATATGCAGATTTTATCATGGCTAAAATATTCTGCTCTTCCATATAACCAGTCGTAATCTAACTTATGAGCTATGAATAAACCTTTATTCTTTCATTTATTTATTTATTTGTATTTATCATCAGTCGTTTGTACAATTTACATTGTGTTGACCTTGTCAGAAACTATATACTAGAACATATATTTGAAGTTCAAGGAACTTATAATATAATTAAGTAAATTAACGTATAGTATTTTAAGTATTTACTAATTATAAATCATTTCAAGTTGGAACACATAATTTTACCACGCTCGTTCGTAGAATTCATTCATATTGTAAAAGACTTCTTGTGAGACGTCTTTTCTAAAACTCTTCTCTCCTAATGATATAACGGGATACAGACAAGATGGTATGAATGAATATTATGATGAAACAGTATGAAATACGATGTACTAGAAGTGATGGCTATCCTTAGACTCGTTGACTCGTAGACTCGTTTACTTGATGTTCAAGATATTCCTCCCCCAGGCGCATCAATTATTTCTATTCAACAGTTAGAAACGGTCAATGAAGGTGAATATTTGCACGAATAAAAGGGTCTCTTTGTTCGAAGTGGCTTTCAAGTCGAACCTCCATCTCGTGCCGGGTAAAACTGCCGGCAGTCTCTCGCAGTTGACTACGTAGTTGTGAACGTAGTAGTCTCCCTGGAACAGGCGAGAAGGTCAATGAGGGCAATTGTCACACATCGCGATATTATAACGGAATATTTGTGTATGGGATTTTAGTAGTTGTATTATACCCCATTTACACGATCAACTTATCCCTAAAAATGCATTTTCGAAATGTATCGCTACGAAGTAGAATACATGCCTTTCCTATCTCGCGTTTACACTACAGTAAAAATACCTATTGCTGTCAACGCATTGCCTCGAGTAGAAATAAATACGTTCAACTTTCAAGGCCGTATTGCTAGTAGCCGACCAATCAGCGGCCAGTAAAGTGTTCCGTTGACTGTCTAGCTTCTGTTGACGCCATATCGTTGAGTGGGAGAATCGAAGATTGGTGACTGACCGTTTTCGATACAGAAGATTTTCACTGATACTGAAGACACGTTACTTTTAGGTTATGTTTATATTGATCTCCATATTCTAATAATTCAAACAGATGTTATGTTATGTAAATACTGATCGATTAGTATTTTTATCGCAACTGTCGATAAATGTTCTGGAGATTTGAGCGCTAGGTTGCGCTACTGGCATTTGCTAGTTCAAGGTTCAAGCTACTGGCATCGCTACGGCAGAAAATAAAAATTTTATGATCCTATACACGACAAGAAATACATTGCCGAAATGCATTGCTATTTTAGTTGATCGTGTAAAGGGGGTATTAGTAGTAGTGTTTATTCCTTTAACCCTCTTCCGAGGAAATCGGTACACAAATGACATATTTTACAATATAACTTATAGATAATATTAAAAGCTTGAGTGTGGCAGGAAGGAGCCGCCCCGGTGGCTAAGTCAATTATCGCTAGCGGTAGTAACTGAAGTGACCGTTGGGCGTGGGTTCGAGTCCCTCTAATGCATGGGTTTTTGTAAACGTCCTTTCATCTACTATCATCTCTTCCTCGTTTCGTTATCATCCGCTCATTCGTACCCCCGTATCACCTAGCTGTTGGTGGGGTCGTTAAGCAACATTGAAAAAAAAAAGAAAAAGAAGATTTTAGGACGGGTGTGCCAATCCATGTTTTTTTTATTCGAACCGAATCCAAATCTTCTGAAGCGAAATAATGGGACAAACGCCACTGCTGATCAAGTTACACTTGGTCCAGGAGGTGAAAATCTTATCTCAGCATTCTCATAATTACCCCTGTATAAAGTTACATTTCACGCAGCACAAGTCTAACCATTACAGCAATTGTTCTTTAAACTTTAAAATGCATTAAAAATGCTTGAAAATACAAGATTCAAAATGTTCTAATCTTTTATTTTAGACCGAATTTGAAAGTGGATTCGGATTCGATTCAAAAACATGGATTCGTACACCCCTAGAATTTAGTGGATATATGTCGTAGAATTCTCAGCATCGTACTATGTGGCACGCAAATACAATAATAATACATATCTTGAATGTACTGATTTAGATGTAATATTTCTACATAACCTTACTTCTTGTACGTGCGAGGCAATTAAACCGCAGCGTTTTATTTCCAAAGTTGAAATTATTCCATCTCTCGCGGCAGCAAGCAACAGGTTCACGCGGCAGAATTCACGGCTCTCCGGTTGGCCAGAAATGAAACGCCAGCCGCCTCCGCGAGCCTTGAAAAACACGCGAGAAAGTGGTTGCACTCACCACTGTGAACGGGCATCGTGATTGGATGTTGCCGTGCTTAGCCAAGTCCGGCACAAACAGTTTGTCGTCTTCTACCGTCTTGCAGAATTTGCCGCTCGGGAATTTCGTTGCCAGCATGCTGTATCTCCCGCTGGGCAACTTCTCGTAGGCTGTCGCGTCCAGCTGTGGAGTGACATGAACGTGCGGATTCGGTATTAGATGAGCGTTAGCGAAGATTTCCACACAACTTTTACAGAGCTTTGTCTGTATGTTTTTTTTTCTTTTCCGAGTAATGCACACGTCCCAGGGTTTGACTGATCGTCATGAAACTTTTTCTGTACACGCAAACTTATTCAACTTGAAACTGTCTAGTTTTTGGGTCAAATTGTTTGGACCATTTTCGAGATACATCCTCTCAAAGTTTCTAAGAACCTCATAAGATTTGGCTGGGCTTGAAAAATTGAAAAATAAAATCTTTCCAATATAGTTCAAATTTTCCTCAAATGTATACACGAGAATGATACACATTATAGATAATTTGTATGCAATTCGGACCAGCCGTTTCAAAGAAAATGATGTAATACATTTTTTTTAGTGATTGAATAAATAGAAATAATAGCAGAAAAATGTTGCAGTGATAGATTCACAGCTTCCTAGATTTTTTGGTAACGAATGAAATATATTTTATATGATCACTCGCTCATCTTACAACGCACATTCTGCGTTTGCCTAGTTACTATAACTTTCGTAGATTGTACATGTGCCGAGTTCAATACTCCGTCCTCTCCTCGCTAAATTTCTCATACTCGGTACCACCCCTAATTTTGCCAAAAAAATACTGAAAATTTTGTTTTTAATAGAACTGATAAACATTAATTCTATCGAAAAACGACACCTGATGCAAAAAATTACTGCTTTCTAAAACTAAATTATCACTTTTAAACAGTGTGTAATTACAAGAACACTAATCACGATCTGCCATCTTTGGCTGCATCCTAACCAAGATGGGGACACCATCCTTGACCAGGAACCCTAACCATTTGGTACAGAGTAACACAAAATGACCCTCTCCTCTTCCTTCTCTATATCAACGACCTCCCTCAACCCAAGCTCTGGCGTACCCTCTCCATCTATGCTGATGACCCCAGTCACCTCTTGACCTCTCCCAAATCACCCTTGCTTTCCTTGATTCAAACTGCCAGCCACAAGATTCCTTCATGTCCTCGTTTTGCGAACAAAACCGTCTCTTCCCCCCCCCCCCCCACCGTAACCGTCTTCATGAACTTCCGCTCACGTTACGTTCAGATCGATTTTATTCGTAATCGAAATTGTAATCGATTTTATTTCACTTGTAAAAGTGATACATTTGAAAAGGGCGAGGTTTGGTCTATTGACCAAATAACTTTCTTAATTGTATATATTGAATTCTTTTTCTCAATCATGAGGGCTTTCAAGAGTATTCATAGAATAATAGGTATGTAGATGACGGTATTATGTTTTGGAATATGATGGAATTGACTGTATTTATGGATGAAAATTCCTTTTGGTCTTACGAATCGATATAAATGTTTAATGCTCCGTACTTGCGTGTCGAGAGGAAAGTCTTTGGTCACCGCGAAGGACACGTTGAAAACCCTCAGCGTCATGTTGTAGCGCTCTGTTCTCAGCCGATGGACCGTCATGTATTCCGTGTCTTTCCATTTCGCATCTTCGATCTCGATCCGATAGTTCCGCTGTCAACAGAAAGCAAGTGACATGAGCGGAGTGAAACATGAGGTACGCAGATTGTCCTGCAGGATAACAGCTGGCCTGATGAGTGTTCGGTTGATGACGGAAGAATCGGGCTTACGTTAAACTAGCGTTTTCGGAAACATTCGGTTTCATTGTTTCCACAAAAAAAGAAATATTTCTTCCAATAACCTCATTGATAGAGTGACCATCCGTCCCGGGAAACCGGGATTGTCCCGGATTTCCATCTTTTGTCCCGGTGTCCCGAAAAGTTATTTCGGGACACGTATTTGTCCCGGTTTCAGCAAAAGTACAGACTTCCCAATCGCTGGGTGAATAATTATCCCTGATATTCAAAAACGGAAGAAATATAGATAGGTCTAACTGTGTGTTTTTCATCTCGGTAAAACCCATCTAGTCATAATTTATTTTCGTTTTAAATTTGAAAAACTGTGATATTTGTTGAATCGATTTTTAAATTGCAGATCAAATTCAAATACCTTTCTTTCTATCATTAACATGTGTCTGCTACGTCCTCAGAGTATAAATTTGTATGCAATTACTATAGAAAAAAATATATTCTTGATTTTATATGACTAGAAAATACATCCAGAAAATGACTAGAAGACTACAAATTCCCCTGCAGGGTTGTTGAGCCCTCGACCCCTCTCCCCCCTAATAAAATTTGGAACAAGTGATTTTGACTATACCCATGTACTGGCGTTGTCCCAGGATTTCCTTTTTTGAATCTAGTCACTGCGGGCCTGTTGGCCTGTTGAGACCTCGCCTCCCCTCCCCCAACAATCTGTGTCTTGATGGCAAGGAAACCGGGATCGTTTTTTTTGGTTCTTAGAATAGAATAGAATGTCTTTATTTATCATATACATAACAAACGTCATAACAATCTAAAAGGGCGAGGTTAGGTCACATGGCCGCTCTTCCACCTAATCTTTATAATTATATAATAGGAAAGACAATAAAATAAAACTATTTTCCATTAGGATATAATGTAGGTGTAACGTAACGTATTAACATAAGGATTATCGTAAACTACATGCTAAGATATAAATAGCTTATAGAGATTATAACGAGACAATTACTTAGTAGTAAGAATATAGTATATGTACATGAACACTACTTTTAACAATGAAATAGTCACCAGATGGATGCTGATTTTTTAACAGTAATACAGGAAACAATGTATTAAATCTATACTAAAGATTATCTTGATAACATATTATAAATAATTTACAAATCTTATCACATTTTCTTTTTAGTGTTTAGCTATTAAGTCTTATACTGTGCATAAAAGTGAGATTTAAATTTCACTAGGATTTCACTAAAATGACTCACTAGGATCTCTTAAATACAACTAAAACTACAAGAGAGAATATCAAGAGATTAAAAATAGTCCATTCATGAGGTATTTTGCGTTTATATTTAGGTTTGAGAATGATGTTCTTTTCTTGTTTTCGTTTAAGGACTTTTTTAAACTCTATTTTGAACAGACTAATGACGTTTGTGGTGATTGTAAACGAAGTTGTTTTGCTGGCGTGTGTAGTTTGTATGTAAGTCTTTAGTTAATGTTAGTTTATTATAGAGTTTATTGTTCTTGAATATTATATAAATGTTTTCAGTGATAAGTTATGGGTTAGGTAATTTTTTTCATCCTCGAACTTTTGAATTAACATTATGAAGTCGATAGCTCCCGACAAAATATTTGATCTACCGTTCGGCTTGTGTTATCAGGCGCGACCGCACAGGTTGTGGTAAAGAACTTGTGAAATTTGCTCTTTCCAAAATGGCTGCGTACTGTCTGGACCGAATGTTACGTAGATACTATTAAAATCAAATTCTTTCAAATGTACGATGATATATTGCATTTTGTGAAACTGAAAGGCTACATGTAACATTCCTACAGGGGTGTGAAGTGTTGGGTAAGCTTTTAGAGTTTGCATATAATAGAATTAATCAAAAACAGCATTCATGACCATGTGGTTCAAACAATAAGCCTAAGCCTATTCATTGACCTAGGCCATAACTTTATATTATTATGTAAAATATAGGTTATCATATTATGTTATATCACTTATTACGTAGTAGCAATGAGCCTCAGTCAGATATTGCTAGCAGTAGAAACTGAAGTAAGGTTGGGCGTGGGTTCGAGTCCCGCATGAGGCATGTGTTTTTGCAAATGTCCTTCCACCCTTCCATCATTTCATGATCGCCTGCTCATTCGTACCCCCTGTATAACCTAGTTGTTGGTGGGGTCGTTAAGCAACATTAAAATAGAAAAAAGAGTAGGTACCTACCCTACGGCATTGAGTTTGTAGGCCTAGGCCTAGTTTATAAAGTCAATGCCTACGGTAGGCTTACTGATAGAATAGCCTAGATTTACATTCTGGGTGGGTCTAGGGCTAGCTTCGAGGCATTTGTTTAGTTGTAAATTATGATACAACTTTCCATTTTTCACCCAAAACTGGCCAAGCTCAGTCACAACTGAATTCACGCAGAGTAGGGCCTCCGTCTATCCAAATCAGCTTCTTGATTAGTTTAGTAGCTGGTAGACCTCTAGCTGAGCTTAAATGCTGAATCAGAGAATTTAGTTTTCAGCAGTGTTATGATAGACCTAGGTCCTACAATATACCTACCTTGCATTCGTCTATTCCTAGATCATTTTGACAACTTGGTAGACCTAGGCATCATACATCAAGTTCTCAATTCCACATGAACAAAGGATGGTAATAATTATTAAGAGATAGGCCTATAGACTGTGTCAGAGCAATTTACGTCCTGCAGTTTGTGCTAGGCCAAGATCAGTTTGGCTCATTGTACGTTTTATTTCTGTTACAGCGTGCACCGAGGACACCACGCCTGCCCGTCATTGGCTGACGTCAACTACCAATCAGATGTCGGCAACGTCAAGCGTCGGTAAGAATATTGAATTTGTTGATCACGCAGCTGGGGAACAGTTTAGCCATATTGATTTGACCTTCAACAATTGAAATATTACAACTTTTAGCAAGATCGCGGACTCTGATTCAGTGCTCTTGTAATTTCTTACTGTTCAAACATGTTTAATTTTATGATAATAATTTTATGCGTACGGTGCCTTTAATCGATAGATTTAATGTTTATAATCCAGAAGACACCATTGTCAGGGAAAAATTCGAGTTGGTACAGGTATCAAGTTGGTCAAATTTAACTTTTCAAGGCCTCATCAGGAAAGCTTATTGTCTGTTGGGCCTCATCGATCTAGGTTAGTGAGACTAGTAATAGATTAGATAGCTAGTTATAGTGTAGTATATAGGCCTAGCATAGCGTGATGGTAGATACATTCAGGCTAGAGTGTACATAAAGGCCTACCATTAGTTATAAGCGATTAGGTTTAGACAGGGTAGTTGACTGACAGGATGAACTAGCACTAGTTAGTCAGTAGGTTTAGACAGGGTGGGTAACTGACAGCTTAAGTAGGACAAGCCACAGGGTCGGTCTTTGAGCTTAACGGTGTACTGTGTTACGTGAATTTATCATCAAGAATATGCGTGTTGAAACTTGCAAGTTCTTTAGCATTAATTATTGTGACCTAGGCCTAAAGATATCACGGCAATAATGGCTGACAAACCTGCTCGTGCCGCCCCGGTGGCTGAGTCAATTATCGCTAGCGGTAGTAACTGAAGTCACCGTTGGGCGTGGGTTCGAGTCCCGCATAAGGCATGGGTTTTTGTGAACGTCCTTTCACCTATCATCACTTCATCGTTTCATTATCATCCGCTCATTCGTACCGTATAACCTTAACCTAGCTGTTGGTGGGGTCGTTGAGCAGCATTATATAAAAAAAAACTACTCGTTTGATTACCGCTGGTGATACATCGAGTGCCTCAAGTGGGCGTGGTCACCAGAAACAGTACAACAGCTGAAGTGATCTCGACGTCACGCTGGCTTCTGATTGGCTGACTGCTGACACCACGCTGGCTCCTGATTGGCTGACTGCTGACACCACGCTGGCTCCTGATTGGCTGACTGCTGACACCACGCTGGCTCCTGATTGGCTGACTGCTGACACCACGCTGGCTCCTGATTGGCTGACTGCTGACACCACGCTGGCTCCTGATTGGCTGACTGCTGACACCATGCTGGCTCCTGATTGGCTGACTGCTGACACCACGCTGGCTTCTGATTGGCCGACTGCTGACACCACGCTGGCTCCTGATTGGCTGACTGCTGACACCACGCTGGCTCCTGATTGGCTGACTGCTGACACCACGCTGGCTTCTGATTGGCCCGTGCAAATCTCACTGGTAAGAACAATAATGTAGCTCTTCCACTTCTACTCTTGATCACACATCGTTAGTTTTTGACGGAATGAATTTTAAAAAATCATTGAATAATCTAAATGATTCAGCAGCAAATACATGAGTAGAATATGGTACCGGTAAGCCACGAAAGTTATTTACTTTTTAATAATCATCGAAACTTATATGAAATCGTTGCTAACCAATTGAAGCTCAGCCTGAAGGTAGGATTGTTGGGTCTGGGCACAGCAAGGCACTGTGATGGGTGGTCAAGCAGCTAGCACACTGAACCGTCATTCAGGAGGCTGGGGTTCGATTCCCTCCATTCTAAAGGGGGGGGGGGGGGTCGTGGTTTCCCTCTGTCGTACAGTTCAATACTGGGATGGTTCTTCAACAATAGACGACCGACTGGCCTGGTCTCTCCCCCCTCTCTCTCCCCCCTCTTTCTCTCTCTGTTAATCTTCAATGCAATCTTCACTAAATTTTCAAGTAATAATCTTGATATAACAAGGATTCATTAATAAAATACCTGGGACATAGAAACATCATCAGCCCAATGTTAGAACCCACTACCACCATCTAGGCGTAAGCCTATTTGACCATTACTCAATTTCCTAAATGCCATTTCCATCTTCTACACTTTCATTAGAACTCAAGCCAATCATCATTCTCATCTTCTTCCTCCAAATCACTACAATCGCTCTCTACAAGTATATTATTGATGTTATTGAAGAAATTCAATTTCTTGGCAGCTATTTTGCATCAAAAAGTTTGAATAGAAAATGTCATGTCTCAGATAATGATTATTTACATTTATTCACAGGGTGATGAAGTAAAAAAAAAAAAATCAGATAGCTGGACATGTGCACCATTTAGTATACGTCTGTAATTGTACAGTCTTCTGGTAATAAATTCATATTATTATTATTATTATTATATATAGTAGTATGTACTATATCTAGTAATATTTTTCAATGGGCAACGTGCGTACCCAGAGTTCGTTTGAATCTACGTTGTAAGTGAACCAAGTAGGCCTAAATGATTGCTAACCAGGAAAACGCCATATGCGTTGGTAGACGAGTGGATAGTAACAGTATGGGTAAAAATGGGTAAAAACTGCTTCGAGTGGTACCAATTTAGCACATTTTATGTTTTTTATTCAAAATGGCTGACCCGATCAAGCTGAAAATTTCCAGAAATGTGTATCAAAATGAAATTCAACTTGACGCAAAATTTAATTTTTCTGAAAATGAAAATATTTTCTTTTCTTTTCGTCGTGTTATTCTAAGGGGTATTTTTGAAATTTCTAAAATTCATAAAACAAAAGTTTCCCCCTGATAATGCCACAAAACTATACAGATCTAAGTTAGATGAGGAACCATATTGAAAAAAATTTTGAAGTTGATAGCTGTAGCCGTTTGACCTGTGGAGAACCGACAAAAAAACACGAAAAAAAACAACATAAAAACGAACACCAATTTTTTTCATTATATGTCAAATTGAATCCTCGCTAAAGCTCGTCTAAAGGCTCATTCACCATTAAAGATTTAGCGTAACTTTAGGGTGTAACTTTATGACGTAAACTTGGACCACAATGTCACTGTTCATGACTACTTGATTTATTGCTGAATCCAAATTGAATCAACCAATGAAATTCCGTGTCAAAGACGATCTCGGAGTTGTTCGGATGATCTCGGTACCTGGTAGACGATGTTCGGACGATCTCGGAGTTTCTCAGCCTCTGATTGGTAGAATTCTACGTCTAGATTTAGACGTAGCCGTAGAAGTTTGGAGTTTGCAAACTTCTACGTTACGCCTACATTTATTTCTGCGGCTAAATTTATCGTGAATGGTTGCATGGAATGCGACCAACCAAACATTGCTAAAGCTACGGCTAAATCTTGAGTTTACTTCTTACGTCAATCGTGAATGAGCCTTTATAGGCCTAATCTTCATTTTGTTAATTTTAATTTTGTATTTTGTGGTTTTCCCAGAGTTGTCAAAGTAAGTACTGGGATGGTTCCTTGACCCGCTGCCACGACCGCTTCCTTTCCGCTGTCGAAACACTTGGTAATGAACAAAAGCTCCCATCTTGTTTTGCCGTCACTCCCTTCCTCTCGCTGCCCTCTGTAGCTCAGGCAGCTGAGGCACCGCTTCAGAAACTGAAATCACCTTTGAGCGTGGGTTCGAGTCCCAAATAAGGCATGGGTTTCTTGTGAACGTCCTTTCACCTATCATCACTTCATCGTTGCATTATCACCTGCTCATTCGTACCCCCGTATAACCTAGCTGTTGGTGGGGTCGTTAGCAAAAACATTCCTCGTTCATCGACGCCAATAGATCTAGGTCATCATTATAGTGCATAGTAAAAGCAATACAGTGAAACCTCTATCCATTGTTTTTCAAGGGACCAGGAAAATTAAACCATCCATGCAGGAAAACAATCCATCCAGGAAAATTCAACATTGATGATATGGGAGTGGGGTAAGACAAAATAAATGATACAAGCAGGAAAACGATGGAACGATGCATAGAGGTTTCACTGTATAAATATAAAATTACCAATCAAGTAATTTCCGACGTTACAGTGTTTTGAATGAGTTTCACGTTGATAACATTGGAATGTTCTCACAGACCTAGTATGATTGCCTCTAAACTAAGGCTAAAGATGATCAAATATGATGTAAAAAGTTCATTTCAATTGAATTATAACATCGTCACACATTGTTGACAACGCCCATGATGTGTTTTAAACGTGATTCCAATATAAATTAAAACATAGTCCTAATGTCCAATAGATCTCCGCTATCATTACAGTGTGTCGTTAAACCCAATATAAAAAATCTTATAATGCCATAGGTATATGTCTAGTTGGTGACGATCCCTTATTGTAACACGTTTTATTTCTGTTACAGCTTGTACCAAGGACACCACGCCTGCCTGTCATTGGCTGGCGTCAACCACCAATCAGCTGTCAGCAGCGTCAAGCCTCGAGGTGAGGATATTACTCATTATCAAGTACAATTACTCGTAATGCTGTACAATATCTTTCAATGGGCAACGTGCATTCCCAGAGTTAGTTCGAATCTACGCTGTAAATGAGCTGCCCTGCGTAGCTCAGTCAGCTAAGGCACTGCTGCAGGAACTAGTCAATGTTGAGTGTGGTTAGATACCCACATAAGGCATGGGTTTTGTAAACATCTTTTCACCTATCATCACTTCGTAGTTTCATAATCACCTGCCGCTCATTTGTGCTCATTCATTGGGGTCGTTGAGCAAATAATCAATCAATTCTTTACGCTGTCAAATCACCTAGTAATAAAACAAGCTTTCACCTCGTCTTGCCTCCACTTCGTTCATCATTCACTGACGCCAATAGATCTCGGTCATCATTACAGTGCTTTGTAATTCCAATACAGTATATGTATGAAATCAATAATCACAGACATTTTCAAACTCCATAGATTAATAGCATTTTTTATTATTTCTCACATTAAAAACATTGAAATGTTGATTTACAATGTTGGTTCCAAATTATGACTAAATATAATCAAATGGGAGTTCAGTATGATGTAAAAATGTTCATTTTAAATTAATAATTAATCATCGTCACACCTCGTTTACAATGGCTGTGGTGCGTTTCAAAACATTGGCTTTAATATAAACTCATAGTCTTAATATAGGCCCTAATTAAAGCAGTTCTAATGTAATAATTAAAAACATAATTCCAATGTCCTATAGTGAGGTCTATAATTTCTTATAATATCAGATATGTTTAGTGGGTGACGATCCCTTATTGTAACACGTTTTATTTCTGTTACAGCGTGCACCGAGGACGTTATGACCTACACCACGCCTGCCTGTCATTGGCTGACGTCAACCACCAATCAGCTGTCAGCAGCGTCAAGCCTCGAGGTAAGGATATTACTCATTATCAAGTATAATTACTCGTAATGCTGTACAATATCTTTCAATGGGAAACGTGCATACCCAGAGTTAGTTCGAATCTATGCTGTAAATGAGCTGCCCTGCGTAGCTTAGTCAGCTAAGGCGCCGCTTTAGAAACTAGTCAAAGTTAAAAGTGTGGTTAGATTCCCACATAAGTCATGGTTTTTGTAAATGTCTTTTCACCTATCATCACTTCGTAGTTTCATAATCACCTGCCGCTCATTCGTGCTCATTTATTGGGGTCGTTGAGCAAATAATCAATTCTTTCCGCTGTCAGGCAGGGAGTGATAGATGTGGAGACAGGCGGAGAGATAGAAGTGGAGACAGGCGGAGAGATAGAAGTGGAGAGACAGGGGGAGAGATAGAAGTGGAGAGACAGGTAGAGAGATAGACATGGAGAGACAGTTAGAGAGAGAGAAGTGGAGAGACAGGTAGAGAGTTAGATGTGAAGAGACAGGCGGAGAGACAGGTAGAGAGATAGATGTGGAGAGACAGGCGGAGAGAGAGAGAGAGAGAGAGACATGGAGAGACAGGTAGAGAGAGAAGTGGCGGGACAGGTAGAGAGAGAGAGAAGTGGAGAGACAGGTAGAGAGATAGAAGTGGAGAGACAGGTAGAGAGAGAGAGACATGGAGAGACAGGTAGAGAGATAGATGTGGAGAGACAGGTAGAGAGATAGATGTGGAGACAGGCGTAGAGATAGATGTGGAGACAGGCGTAGAGATAGATGTGGAGAGACAGGCAGGGAGATAGATGTGGAGACAGGCGGAGAGAGATAGATGTGGAGAGACAGGCAGGGAGATAGATGTGGAGACAGGCGGAGAGAGATAGAAGTGGAGAGACAGGTAGAGAGATAGATGTGGAGACAGGCGGAGAGAGATAGACGTGGAGACAGGTAGAGAGATAGATGTGGAGAGGATAGATGTGGAGAGACAGGCGGAGAGATAGAAGTGGAGACAGGCAGGGAGATGGATGTGGAGACAGGCGGAGAGATAGATGTGGAGACAGGCGGAGAGAAAGATGTGGAGACAGGTAGAGAGATAGATGTGGAGAGACAGACGGAGAGATAGATGTGGAGAGATAGATGTGGAGAGAGAGAGGGCTCATCACTTCATTCACTCGTACCCCCGTAAAACCTAGCTGATTGTGGGGTCTCGTTAAACTGCTAGATTATCAATACAGTGTGTCGTTGAACTCAATATAAATAAAAAAGTGTATTTGCTCTCATTATTCTACAAAATTTCACTTCCGTTGTAAATCTTGGCAACAATTTTGGCTCTCACCAAGATGTAGATCTTTTGTAGATCTCAGGTTGTAGGACCTTAGTCTAGTGTTTCACTAACAAATTTATTTCCTATTGTTGCAGGCTTCGGCCGCACTTGACAACGCAGCTGTCCAAGCCTCAAGGTCACCGCATCACAGCAAGCAGCTTTAGTCGGCCGAGCTGTCGAGGTCAGCGTGCTGTTAATGTCATCGCGTGGATCAGGACAGCTTGCTGTGTTCTGATTGGTCGACTGCTGATCACAAGACTTGCGGCATTGAGACAAGTGTGATAATAATGTGTAAACAAATATCTAGCGTTGAAATGATTTATTGATATAACTTGTACAGAATATGTGACAATAAATTGCTAGTAAGCTACAATGACATGATGTGTTCTGACTAGTGTGATACCCCGTGGCTCCTATTATGCCGCGTGCCGCCCGCAGCGGTGGCGGTGGCGGGATTGTGTAGACTGTGGAGGCTCGACCTTGAAATATTCCGTGCAGAGAGGCTCGTGTGGCTTCCGAGGAAGCGACGCAAGTCTCTCGTGCACGGTCGAAGCCAAGGTCTCCACCACACCCCTACAGCTAATCTTAGATGGTGGTTGGATGTATGACAATGTACCTTTGAATGCAAGGCAGGCTCGTGCGAGTCTATCTCACACGCAAGAGTAGCACGTCTCACCCAAGAGCGATCCAGATCAATCCCCTCACCGCCGTGAGCCTTTTATTCACGTGCTCGGGTGTGGCATCGATTGCTTAAGCTCGAGGAGATGATTTCCTGTCGTGGAGCTTTAATCAGCTTGGTTTAGAGCCAACGGGGCGCTGATCAAACCACTCTGGGCTGGCCTACCCGGCTCGGGGATCATTTTCAAATAGGCTGGATCATACCTGGGGGTGCAGGCGGCACACGGGTCAGATTAGGCACATGACGGTGCATTACCTGCTACCTCGTAGTCGCCACGATGCTCCAAGAAGGGAGTCTTCAAGGTAAGCTGCAGCCTGCAAACAGGAAGGATGCTTTAATTAACGTGAATAACTTGCTTCAAATACAATTGATTGAAAAAATTTTGAACGATTATTCATTACAGAGAGCTACTTCATGTTCACAGCAAATTTGAGACAAATCAAATTTTGAAAATTACAAAATTCTCTAAGATATTTTTTGCTCTAAAATCTTTAAATATTATTCAATTTTGAAACTGAGACCAGATTTGTGTTCCAATTTGATCACATTACACACACATAACAATAGAACTGGAAAATTCAACCAAAAATTTCGAACACCCAAAAAAAATCACCAAAAAGCACAGGGGTTACTAAGGTACTTTTTGACCTTTCGCAATTAATTCCCATGAACTGGTGAGACCTATGATGTTCTAGTATTTTTTTATGACCATAACTTTGGGATCTTTAAATCATCAGAAAGTTCCGTTAGGATTGCCCTAGCGGATGCCAAGATAAACGTCGCTGATTTATCCAAAAACGGACATTTTCAGGCAACTATCAGAACGGTCTTTTGGCATAACGACAATTGTGAAATTATGTGTGCATATTCAGCAAGAAGATTCAATTCTGAAGAAAAAATATTCTTTCGAAAATTGTAATAAAATCAAAATTGACGTCGGAAATCAAATTTGAAAGAAGTAAAAAAGGCAAAAAATTTTGATTTTTGATTTGTCTAAAATTTGGTAGGCAGACGGAAGGGCATTTCAAAAACTCAATTCCATTGAAATTTTTCCAATTACCTTCTTTTCAAAGTAATTACAAGGAATCTAAAATTCTGTATGGGCCCTACCATGGTGAATAATACCAAGTTGATTTTCGCTCTAAAATCTTTGAATGGAAATCAATTTTGAAACTGAGACCAGATTTGTGTTCCAAATTGATCACATTACACATACATAACAATAGAACTGAGAAATTCAACCAAAAATTTCAAGCAACAAAAAAAATTGACCAAAAAGTACAGGGGTTCCTAAGGTACTTTTTGACCTTTCGCAATTAATTCCCATGAACTGGTGAGACCTATGATGTTCTAGTATTTTTTTATGATCATAACTTCGGGATCTTTAAATCATTAGAAAGTTCCATTAGGATTGCCCTAGCGGATGCCAAGAAAAACGTTGCTGATTTATCAAAAAACGGACATTTTCAGCCAACTTTCAGAACGGTCTTTTGAAATAACGACAATTGCCCAATTGAGTTTAGATATTCTACAAGAAGAATTAATTCTGAGGAAGAAAATATATTTTTGGAAATTTTAAAACCAAAATTGACGTCAGAAATCAAATTTGAAAAAC
Source organism: Brachyptera putata (assembly GCA_907164805.1). NCBI lineage: Eukaryota > Metazoa > Arthropoda > Insecta > Plecoptera > Taeniopterygidae > Brachyptera > Brachyptera putata. Next base: position 15,803,060 of record OU015472.1, on the reverse strand, counting down.
GTGAAAAAAGGCCAAAAATCATGAGTTTTGATTTGTCTAAAATTTGGTAGGAAGACGTAAGGGCATCTCAAAAACTCAATTCCATTGGAATTTTTCCAATTTTCTTTTTTTTCCAAGTAATTACAAGGATTCTAAAATTCTATATGGGCCCTACCATGGTAAATAATAGCAAGTTATTTTTTGCTTTAAAATCTTTAAATTAGTCTCTATTTCGAAACTGAGACCAAATTTGTGTTTCAATTTGATCACATAAACAACAGAACTGAGAAATTAAACAGTCAGTTTGCTGACATTCAAAGACTGCAACGACTGCAAAAAATAACATCCTCGTTTTTCTACTTACTGGCATTGTTCTTGTCATTCTCTTTGTTGCGTTCATCTTGTTCCCTCCTTCCCTCTTCCTCCCACGTCCTCACTGTGTCAACTTCTACGTCGTACTGCCGTCTTAGTTGCCTTCTCTTCCTTCTTCAACGGTCCTGCTAGTTGATACGTGGACTGTCATCATCCAATGTTGACGAGCCGTGACAGCTGGAATAAAAAATACTATAATAAAACACACAAAATTATTATTCACATATCAATAAAATATCTGGCCTCAGTTTGATCCCCGTTGTCCATCCTTATCTCCATGGTCTACCTAGCTGTAGCATAGTTAAATGCCAGGATGGTTCTTACAATATCGGCCACAACCGCATTCATTCCCATTACCTAAGAAACCTGTCTAAGAACTCTTAAGAACTCTTGTCAGGATGATCGATCATGAGGGGAATATAACCCCGGTCTCCTGAATGACGGTGCAGCGTGCTAGCCACTGGTCCACCCGTCTGTCAGGAAGGTCGACCATGAAGGGAATCGAACCCCGGTCTGTTGAATGACGGTCCAGCTACCGTATTGAAAACTAGATTGTAATTTCAGGGTTACAATCCATTACAATCTCAATGGCTTAACCCTGACCATCGATTGTATATTATTCACTAGACTAAATGCCCTACCATCATCTACCACTACGAAACAAAACCCTGAAACAGATGTGTTGAGGGAAGAATAGGGCCTAGACGGCACATTTACCGAAAGTTCACCCAACACAACCCTATAACGAATCGGCTCAGCTCACTATGAAATCACTGTTCTTTCAAGCCACGAGTGGCCGCCTCTCTTGATTGGTTTTTCATCACACGTAGCCTACAGCCCAACACATAAACTTTCTTGTTTCAATTGTGAATCAGTCAGCCCGAGGTGCCAATCGACTTTCACTTCTTGTGGACAATAGGTCTATAGAAGTCGGTTGTTATTTTTGTAAAGTTTGAATATGAATAGGCCTAGCTAGTCGTAGATACTGTAAATATATATACATATACTTGGGCAAATCAATGACACACCATCTTTCACCTACTTTGCACGATACAAATTATCCAGGCTCTGCCTTAGCATATTGCCTAGCCTCTATGCCATTGACTTTATTTATAATAACTCAATGTCTATGCCTAGCCTACACGTTTTTGCTTGTTGAAAAATGTGTCAGATCAATTCTAGGTTATGGTCGGCCTAGCACTCAGGTTGACTTCAGGCAGTTATCATAAAGTCAATGCTTCAGGCGCCTTAGTCTTACCTGACGCTGTATTTACGAAATATTCACTCGACTCAAGTTGACGGTATATTATCTGGATATCTTAAACAATATACTTCATCATCTTCTTCTCCTGATAACAACCATAACAAAGCAGCGTAGACCTTCACAATATTTTTGGCCTTCTCTATCCGCCTGCCTGTACCTTGCTGCCAACTTACCAAACAATAAAGGCAGTGGGCCTACCTATAATCACGAAGCGCGAGTTTCAGACAATAAGCTAAAATAAAAATAAACTGATCCAATCTAACTGAACCCTAATCGCCCCAATCTAACCAAACTAACTTCGTCATGAATATTCATGTATATAGTTGTTATTCACCTAGGAACCATGAAAATCATGATTTTCGAGACACGAAAATTCGTGTCCATTCTTACTTCGAACAATAAAAGCACAATCATAGAATAAAGAAACACTATTTATTTGTATTTCTCTATTCTATGGCACGATGATGCAGTACTAGTTCTTATTTTTTAGTTACGAGGGAGATCGGTTGGACCATTTTTGAGAAACAACCATCTCAAAGTTTCTAAAATTTAAAAAATAAAAACTCCCAAAAAATGTATCTGGACGTGAACACAAAAATGATGCATACCATTACAAATTTATATCCAATTCGGACCAGCCGTTCTTGGGAAAATAATTTAATACATGTTTTTTATTCATCAAATAGATAGAAATGTTAACCGAATTATGTTGCAAGATCCCCAACTTCCTGCATATTATGTTTTCCATGTACATTTGTTCGATTTCTAATCAATTTATAGAATTTGAAAGCTCCCTGCACGGATTCATAGGTATCTTCCTACATCATTATGTTTATCTTTAGTTCGTCTTTCAATCAATTTACACAAAATTAATTCGATTTCTGACTTGAATTTTAGTTTTGAAATTTCACGAAAAATATTTTACTAGAGCATAACTAGAAGATTACAAAATCAAAAAATGTCCCTATGGGGCGGTAATTCCTTCCGATCCCCCCCCTCCCCTCATACAATTTGGTTTGAAATGATTTCGACTTTGAACAATTCTTAGTAGGCCTACTGTCCCGAATTTTCCTTTCTAAAAAATGGTCACCCTATATAAGTATTCCGCATAGGCCTATCAGATATTTAGTTATGGATATCGGATAAAATGGAAGTGTGTATATTATATTTTATATGAGTCAAAGTGTGTAAAGTTTTCGAGTATTGTACAAATATCCTACTTTTCTTACCACGCATGTGCTGCATTTTCTTAGTGTTAAATCAGTCGAGTGAAACTGGATTACTGGAATATATATATATATATATATATATATATATATATATATATATATATATATATATATATATATATTATATAACTATAGAAGATGATAGGAGAGCTGAGGTTTGAAAGATTATTTGAATTCATTTGTGTCAGGTGGAATACCTGTTGAGGTATTCTGTTTCCCTGGTACTTGAGTCAATTGTCCACGAACAAAAGTTTTCGAGCAAATTGGTCACAGTCCAGTATTCCTACCAGGGTAGCAGAGCAATCGACAGGTCGAGTTTCATTTATAATATCTTCTTCAAGTATCTCGACAACTTTGCGAAATTCATATGTCCAGGTAGCTGAGTGGCTAGCGTAGACGATTTCTGATAGTGGTCCGGAGAGGCTCGCTATCGAATCCCATACAGAGCTGCTTTTTTGTTATATTTCACTCAACATTTAATTAGATTAATTGAGTAATGAGAGTTATTACAGGGTGATTAATTTATCCAGGGAAGAAAGGAATTATCTGTGAGCTAATGTCCATTGAGGATTTGTACAATTTCATATGGGTTATTAAACAAAATATGTCAGAAAAAAGCAGTCCCCAATGGTATTCGATACCATAAAAAATGTAGTTCAATCATTTCTAAGGAATTAAAGGTATTATATTGAAAAACTTGAACCAAATCAGCAAGAATCATTTGACAGAACACGATGTAATTTTCAATTGTATACTCGTAAAATGTTATGATATAATATTAATGATTACTTGAATGGTAATATTCTGTATTATTGTTGTATGCTTATAATATGATTTGTGTTGCTCTCGTTTATATGTTATTGCTACATAATAAATAATTACTTTGGCTTACCTTGATCATGAACCATGGACTAATCCTTTTATCCCAATCCTATTATCCTATTATCACGATGTGATACCAACTGATTTTATTATCATATAAAGAAGGTGTGCCGACTTCATGATAATATAACATGGCAGGTATTGGTGGTTTCTTGCGGTCTGTTCAGAGCACTGTGCTCCGAGCCAAAGGTCCCATCTCGGCCATTTGCCTGTGCAAAAATGGGACCTCTATGACGGCGGAAATGCTCCAATTGGAAGACGTGAGAACTCAATCTCGTGAGTCACCGCACCTTCTTTATAATATCATAACATCAGTTGCTATCACTACATCGTGCTATTGTATTGGTAGAATGATCAAGTAGACTCTGGTGAAATGTTCAAGCTGCCAGAATGCCAACTAACTACAGACAAAAATAACAGTCAACAGAATGGCTTATGAGAATCAAACTGCAAAACAATTATTTTATTTGTTTACTGGTCCGAATTGCGTACAAATTTGTAATAATAATAATAATGTTATCATTCATGTGTTTACATTTAGTGATTATTTGAAGTTATTTGGAGAGATTTAATTTTTAAAATTTTCTTGCTCAGCCTAATCTAATTGCGTTTGTAGATACTTTGAGATAGTGTTTCTCAAAAATGGTTCAACCGATTTAACCCAAAAACTATACAGTTCTAAGTTGGATTAGTCTACGTTTACAGAAAAAGTTTCATGTTGATCGGTCAAACCGTGTAACCTGTCAAACCGTGTGCTTGCCGTCAAACCGTGTGCTTACAAAAAAAGCCCCCAAAAAACACACAGACAAAGCTTCATAAGAGTGGGATGAAAGTCTTTGCTAACGCTCATCTGAAAAAAAAAATCCATTTGCCATCTCAAAATCACACATGTAACCTGAAATTGAGAATGTACATACGCTTTCCTGAAGATTGGAGACATTGCAGTGAGGGTTTAACCTAGAATAACAAGAAAATACAATATTATTTAGAAATTTATTATTTTTACATTATTTCTAGTCTATAATGTTTAATATTGGCATTACAGTTATAACTATTTTCTCTCTAACAAAAACACAGTTTACATTTATAATTTACATTCAAAATACCATCCAATGATTTCAATTATTTACAAACATTTCTTACAAATCATTTCCGCTCCATTCTTTTGGTTCTACATCTAAAATCAATCTTATATATAAAGAAAACAGCTATGCGATACATTTCTAAATTTGACACATAATTTTTAAATCGGGATTTTTCGGAAGGAATCAAATCAAATCGTAAACAACACAGGGTCAATCATCATAAACATTCTGTTCTATGTTTTAGACAGACATTATATAAACAATGAAAAAGATTGAATGGAATTAGTAATAAATGCTGAAAAATGTCTTAAACAAAATAATCAACTAGTATGAAAAAATTGAACTCAAATTAAATGTTCAATATTGATAAAAATGACATCAAATATTTCGAAAGGCACATTCTCTCTTCCAAATACTAGAAAATTTGGCACATATATTTTGCAACACTACTTCTAATACGGTATTTCAAATTCAATTCCAACTCAAATCCTATTAAAACTGTCATATTATACATCATTGATTAGCATGCATATCCAAGCTGTTTTCCATATCTAGAAATGATTCTTAGATGAATAACTAAAATATTTAATTGACTCTTTCAATAATAATAATAATAGTAATCAATAATACGGTAATAACAAAACTGTATAAAAAAACAAGCACACATAGTCCCAAAGTACTAAAGCCTAAAAACATATTCCCTAACAATTACCAAATTCTATTTTCTCTTCTTTTCGTAATGAATAACAAACATTTTGTTCTAACTGTGCACCATCCTAACAAGTGACGCCAAAGCAATCTTCAACCTACATTTTACCGACATAATTTACACAGATTTTCCGGGATTGTTTGACACACCACAAATAATAAGCATGTTTCTAGCATATTATAATGTATTACATAGCGTACATCATAAACACGTAACGTAACATAGATTCACTCTGTGCGCAAATCATTCTTACATAAAATGTTGCGCTTGGCTAAAAACTATCAGAGCTGATTGTTATTGAATACGGTACTGTTTCAAGTTAAAATATTATTAATTACATATATTAAAAACAATAAATACCATGAATGTATTGTTTAGTATTTACGGTAGTATCAACTCTATTGTGGACTATGGACTGATAAACACTGGTGCATCTAGACATCCTTGAACTACAAAATATGTACAATAATCAGCCAAATTACATTTTATAATACGTATAAACATTAGTCAATTAATAATAGTGATTTGAAACAAACTGCATTATATTATGAGAAAGCTTTTCAATAATAATGATTACAAATTCATTATGTTCATCAAAACATTTCAATAGATATATTGATCGTGCCATGTAGGCCTACCTATATAAAGCGAAATAATGAATCCAACTTTCAACACCGAATGCCGTATAAATATTATCACCGTTGCACTTTGTACACCATTTCTCTCATTCATTTAGAGTTATTCTCTCTCTGTCTCTCTTACACTGCACTGTAATTCACCTCGCTTTCTACAAGAACTGATTTTTGCATTGGTAGTAGCACTGCAGGGCACTACACGAACCTTGATATAGTCACCCCAATAACTTGAAACACAGAACAGTAGCGATACTACTACTGTATGTACCTTATTCATCTGGATATATAATGAACAATTAAATACATTTTATCAACAATGTGGTTATTAAAAAACTAATAAATAACCTTACGTTCAAAGTTTCCACCGTTTATAGGAACTTTTTATAGGTTTGGTTTGTATGTACACCAAATTGAAAAATAATAAAATATTTAACTAACAGCGATCTCATCGAAAAGAAAACTCAAACATTTTCTTCATCATTTTTATAAGAAAAATTGTGCTCGAGTCACGTTTAATGTTCTGGTTATTCCTTCAATCCACTGACATATTCAATGTGAACACACTCTTGACTTTAGTCATTGAAATGTTCCTGGTAATCACCTGAATGTTTGTACAATTTCAGACCATAAATCTTTTTTCTCGCGCAATACAAAACTTATTTTTCATCCCAGTTGGGTTATACTCGCAAACTAGTAGTACCAGGAGTTCTGGATTGTTGACTCTCATCGATCAACTAGCACAGCTGCTATAGTTCAAGATCCAAACCGTTACACACGAATATATGCGGCTCACGCATATGGCTACGTAAAACACATTCAACGCGCACATCTCATGGTAACGTTAACACGTGGCAGCGTCATGTAATTGGTCGCGTTTTACCTTGGGGGTGTGGCTTATATCCAAGCGTCAAGCTGCTTCTCCAATTGGGTGGCAGGATCACGTAATACATCGTGTTTCTTTGTGGGCGTGGCTTATATCCAAGTGCCGAGCTGCTTCTCCGATTGGGCGATAGCGTCATGTAATACGTCGCGTTTTACTTAGTGGGCGTGGCTTATATCCAAGCGCCAAGCTGCTTCTCCAATAGGGCAGCAGCGTCAGTGCGGCCCATGACACGCAGGAGGTTGAGGAGGTCGGTGACGGCGCTGGGGTCGCGGTGACGAGATTCCCACAGGTCGAGGATCTGATCCGTCGGGCTAGCTTTCGTAGCGAAGTAGTTTATATATCTGAAACAATACAAAGGTTCGTCAGGAAAGAAGAAAACAACAATATTTTGTAGGACCTATAAGTAATTTGTATAAATTTATATCAGATTTCGTTACATTCAAACTCAATTATAATTGTTTTAGATTGTTGATTAAAGAAGAAAATCACAATAAAAAAGACCGATGGCTCTTTTATCCTAACGTAAATTGATCAAACTGCCATCATCTTGAACTGATGAGTTGAGGCCTAATTGGTTTACTATTTACAGTTTGTTTAATGAGTTAAATTTAAATCAATTATTTGTTGTTGGATATTAATATCACCCTTGTGGTTTCCCATTCAAATGATTCAACCTTGTCACCCTTGGCTTCAATTGGGAAACAATTACTTTGCATCAAGTTCTTGATATTCAAAACAAACAAAAAATTAAACATATTTTTCTGGAACCAATTTTTTTTTTTCTTTTCAATGCTGCTTAACGACCCCACCAACAGCTAGGTTATACGAGGGTACGAATGAGCGGGTGATAATGAAACGATGGAGTGATGATAGGTGAAAGGACGAATACATAAACCCATGCCTTATGCGGGACTCGAACCCACACCCAACGGTGACTTCAGTTACTACCGCTAGCGATAGTTGACTGAGCCACCGGGGCGGCTCGTACCAATTGTTATTTTTCCTATATATTATAGATGATGAGTTTCAACAGGGTATAAGGTCTTACATTGTGACGATAGCAATATCGAGTATATTGATGATTATTGACATATCCTCAACGGCCAAGCACTCACCGATCCACGTTGAGTCTCTGCGCCAGCATCCTCCAGTCGTTGCCCCGCGAGTTGGGCGGGTCCAGACACTGGCACAGCTGTTTCCGTAGCGACCGCGACAGTCTGAACGGCGTGTTGGGTGGATCGAGCGTCGTCATCGAGCTGCAGCCGCTGCTAGTCGTGACGGTCATCGCTCGAGGCAGAGCTGGGCTCGCTGGGATCTACGCGCGACAGATAAAACACGTTATAAATAAATAACGAAGTAGCGTACCACGAGAAACTATATAAAACCCTAAATATTGGACATGTACGTGGTCCTTGTCAAATAAATAAAACAGACTAAGAATGCTAACAAATGAATGCTAAGAATGCTAGTTAGCATTAGTGTGTTTTATTTCTTTGACACGTACCACGTATACGTCCAATATTCAGAGTTTTATAGAGATAACACACGTTATAACTTGCGTAGTCACTTGAGCCGTACAATCATGCAACCTTGGATTATAGATATTGCACTGATGGATCGGCAACAGCATTTCAGAGCTGTGTAATATATTATAGCATTTTTATATATATTCTTTTCGATATATTATACATTTTTTTATAGCAAAATTGTACTGCTATTGCGGTAAAAATTAGATTGATTGAAAAAGAATAATAATCTACAACAGCGTAAGTAATATGAATGAAGTGTAGGCCTACTATTGGGTTTCTTGGTACGTACATGTCCAAGAATTATAGTAATAATATAACATAATTTTGTTATTCACACATTTTTGTGCAAGATTTGATGATATACACTGAGATAATGATGATAATAATAATTATTATATTCATCAATGAGAATTGATCATTTTATCAATGCCAATAGATCTTGATCATCATTAGGCTGTTGAACCAACAAACTGAATTGTTGAACCCAATGTGAATAAATAAATATAAACGTGTTGAGAACTCACCGAGGTATTACTAATGTGGTACAAGTCCTGGGATATCCGGAACATCTGTCGATGAGTTTGAACGCCCTTCTGACACGCGAGAACGCGGAAAGTAACATTCTGAGGTCGGGGTTCAACGCGTTCCAATGTGAACGAACAGTGCAGGTGGTTGTGAGTCGAGTTCCAAATGTGGTGGAACGGGATTTCCTGGAAGAAAAGGGAAGAATGATGTTTAGATTGAGTTTTGATTTATTTGATTTGATTTAATAATCCGAGTCTGTTGTAATATATTATGAGTGACTACAGAGCTATTTTCCGACTTTTTCGACAATTTGAAAAAAATGAAAAAATTCATTATTTTTCAAGGCTCAAATTTTGAAAAAGATGAGATATTATCGAAGTTTTCATTTTACTAAAAAATGATTTAATCAAGAACATAGGCCCTACACCAGTTCTTACATTCGAAACATCGAAAGATCGAAGGTATTCGTCAATTCTGTAGAAGTTAAGTTCAAGTAAGAATGTCTGGAGTTGAAGTCTGAACTTGAAGAACAAACAAATGAGTTGCGAAATGAACCGTAGTTTGTTCTTACTTGGTAGTCAGCTTGTGGTTTACTCTGCCAGCCATTTCCAATGTCTTCAATGCTAAGACAGAGATTAGCTCCGCCATCTTGGAACAACATTGTCTTGGGTTTATCCAGCATGACTCCAGCCAGACGCTTCTCCAGCTGGACAACCGCCTGGAATAACAACGTCAGATTTCGTTAGGACAATGATGTAGTTTCACACACGGGCGAGTGAGAGGGTTTTGTCAAATGAGACTTGATGAGTTACTTTCTATTGTACCAATATCAATGCAATTTGACAAATAGTAGTTAAAAATGTAGTAGAAAAAAGGTTGTTGAAAATATATTCGTGTGAAAGCTGAGAGCTTCATTCAAATACAAAATGTAATTTGTCACTCATTATTAATTGTCAATGATTTCAATTTTGGAACATATTTGTTCGAAGTTGATATTGGTTTTTAATAAAAAAATTATCAATACATCTATGCATAAATTGATAAATAATTTTTTATCATAAATAAATGTATAATTTCATCAATTATTCACGATCAATAAATTAATTCCGTCATAAATTCTTTATAATGAATTATTGTTAATAAAATAAATGGTGTTATTATTTTTCAATAAAACAATAAAGAAGCTCATTCAAAATTAGAAAAAATACATGTCAACTGAATACAAGAAAGCCTCTTCAGAATGAATACTCTTTATTTGGGACATTCTTTTCTGTAGTTATCATGAACTTCTCATACATCTATGAATACATTTATTTCGATACAACAAATAAATAAGTCACTTTATATTATCAAATCAAATATGATATACAGTGAAACCTCTAGCCATCATTTTTTCAAGGGACACAGAAAATAAAACCATCCATGCAGGAAAACGATCCATCCAGGAACATATAGCATTGGTTATATAGGAGTAGTGTGGGATAAAATAAATGATAGAAGTGGGAAAACAATGGATGCGGGAACGATGCATAGAGGTTTCACTGTAACCTCTAAACTTTGCATGTACTGTTAATTAAAATATTTCTTCCTTCCCGCAAATACATTACGACTAACACAAGAGTTTACCGGTAATATACTGCTTGTAATTACCTCGAGAGCCGCGACCGTGTCCTCGAGCGTGTAGACCCTGACGCTGTAGTCGAGGCCGTGATGGGAGATGGGCGACGGCGCGAACACGGCTAGCCGCAGAGCTTTCACCGCCTTGGCCGTCAGCGGTCCGTTGAGAGACTCGCCGATCAGCACGAAGCGCGTCAGCTGATCCGTCACGAGGTAAGCTTGTCCGTTGTCCAGCTGCGTGAACACGGGCGTGTTGATCGTCTCCTCGCCGAGTGTCACCACCTTCTGCGCAGCGGAGAGAGAAATAGGTTACGTTTGTGAAGAGATGAATAATTACATTACGCATAAATGAGAAAGGAATTAAAACATATTATAATTTGGAGTGCCATACATATATATATTTTTAAATGCTGCTCAACGACCTCACCAACTGCTAGGTTATACGGGGGTACGGATGAGCGGGTGATAATGCAACGATGAAGTGATAATGCAACGATGAAGTGATGATAGGTGAAAGGACGTTTACAAAAACCCATGCCTTATGCGGGATTCTAACCCGCCACGCCCAACGGTCACTTCAGTCTCTGAAGCGTGTCTCAGCTAACTGAGATAACGAGGGCGGCGGAGTGCCACAACTTTTTAATTATAATTTAGGTAATTTTGTGTTACTTGGTACCAAATGGTTGGGGTTAGTGGTCAAGGTCGGTGCCTTCACCTCCAAAGATGGCTGACTGTGATCAATGTCCTTGTAATTTCATACTTTTTAGGAGTGTTTATTTAATTTTAGGATAACAATTTTATGCGTCAGGTGCCTTTTTTCGATAGATTTGATGTTTATTTATTAGAAAACACCATTTTTAGGAAAATTTTGCAAAATTAGGGATGGTACCGAGTAGGTGACAAATTTACCACAATTTATTTCAATTGTTGATTCAAAAAATGTTGAATCAAAAAATTTTAACTAGGGTTCGACTGTTCAAGTGATAATTGTTTTAGCTAAAAATCAGTTGAACTACTGCCAATTTTAAATTTAGAGAACTGGTGTCAATGAAACATTTTTCAATACAAAATGTGTTAACAAATGTTTTTTTTTCAACAAAGACCTAGTATGAATTTGTAATCTGGAAGAAGATATACAAATTAATTTTCAGTTCGAAATTTGAAGTCCAAGATAGCAAAAATAATATAAAAAAAGTCGTAATCACATTGTAAAGAGAATGAATTTTGTGAGATATTATTATTATTGGTGAGTATTGAAGTAATACCAACAACAATATAAGGAAAAATATATTAGTACAATCTTGTGAAAGGTACAAAACACATAGGCCTTCTTCTCTTAAAAATATCAAGTACAACAAAAGAATACATTTGCCATTTCAGTATCTTGGAAAATTAACGTAAATAAATTTGTTTATTTATGTTGGGTTCAACGACGCTCTGTTATGATAGTGCAGATCTATTGGCGTCGGATGGATGATTAATGAGGTGATGGGATGATGAGATGAAGGTTCTTGGGTAATGGGAAGGATAGTGGGAAGCAAGCGGTCATGGCCGACTTATTGTAGGAACCATCCCGGCATTAGCCTAGACTACAGAGGGAAACCATGAAAAACCCCTGTAAAGATGGTCGGCGGCGGGGATAATGTTAATAAATATTAATAACAAAATGCCAATGTATGAAACGGTTTGATGATGAGAACAGAGCTACGTACCCTCCAGTTCTGCGGCTCATCCGGCGGCGAGTCGCTGCACCACACTGACACCCTCCAGTGGCCGTGCTTCAAACTAGCGCAGTGGTGGAAGTTGACGATCGACGGCTTCTTGAAGACGAGGCCAGACGGGCCGCACATCACGACTGGGCTCAGCTGCGTCTGTCCGTCTGCAGACAGTCGGGAATCCACGATCAAGACGTGACCGGGGATAAAACAATACTACTTCCATCTACCAAGATAGATATTCAACTAACAACTACCAATTTATTATTGAGAGTGTTTTTATTTAGTGAAAATGGTCTTTTAAATAAAACAGCACAAAATCTTGAACACGTAATCACATGTATTACACTATATAATTATTACAATAATCACACTTCAAATTTTTGACAAATTTTTGTGGTCAATTTTTGACCACATACAAAAATACAATTTTTGTGTTCAAATTGTATTTAATTTGAAACTACAAAATCTTGTTCTCAATTATCATCAGTATCACTATGAATATAATAATAATAATAACAATAATTTTATTTTCAATGTTGCTCAACGACCCCACCAACACCTCGGTTATTTGGGTTTATAATACCGTGATTATTATATATACTTCTATAGGAAACACTATTAGTGATACTGTACCTCTATGCATCGTTACCAGATCTATCGTTTTCCAGCTTCTATAATTCATTTTGTCAACTAAATCAAATTTTGTCAACTAATAACTATATAAAAAAAGTGATAAAATAAAATACTGTTGATTAATAATATTTTATTTTTAAGAATAAAAAAAAATCAATACTTCTACCAATGAATCAAGTAAGAAACTAATGAATTAACTAACAAACTACTAATGAACTTCTAACAGACTAATGAATTATAGTAAAGTGTACAATATTTCCAGTTCTACTCACCAGCTAGCTTGGGTCTATGCCTGTCTTCCTCAGCAGGGATATAACTGTTCTTCTGTCCCGATCAGTGTCCCTCAGGAAGTTCGGAATCCGGAAGGCAGGGAGAGCGTCCGGCGCTCGTAACGGTTGCCGTGGTGATGCAGTCCGGCTCGACCCCCACCAGGAGGCTGCCGTGGGGGGTGGTGGGGGGGCTCTTGGCCGCCATGTCGTAGGTCGAGTCGCCGCGGGAAGCTGGACATGAAAACAATGGTTCAGTAAAACCTCGAATTACGGACGACTCGATAAACGATCGAGTGCGATAGAAACGTCGTTTGAGCTAGTCCGGCCAATTCCAAAAGATCTATGTCTGTTTTTTGTATACGAGCTCATATAACGACGATCGCGATATACGACGATTAAAATGGTCCACAGTATCAAAACATGCAATCTACAACGAATTAATTGCAAAACTTCCACATAAATACTGTATTAAAATAGACACTCGTGCAAAATGCAGTCAAGCTCAAGCTCAGATCGCCTCACCGCTTCACTTCTCAGCTGGTAGGAAAAATCCTACCCGCCGACAAACCTAATTAGATGAGCGTAGCGAAGATTTTCATTCCATATACCGAAAAATTTTGGGCTTGGTTTTCATGTTTTTTTTTTTTGTTTTTTTTTGTTTTTTTTTTGTTTTTTTGTGTGTAATTTTGTACGCGGCATACAGGTCAGGAAAAAGTTTCAATCAACTCGGAACTTTTTTTACGAATTGGTGTTATACCAGAATAGGTTGGGATTGTTTTTCAGAAAAATCGGTCGAACGTTTTTTCCAGAAAAAAATTGGAAAGTATGGAAATTCCCCATAAGAATAGGCCGGGGGAGAGATACTTGAAATATTTTTTTTTCAAAAGCTCTCAAATTTATACTGAATGTGGGAAGAACTATCATACACATTTTAAGCGACTTATGGAACAATCGGATGTGAAATAACGAAGAAAACGCATTTTTAATGTACTTTTTTACACATCAATAAAAGCAATTAAGAAAGCAATTAAGAAACTATTAAATGTGAGCAACAAGTGTCACCAATAAATTAAAACGTTTAAAATCTGTGATGGATATGAAGAAGGCACTGGTATGATTGTTTGGAAACCAAGGTTTATATACCAACAGACAGCCGCAGTTTTTACACCTTTGAAGTGATCCATGGCCTGTATATGTACATTGAGCTGACAAATGTTCTTAATTCTACATTTCCATACTTTTAAGCTCATCTCACAACGCATATAAGGCGTTTTCCTAGTACATAATAATAATTATTGTTAAATTTATAACTGTACTGCATAAATGTTAATTGTTGACGACAATACAGTATCTTATTGTGATTAATTTTTCCTAAATCCTTCATCTTCCTATAATTAAAAAAAAAGGGATAAATTTCATTTATAACGACGATCGCGATAATACGACGATTTAACTGTCGCCCCTGAACGTCGTACTATCAAGGTTGTACTGTAATTAGCCACGTGATAAACGAGATTTTCATTAAAAAAATGAATGCGAAACTTTACGTGACGAATTCGCATAGCTGTTTCCATGATGTGCGACATAATTTCGTAATTCTAGCTCATCCTAGTGATTTCATTTTGAACTGAGTAGTGATTCTATCGCATCCTGGTGGGTTTCTTTGAAACTCGATGCACTCAAAGCACTGTCGACGCACTCGATGTGCCGTAAACGGAAGTAGACACTAGCGATAGGAGTAAAACCTGGAAACTAGTATTCTATTTTCGCCATTTCTTTTTTTCATTCGAAAAAAAGTAGAGTTTAGAAAAAGAGCTAAGAAAAATCAACAGTATAATTTTATTGAGTATGTTTGATTGTAATGAATTTTCATGATAGTAATCATTACCACCTGTTTTATGAACAATTTGTAATGAATAAATAAAATGAATACATAAATAACAAAGTACTCACACGAAGAGCAGTAGCTGCTGATGCTGTGATTGCTGTCCGAGTGTCCGTGCTTGGCGCCGGGGGGGTCGAGGGGGGGCGTGGAGGTGACGGGGCAGGAGGAGGAGGTGCTGGAGGTGGAGGGGGAGGTGGGAGGGTGCGGGGTGGACAGGTGCGGCACGTCGTAGTGGTGCTCGGAGCACGACCGCGACAGCGTGTTCTTGTGCTGGTCAACGTACGGGTACTCGTAGCACGGCGGCACCAACACGACGGACTGGGTAAGATCGGGAGGCTGTTGCAGCGACAGGTTCTTCTTGTCATCGTCGGGGAAATACTCGGCTTGGTATTCTGGAACAGATAATCAAAGTTTAGGTCATTTTTTGGTAATTATGTATTATAGGGAACTCGCCTATTTGAAGGGACACATTTATGATGTTTCAGAAATGGTGGCACATTTCGATTTTAAGGTCGTTCTCATGGTTTTCCCGTAATATAAAGGTACGAATTTATTAACATTTCTCCGTTTTTACAGCCATTTCACGTCAGAAACTAGTGTCATAACCAGCTGCTTGTGAACGTTGTTGCCATGTGTTTATTTCGCCATCCCAACCCCGTTTTTGAGCATAGAAGAGCATAGAAGCATAGAATGCTAAAAAATTAATACATCAAAATGAAACACATTCTGGCATTTTCGTCAAAAAATGTTCCAAAATAGGCGATTTCTCTGTAATACATATTTACATTTTTTTTTTCCTCACGTTCATAGTACGGTTGCGGTGACTTGAAGTTGTCGAGGGTTATCGGCTTATCGCTAGAGATGTATAAACCTAGCATCTATTTTTTTCTTCTCATAGCATTTATAATTTGGAAAATAGCACTTTGCTGCATTCTGAAATATTGTGTTTTGTAGTGCAATAATGTTGTGTAGCATAACAACAGCATGGTACTGGTAAAATCATTAAACAACATTCAATAGGTATACAAGAAAAACACGTCAATTGATGTTTTTGGAAAAATCATGTCCAGCACTAGTTTAAACCTTTGCCTCATCTGCCACCTACATTTGCAATTGAACTTTTGTTCTCAAAACTTTGCACCCTTTTACTCCCCAATTGATATAATTTTACCAAAGTATGGCACCTATAATGCTTCTATTCTGAATATAGCATTTATATCGCCAATACGTTGAAATGTAGTGGAATCAGACATTTGTAGCAGTTTGTCGCCTTCCCAAAAACATGATCAAACATTGCCAAATGTATTGAAACATGAAGAAATACTAGAAAAACAAGTACTTTTATTTTTCATCGCTTTTATAGCAATAGCTATTTTCACATGGTATTTCCCTGCCCGTCAGGCAAGCTATCACGGCCTCGCTAACTCTCAATGCCGCCCGTGTTATTTCTTACGTCTTCCCTGGTCTATTATATACCATGTATTTGGGTTATCATGGTTGATACTACCGCATCTGGAATAGCTTAGAATTGTCTTTCACAAATAATACAACTTCCAAACTATAAATACTTCTGAGGCTGAGTTTTTATATTACCAACATTTTTCTGCAAGATGTGCTCTGAATTTGGGAATTGGGATTCCCATACATTAATGGGATGTCATTAATAAGATCTGATGTGGGGGGGGGGGGGGGGGGGTTGTTGACAGGAGGAAGTACATGATTTAAACGAAACACATGTTTTTGGGGTGTTTCAAATTTTGGGGTGTTGGGGTGTTTCGATATTAATTTAGTACAGTGTATGTTTTGTAGTAATTATTTATGAACAAATTTAAAACATATTCGAAATTCTACACACATTATATCAAATTGATATCACCACTTTTATTAGTAATTCAATTCAGATTTTATATATTTGAGAAAAATATCTTACAATAGTAAAATTCGATTATTTGAATAATTTCAAATACATACAGTTGATCAAAGTCTTATAATTAATTAATAAATTAGGTTGAGCAGATGCACATTGATTAGGTAGGTTTACATTTGAGAGGTTTATATTAAATTTTGAAAGCTGGATAAACTAAGAAACGTCAATCAAATTCACATTACGATTTTTACCACTGCCATTGCGGTTTCAGGTTACAAAGGAGAATGAAATAATAGATGAAAGATACAGTAAAAATGTAGACTATCTAATCGAGACACATTTATTTGAATTCAGTTGAACCCTTTCCAACAATGGATGAGTGTAATGATATCCCTGACTATTAGAGTCGACAATCCAGACTAACTAATTACACCAGTTACTGAGGTCAAGAAAGATTAAGGTCAAACACATTAGAGTTCGGGACAACTTCTTGGAAAATCCATTATAAAGAAAAAGACCAAATAACATTTTATTATCTCTACTCCAAGAAATATCACAAAATCCCACTAATCAAAGATATTTCAAACTGATTTATTAGACAATTCATATTTATTATTTTCGAAACAATTAAAATCTTTAAACTTTCACCTTCTAGTGATAGATTTAATAATATATTAATCAAAATGTTTTTCAGCCAATAGCAATAAAGTCAGTCAAAACGAGCCACACTGATTGGCTGAACGTTTAACCCATAACCGATGTTTATTATCACTCAAGTGACATGATTTAATACGTTGATTATGAATATTCTGAGAGGTTTATGACAATTTCACGGAAACGCTCGTTAAATCAAGAAAGACGAGGTTGGGGGGGGGGGGGGGTAGTTGAACTCTTTGCCCTTTGTTGCTCATTAAACCAACAGACTGTCATATCCAACCCCCGAACTTTGTCACTCCCCCCCCTCCCCCACCCGCTCTGTTTTAGAGTGGCACGCCAGCTCCTGATAATTAGGCCTCCTGTCACTCACAGCAGTAATCTTGTTGACTAAATATAGGAACCGTTGATTAACAGAGATAAACAACTCTGGTTTTACTCAGTCCTAACTGGAAGCTTCCGTTCACGTTTAATAAGAAAATATATTTTCTATCTCGAATCTGAATTTCGGTGGTGCATATTTCAGTGTGATTGAATCCGGTTTTGTGTTACTTCCGGTTCTTCAATACTCGTTCAGCACAGCATTTAGGTCAAGACTGGGTTTATCTTGTACAGGAATGCGCCCCATGGATGTGGAGTCGAGTTCTGTTGTCTTGAACGCGAGTCATCTTTTGATATAACTATATTTTACTAGGCGTATACGAGTCGATAGTTAGTGATAAGCCGGAGAAACTGGATAAAATATATATACCTATTTTTTCAGGTGATAGCATCGCTATAGTGATGCCTCGATCAAACGATCCTACCTTGTCACCTGAATTTAGAGATATAATGACTTTTGTCAAATTTCCGATGTTCATAATATTCAGCCACTTTTGAGAATAATATGATATCCATTTATTGTCAATGTAAATGATGACTAACTATTAAATATGCACTTTTTCTCCCGCTCGAGATTGTGTGTATGTGTCAATCAGCCAGTACATGCTTGTTTTTCCGTCAACAGAAGAATGTCCAACAACATAATAAACACAAATAACACCGCTATGTTGGTATAAAGCTCTCAGATTTGTACCCGATGATTGTACCCCCCGTGAACCCAATGGAACATCTATGGTATTTTCAGGGACATTCATTTTTCAGGACGAGATTTACAATTAGAAACACAACTTAGGATTGGAAAGTTTCACACGTTTTCAGAATCATTCAGTATACCTTCATCTTCCGTGGATAACCACATTATCGTTAATCGTAAATATATGATTTTTTTTTTTTTTTTTTAATATTGCTTAACGACCCCACCAACAGCTAGGTTATACGGGGGTACGAATGAAACGATGAAGTGATGATAGGTGAAAGGACGTTTACTCGAACCCACGCCCAACGGTGACTTCAGTTACTACCGCTAGCGATAATTGACTTAGCCACCGGGGCGGCTGACAATACTGTTTCCAACTATAACACATCATCTTGTATTATTTCCGCTTCCTTTAATTCAGTCAACGAACACTATATACCTGCATGCAGCTGAGTGTCAAACTATACTTTACGATTAACAATTAAAATTATAACATAAATCTATTCTATAATTATAATAAGTTAATAACTATCAAGTTGATTTTCCTGGTCGTTAAAATTGAACGACTCACGCCGTCATTCGAAGTGAAATTAAACGCTTTTGATAGGTGTGATAAAACGACGGTGTAATGACTTTATACTGATCTATAAAATATGAATAATTAATGGACCTATTAATAGTTTGTATAAAGCGATAACTGGTGAGTTGGTAGCAGTGTGTTTTAATACACTATTAAATGATATCTTGGGCCACGAATTAATAGCTCCAATAAACACTTGATAATTATTATTTGAGATGACGATTAATTTCTAAGACGGTTTTTATTGAAGATCAGATTAAATGAGCATTTTAACTGTGGGTGGTTTTATTTTAGAGTTCCCATTATTATTTAAATTACAAATCGAATCAAATAAATCTATCCTGGTGTCAAATTTGATTGTCATTCATTTAAAATAATTTATAAATAATTATTTATATAGGTGAGAAGACCGCCTCGGAGTCTCAAATCAACCGAGAAATGTAGCTTTAAGACGGAATTACTAATTAATAATAGTCTTAACTTGGTTAATGTATACATCAAGATGTCAATGTGATTTAAAAAAAAGGCAAAAATACAATTTTTACCGAAATAAGTCGAATACTTTTTTCATCATATTTGATAATTAGGTCGATAGCAAAATTTTTTTTTGAATAATTTGTTATAAGTGCTGGAATTACCAACATGGGAGTAGCTCTAACTGGTAGTTTAAAGTTGTTATCGCCATGGTTACCTATGCTATTTGTTATCACAAACTCTCAGATATCAATTGGACTTGGTAATACCGGCCCTAAATCCACCAAGATTATATATATGATGTGAATATTCTAATTATTTTATGTTACGCATGATCTCCTTCTATTGACTTTGTTTTACATACATTATATAATAAAATATCTTCTAAAATACATACATTAAATTATTCTATACAAGTGAACTATTGTGTTTTCAAGTGAGAGAAATTAATTACAGCTTGTCAATTATAATATCACACTCGCGTGTACCGATGTAGACATTAGAAGTTAAAGACACAGAAGGCGTCGAAACGAGGCGAGACGTTTACAAACGCTACACATCGTCTCTTTGATGTGTGAATAAACCGCAGAACAAATACAGTCCCGAACAAATGAAACCGTGCCACAGAGAAAGATGATACAGCTTCTGAACGTAACATTTAGATCTACTTGGAAAGGAAGTTAGGAACAGGAGCTTCAAATATATGTGTTATAAAATTTGGAATTAATTTTGAATACCGGTATCTCTTTTTAAAAAATCATAATCATTCTTGAGCTTCTTTTGTTGAAATGAAATGATCACATTGTGCTACTGAATTTAGTTCAATATATACTTACACAAATTTTATTTAAATATTCAAAATAAAATCTCAAAGTTTCTATTGAAAAGATATGTTGGAATTATCAAATTGTGTTGTGGAATTTTTTTTGATGAACTGAACAATAATTCAATTTGAATTGTTGGAAATATTAGAATTGAAAATTCAAAATCATCATTTTTACTAATTCAGTCATTGAAAATATACCTACTATCACAAAATAATGGTAGGTAATACAATTATCAGACAATATCGTTCAAATACTGTCAAATTAAACAACTTCACAATAATAAACCGACTATGAATTAATTAATACGAATAAACAAGAAAAAGGAGCGAAATGTTAATTACAACATAAAACATAGCCCGAGTCGCAGGCTGTCAAAGCACACAGAAGGCGTGAAGACGTATTAAACCATGATCCGGTGCGTTGCGTTGCGTCGACTTGAAAGCAAACCGCAAAACGTGAATAATTACGAAAACGGCGCGTCTTGAAAAACGCATGACAAATGACACCGCTGCTTGGATAAATAATAGAACTCCACCGCCAGATGGGAGCTGTGCAATGTCAACATTTGCTTTAAAACACGGGGGGGGGGGGGGGGGGGGGGGGGGAGGGGGGGGGGCTGAGCATCATCTAATTATTTCCTCGAAACACACAGATGATTATAATTAATGATGAGTGTTTTTATAAGCGTAAAATCAGAAGAATTTCCGTTTTTTTTTTCGTTTGAATGATTTCGAGTTCTGTTGGGGATTCACGCGTAATTGCACGGACATCTATATTCTGTTTTTTTAATTGTAATTATAAGTATTTGTTCTTGATTTATAATTGAATAAAGGAAAGGCACGTAACGAATTAAAAATAGATACATGCCGTTAAGTCTTCGTTGAGTGTAAAAGAGAGAAGATAAAAAGTGAGATAAATTGTAAAATTTGATAATTATAGAAGAATAATTAATTCTTTAATCGAAGCTAGCAAATAACGTTTGAAGTCATTTAATTGAATTCATCAAACAAGTTGCAATAATCTGGTTGAATAGATCGAATATCATAAATGTAGGCCTATGAAGTAGCTTTACGATTTATCTTTGTCCCACATTTGTATTGATGAGGAAATATTTTGAATTTCACCTGACTAAATTATTATTCCAACGTACCGGTATTTGTATCAAATGTATTCACAAAAAAAGTTGAACATGAGCCATATTCTCCAATAATTACTGAATAAGTGAATAATAATACATACACAAATAATTCCAACCCGGCACCTCCACCCATATAAAATAACAATACTATTTTTGAAAGCTTTCCTAATTTTCTGAAGGGGGTGCTTACACAAATCGACAATTTTATCTTCACTATTTTTTTCTATGTTCATAAGCCAGTAGTCAGATAGTTCACATCTCCGAGATAATTTTATACTCTTCAATTACTGTGACATTTTAGTTTTGTGAAGTCAATCAGTTTTGAGATAATACGTCATTGAATACCAAGAATGTGATGAGATTCACCGACATATTCTCTCAAAACTGAATGAATTCGATGAAATGGAATGTCATATTAATTGAAGATTATAAAATTATCTTGGAGTTGTAAATATTTCATTTAATAACACTGGTTTTTGAATGAAGAAAAAAAAATAGTGAAGGTGAATTTCTATATTTTTATAAGCACAATGCACGGACCCCCTTAAATTCTACGCTCACACACCGTTTAACGACCTACCAACGACGTGTTTGTGTAACTCTACCTATCTGTGTCATGTATCTTCTTTATAATCACAAACGATATTATAAATGGCTGATATTCTAGCGGGTTGCAACCGAACACCGCGCGCGGGCCTCGAACGAGCGCGGGTCTCGAGTAATCTGTGCCGTGGCACTGAAACTGGATTAAAGCTGAGCTTATGTGAGCTTGGCAAGGCTCAACATTTGATGACAGAAACAAAAACCAAAACTCATTATCCTGATGATAATGATGATGATGACGGGGGGAGGGGGGGGGGGTTGATCTCGACGCTTAAACCGTATCAAAGCTTCATTATTATCATCCGGTATTAGACTGTTGTTATTGTTGTTGTTGCATAATAGAGCATTACGGAACTAGAGTCGACAAAAATTATGCTTAATGGAATTAATGATATTTAAAATTTGATGTAAAAATGCATTATTTCAACAATAGGGATATGTGTGTCACATGACCATAGCATGTCGATATATTCAGTGCAATAACTTTCATATCCAATATAGATTATATTATATATAATTTTTTGGAATATTACATTTGTTTTGTCCTCAACGGTACATATTTGTTGCGTTTTCCAATAGAAAATTCCAAAAGTAGAACTGCTATGAATAAAAAAATGTTAGTGTTTACTCCATTGTTGCCAACAATAGAACGAGTAATCACTCTTCAGCGCCATTTTCACTTAAAATCTCCAACTACAAAATGGACATCAATTTTTCAATTCACCAACAAAAACTCATTTTGTTGACCACTCTCCCAAAAGATCACGCCATACACAATAACCACATGGGGTGTACAACAATAACACACTCCCCTCCCAAACAAAGAGAACAAGAAGTAATTATTGTTAGGTTGTCTTACCGGAAGCTGCCATGTTGTACATGCTGTGGTCACGCCCCTTCCGTCTGAGCATGCGCACGAGAAACACGGCCAGTACGGTGAACACGGTGAAGGCCACGGCCAGGCCGATGTATAGCGCCACATCCGTTTCGACCTCGGCGCGGGTAGCTGCGGAAAAGGAAGGCAGTCGTAGTTTAAGAAAAGAGCCACAGGGGGTACGAAAGAGCAGTACGAAGGGATGAAAAATCGATGTGTCGTGAAGATATGTGAAAGGGAAGAAATGGTGAAAGGAAATATAGTGGAAAATTCTTAATGGATGTTTGTGGAGATTACACAGAAGTAAATGAAACACTATATATATATATATATATATATATATATATATATATATATAGACTGGAAACAAATTACAAAAACTAGTTAACTTTTGAAGTAAAAAGCTAAAAGGAAGAACTTATATTAATTGACACTTCAAAGGGTGTAGTGGTTTTTATTTCACACATTTCATTAACTAGTTTTTATAATTACTGAAATTTCTACCAAATTCTAGAAATTAATAAAAAAAAATACCATCACACATAAGTCTGATGATTACTCAACTCGAAAGAGTCGAGTTTCTTTCTTTCTGACCAGTGACATGAAAAACGAAGCGTCCAATACAAACGCTACAGACACGATTTTTCGTGCTACAATAATATGCAAGTTTAGGTTAGTTTGGTTAGCCTATAGAATGTTGTATTGTATTGTATTGTATTTTATTAACAGCTTGGGAAACACCAGGATTTACAGAGGCAAATATTTCCGGTGGTTGAATGATGACGTACCTAAGTATAACCTAATTAATTCAAGTATAAAAAGAATTGAATGGTTGAGTTTGTTGAACTAGATTAATTTGGGTTACTTTAGGTTTTCGGAATACTGTCTAGCACTAGCGAATGCCCATAGAAGCATTTAATTTGATCTGATTTATTCATCTGGGATCAGGTAGTATCAGTTATCCATATTCCAGAACATTCTTGTCTACAATGGCTGTCTAAGAAATATCTTAGCACAAACTTGGAAAGAAACAAACACTCGACATTTGGAATGACACCACAATATTCTAGTTGATGTACTTTCCACGGGTTCTTGTGTACCCTGGTATATAAACCGACCGTCTCCCATATCCATTTATACTAACTATCGTCAGTGTCGACCCATCATCTCTCTCTCTCTCTCTCTCTCTCTCTCTCTCTCTCTCTCTCTCTCTCTCTCTCTCTCTCTCTCTCTCGCCCAGAAACGTGCCACAAAATTATCTTCATCTTATATCCAATATCAAACAAAGACATTAACAAATTATTGCCTATATTATTGTTATTATTTAACGACATCTCTCATCTAGAAAGGTCAACGCACAAAATGTCACAGAAACAAGATACGATGTAAATAAAATAGACGAGCATAATAAAAAAAAAAAGAATAAAATGAGAAGGGGTTTTTGTCTAATAATAAAAGAATCGTCACAGTGTAATAAAAACGCTATCCTCAATTCCCCGTTCACTGATTGGATGAACTGTGCTAGACCGGAACCGGAACCAATCGGCGTTAATCACGTGGCCCTAGTAAGGGCAATTAGTTGCCGCCAGGGGCGCGATGCGATCGACTACAATTGCCGGATGAGTCGCCGTGTACGGTGAATTGGAAAAGACAAGATAAGAGATATATGACGCGAGGGGGAAGAAAGGGGAGAGACAATAAAATGTGGATATTTGGGAGTAAGTGTGAAGACAGAAATGCGTTTTTAGCCCTTCTTTTTGTTCGTGTCACGTGACTAACGGGGTATCGTTGTTATCTGATAAAGAAGCGAAGAGACAAAGTGTGTAGAAAAAAAGCCCAAGGCGCCGTTTTGATGACTGCATTGAGAACATGATATGAAAAAAGGAATTATTTGCTTTCGAAAAAGAATAAAATGTGCAGAATAATAACGAACCAAGAAGGGTATCAGTTTGTGTAGTGGTGTGAATTGAGATTCAGGACACCGGGGTTCAGTTCCCGGCGGTCGCACATTCGTATTGAGCGAGCTTTCTCGTGTCCCCTTCTGAATACTGAAACGGTTTCAGCCCACGACACATTCCTTGTTACATTCAATTTGAATTATAATATGTGGACAAAAACACTATAATTATTATACCTGGCCTATATTGAAGAGAAAATAAAGTACACTCATAGTGTAATGAACCACCTCAATCCATGTGACAATCCTCTTTTAGAAGAAAACAGAAATTAGACAGAAGAAAATCGAATAATAAGATGAAGTACATGAATTACCAACGTGGGAGTAGCTCTAACTGTTAGTTAAGTGTTGCTATTACCATGGTTACCCATGCTTATTATGTTTTTATATATGTTTTTACTAACTCTCGTAATGTTTCAACTGGACTTGATAATCAATTAATAAAATAGAATAAGATCAATCAATAAGAATGAAGATATAATATTTATCTTACTCCACACATGTGCATTACCTTCGAACTTATTTGTTTACTAGTAACTGTTGAGTTAGTTACAATACAATACAAATAATTATCTCCTCAGGGGTATTAGTTATCGCCCTTGTGGTGCCCTCTCCGAACGATCCTACACTCTCAACACTATCCTCAAGTGTTGAACATATCCTTTGTAAGAAACTTCCGCTGTTAATAAAAAAAATGAAGTTGCAGAGCAATAAAACCTCTAAACCAAGTATTATTAATATGTTACAACAACACACAGTAAAAGAGTGTGGTGTGTAAGTTGGTTTTTACCCCACTCAGCGCTAGTGTCGTCTCCACACACACACAAGTCCCGACTTCTTGTGATATACAACCCTATAGGCCTAAATAAGGGCTGCGATCAGCTGTAGGGAATTAAAGAGCGCCGTGGTATAGCGACGGGGGGGGGGGGGGGGGGGGGGGGGGGGGGGGGAAATAGAGAGAGGGGTAGAAGAGAAAGTGACAAATCAATAAAGTAACGCTCAATTAAAAACGAGTGCCTTTTTGGGTGTCATGAAACCACAAGAAGAATTAATCAAAAATTAACGTTTTCGATTCCCATCTATAACAGTAAACTTACCGTGAATGACGAACGACATACCGGTATATATATATATATATATATATATGTAGATATATATATATATATGTATATATATATATATATATATATATATATATATATATATATATATATATATATATATATATATATATATATATATGTATATATATATATATATATATATATATGTATATATATATATATATATATATATATATATATATATATATATATATATATATACATATATACACTGGCGTCGGAACCGGGGGGGGGCAGGGGGGCAATGCCCCCCCCAACTTTCGGCCAGGGGGGGGCAAGGGGGGGCAAGAAAAAGGTCTTGCAAAAAAAATTGAAAAGACGAGAAATAGAAAAGACGAAAAAAAGAAGGAAGAGAGAAGGAAAGAAAGAAAAAAAAAAGAAAGAAAGAGTAGGAAGGAAAGATGTAGACCTATTTAGATAGATAGAATCGTACATGGATTCATATTTCACATTGCATAGAAAATCAAATATCAGATGGGCACCTTCAGTTTTAGGAGAAAATTGATTTTTGCATCTAAATCTCACCTGGAACACGTTGAACCATATTGAAGAAGGTGTGATTTGAAGGAATTTGGCGTACTGTTTTGGAATGATAGCTCTGGTAAGTAGTTATTAGTTATCAGAAAACAACAAACAACCCTACCGGCAGTGCCTCTTTCAGATATGAATTATTCATTACAATTTTTGTAAATTTTGTAAATTTCCAAAACTCCAACAATCGTAACAATGACAATACAATGAAATGGAGAAAGGGAACTTCCAATAAGGGTCGTTCGGTGACTGCCAGGGGCGTCAAATTTAAGGGCGCTATCGGCGCACATTTGTAACATTCTATTAATAATAATATGCCATAAATCGTATTCTATTTTACTTGTGCATTATTGGGTGGAGAAAATGTTATCATTCGAACAGCATTGTTATCGAAAGACAGATTTTTCTTGGATCAGCCATTCAGCAAAACTAGCTCTTACCACACTAAAGAATTCATGAATTCCAGAAATTTCGTCCAATTCCCAAACCCGTAGAATCGTATTTAAAAAGATAAATTCACAAAAATTTCCCTGCGGGGCTTGGTTCCTCCCTCACTCGCATTCACTTTCACTATGCGCATATAGTTTTTGGGGCTCATAATTTAGTCCTTGTCCGTGGCGCTAAAATGAGCCAGAATGACCCTGCAGTTACAATAACTATGTTTGGCAAATATCAGTTGGGCACATCTAGTTCTTCAAAACAATTAATTTTGTCATCTAAATCTTATCTGAAACACGTTAAATCGTGTAAAAAAAAAGGGTAATTTGAAAAAATTCCCTGCGGGGCCAGAGGGGGTCCTTCCCCATTGCCCCCCGCGGGTCGCATTCTTCGCGTAAACTGGCCTTTGTACAACTGTCCTTATATGGCATTTTCTTTTCCAAACTGAGATCCCCCCCCCCCCCATCTTGGTATTCTCAGTATTTTGTCCTTCTATCCTGAAAAATACCCACATGTTATTGAATGTGTGGCACCCCATACTTCCTTCCTCCGCGGGTCGCAATTTTTGAGCTTGCCCCCCCCTACTTTGAAAACGTTCCGACGCCCCTGCATATATATATATATATATATATATATATATATATATATATATATATATATATATATATATGTATATATATATATATATATATATATATATATATATATATATATATATATATATATACATATATATACATATATATATATATATATATATATATATATATATATATATATATATATATATATATATATATATATATATATATATATATATATATATAAATCGATATCGAAACGCAATATAAAATAACAGCCCAGACATTAGCGTTGTCAGAATCTAACCGATTGATAAGTAATTTATATCGTTACTATAAAACGATATACGATATGTCGAATGGTATCGAAAAACATTCTATTCGTGTTTTTTTTTGGTATATAAACTGTAATGTCGTCAATTTTTTTTTATCGTTGAAATGTTAATAGTTATTCGATACGCTAGTATGTATGCGTTTGGTGGATAAACGATTTAAGTGCTTTTATCACGTTTTTGTTTGCGCTGGATAGGTTATACGTATTGGTAAATGTAGATCTCTGTAAATAGTTCGTATAACAAGCGAAGCGGGCGCTAGTGTAGAGATGAACATGGTAAACTAATGCGGAACTTTATAGTGTAGGCCTATGTGTATAGTTTATAATGCTGTAATGTAGAAGCTGAATGCCTATAAGCCTGTTTACATTGTTTCTAGTGATAAATAGTTTGGCGGGTATTTACTTGGAATAGGAACTCAAACTATCATATCTTTGGTGATGAATGAGTTCGAATGTAGATTATATGAAGAAGAATGAGGCACGATTGTATGAGACTGGTGAATTTATTCAATACATGAATAAAGGTTATGATCGAAAGCGATGTTATTTCAATTTTTTCATAGAATAAACATGTGGACAACACAAATTGAAATTGTGTCTCAAAATATTTCATCAAATTTAGTGTAGTTTAGTTTAGTTTAGGTATTCATTTTTACAGCTTTGGAAGTTAGCACATTTAACAACTCTTAACTCTAGTTATATAAATACTATTTCGGTGGCTGTAGGAATCTACTCTGCTCTATTTTGACAAAGTTATAAATATTGATATACAGTAAGAATATAGTGAACAATAATAATATAATAGACAATAATGTGTATAAGAAACTAGAGGATTGACATATTTTGAGGCCTAATCTACTCTACATGGTCTAATATTACTTATATAATGCATGTGATTTTTTGATTATTATGTTGGGGTGGTAATCGGCAGTCCAAACGATCCTAGTTTCATCCATAGCCTTAATTGGGGAACAAAAAATTTGTATAAAGTTTTGATGTTATAAAAAGAAAAAAATGCAAAGTGATATACTAAGCTATGTGGGGATGAAAAAATTCGTGAAAATGTAAATCCATATAAATAAATAAATTTGGAACACTGATTTTCAAAGGGATATTTCCATGTGGGAGCTACCGGCCTACCGCTATACAGATCACCGTGTCAGGAAAGTTTCCAGCAAAGAATCTCATCACAAAGTAACTCCACGCGAATTTCCTTCCCACTTCCAATGCACTTGAAACGAGAAGCTAAAACATCTCACTTTTGACAAATGCACGATCATTAGAGCCGTGCTCGCCGAACATGCCTTATCATTTGTTGGATATCAAAGGGACCGTGACTTGCAATAGAATGAGATATTGATGTAATTTATGTAGTCTGAAAATGACGTGGAAATGGCGTCGCGAAATGTGCTTTCCAATCGACTTGTTTTCAAGTTAATCTCAAGTCATAAGGGACATATCTGCATGTCCCTTTATTTATAGTGCAATGGCGCTCATATATCTTAGTTATCATTATAGTGCTTCGTTCAACCATAATTATATGAATCATACAATTTTGCATAGTTCAAATTTACATTTTGACCAACACTTCAGGCATTTTGAGAGAGATAAAATGAAAATCTCCATTTGAGAAACTATTTAGTTCAGAAAGGACTAATGTTATGTTAGAGTCGATATGTGGAGTGTATACGATCGCCCTTGCGGTCTCGTCAGAACGATCCTAACTCATAATCCACGGCCTCGATTGGAAATACGAGAAAGTTTAAACTCTTTGATGGACTTAGAGCCGATTGTACCAACTGATGATTAAATATTAATCAGTTAATCATCACTTAAAGTCCACAAATAACATATGTATCCAAGGGTAATAACAAGTTAATTTGCTAATTTTTGCTTAATTCACTCATCATCGCTTGGTACAACCGGCTCTTACGAAAGTTGGTTTTAATAAAAATGATAACGAATGACTTTTACAAAGATTATTGTTCCGGTAACATTTATTGACGAATAATGAAATTCCACATCTATTTGACTTGATGTACTTCTATTTTTACGAATAATAAAAAAAAACATTCAAACTGTTTCACAACAATGTGAAAACACAAAATATCAACCGTTCGTATTAATTTTCGTACCACTAGACACTTTAAAATGCGTTATAGTGCGTATTGAATATCAATATATTTGAAATCCATCAAGAAGGAAATCCATATCGAACTACACAACATACCTGGTAGAAATAATATTTTTATATTTGATTTGCTCGCGTAATGCACTCAACCACGATCCAGGCCAAATCAACTGGGCTCGACAAACAATACACCGCTATTCAAACGTCAAACGACTCAATTAAACAGAAGACTCGAATAGAAAAATAATTCGAAACGTCCCGAGTATACGCTAAATTGAAATTGCATTGTTGTCCTTGTAATTAAATGACCGTAATATCAATGAAGGGGACAGAGAAGGGAGAAGCAAGAGGTGAAGTGCTTTTGTGGACATTCTAAAATTAATTCAGAGAGATTTCATTTATAATAGAAAACAATTCTAATACCATAACACAACGTCTCTCTCTCTCTCTCTCTCTCTCTCTCTCTCTCTCTCTCTCTCTCTCTCTTCCTGTATTTCTAATCATTCTAGTTATCCCTTATGCTGTTTCCATTTAGCATGGTGAATTATTGTCATCACTGGCTGCTATCAGGAGTCCAATTATGTATGGAAATTCTGGTGTGGGAATGGAAGATGAAAGCCTTTGCAGTGATACATACAGCATGCGTGGCGCAAATACAACTCTGCGAGCTGATTCAGAGAGAGAGAGAGAGAGAGAGGGAGAGAGAGAGAGAGAGAGAGAGAAACGTGCAAGAACACAAGTCTAGGCTTGGCACACCTATGTTACTTTTTTATATTGGGTTTAACGACGCACAGGTTCCTGGATAATGGGAAGGATAGTGGGAAGGAAGCGGTCATGGCCGACTTATTGTATAGGAACCATCCCGGTATTAGCCTAGACTACAGAGGGAAACCATGAAAACCCATGTAAAGATGGTCGGCGGCGGGGATCGAACCGGGTTCGGAATTCCCCTCGTCTCCCGGATCACATGAAGCGAGCGCGTTAACCACTGCGCTGCATGTGCCGGTATATATATATATATATATATATATATATATATATATATATATATAACTTATTCCCACATGATAATAATAAAAAATCCCATGGCATTGTCATTCAATTAGTTAATATAGATAGAGAGAAGCCACAATAAAAATAATTTGATTTCTATTTCACCAGTTTGCTGCATGTATAGTGTTCGTATGCTGCTTTGAAGTGAAACATGATATTATCGGACCAACCTCGTCTCTATTCAGTTGCTATGGTTACTATAGTACGCACGTTAACAATATTATAATTGCAATCTGAAATATATACTCCGGCAATTAATTTTAATGAACTTTGTAAATGAAATTGGATATATTTTCACGAAGTTTTTATGCCTATAAAGGGAAATAATACAAATTGGAGAAATAATTCTCTTTCGGTTGTTTGTGATTGTTATTGTGCTAGATGAATAAATATTCAGACATCCATTTTGATTTAAAATATGAATCAAGAAATAATTAATAAAAGGAATCGAGATAGATATTGAGGATACAAATCATAATTGAAATATTTTTACAATGATGATAAAAGTAGCAGTAATTGATAGTCGAGATGTTGAAAAGATAAATATGTATAATGTAATATCAACGGAAAAAAAACACCTCTCTCCATTCATTGGGTGAACCAGCACTTCAAAAATTGGTCAAAACTTGTCATAAAAGTGGTCAAAAGTATCATAATATAATTGAAATGATAAAAATAATAAAGTGAGGCTTGAGTCAGATAACTTGCCAGTTTTCGACCGCGGACAGTATGATAGACCGACAGTGGTAGGCGGACAGTATGACATACGGACAGTATGACAGACGGACAGTATGCCACTATGATAGAATGGCAATATGACAGCATGGCAGTATGTCAGTGTGACAATATAACAGTATAGCAGACGGACAGTGATAGGCGGACAGTATGACAGACGGACAGTATGACAGACGGACAGTATGACAGACGGACAGTATGACAGTATGATAGAATGGCAATATGACAGCATGGCAGTATGTCAGTGTGACAATATACCAGTATGGCAGACGGACAGTATGACAGTATGACAGACGGACAGTATGGCACTATGGCAGTATGGCAGTGGACAGTGAGCTAATTCACCTGCCTTTTAACCTTTGACCCCCTTCCCGCCCACACCGCATCTGCCGAGCCCGTTTAGCCGAGGAACTAATTACAAGATCTATCAGCACAACGTCCAAGAGATCTGATCTCGTGCGAGGAATTCAAGATATGTAATTATGTAATGTTACATGGTCTCAGTTTCAGATGAGTAACGGCGCTCGACATTGGTTCTATGCTAAGACATGGAATGGGAATGAATTTCAACTATGTTCTGATATTATATTATAGTTCGCCAAAACTAATATGTGAAGTAGAAGAAGTTATGAATATTAATATATAGCATGTTTTGATAACAATGTTAGTTGTTCAGTCTATTTGATAATAATTATTACAGTGAGATACATGTAGGCCTACATAGAACTTACATGATAACAATTGGTTGATTTAATAAGTAATACAATCTTGGAAATTCTTCAAATATGAGTTATATACATGACTATACATAATTCGATAATTGTTTCAGTAAAAATGTTCTGTTAATAAAAGCTGTTGTATTAAAACTAAAGCTTATGAATCCTCATAAATAAGTGTTGATTGAGAAGTGATAATAGAATAACTAACGAAGTTTTAATTGTTACAACCAATATTGAAGACAAATAGTCAAATACATACAGAAATCTTGTCTGATTTATTATCTAACAGACGTAAAAGTCTAATTCTAATCTCACTCTCTCTCTCTTTCTCTCTCACTCACACTCACTCTAACAGTAACGTGATTTATGCACTAACGGCACATATATCGACTTGAACACCAAACCGTATATTTAAAATAAGAACGTCCATCATTCAAAAACCCACAATCTTGTCAACCCGATAAAAAAAAAATCCTCTCATTGTTTCAAAAAATCCTTTCTTCTCGACCGCATCACGTTTTTCTATTCTTGTGTGCGTTTTTTTTCTCTCTCTCACTTTCTCTCTCTGATTTATCACTTTTTTCCCCATCTTTTTTCATTGTTTTTTTCTTTCTAATTGCCCCCGTGCTCGAATGTTGCCGTCAGAGATTTGTGGTTGCTATGTTCACACATGTCATCTTAGCAATGTGGATAAAAGGGCTGTAAAAATAGAACGGTGTGAATTAAGCGCCACGCCATAGCTGTGTGTTTCTGTGCAGGGACGTTTTATAATTAAAATGGTAGACACTGTTTTTTTCTGAGAAGAAAGTATTGTAGTGTTTAATCTTGAGCGTGATTCTGTTGACTATATATAACGAGAGAGACGGAGACAGAAGAAGCTGACGATAGGCCTTGACAAGAGGAGACAGAAGAAGCGGCGTTGTGACGAATAAAGAGAATCAATTAATTCTGGGAAGCGTTTTAAGATGTGTGAAAAGAACAAAGTCGAAGTGGAAAATGGAAATAGTTTTAAATGAGGCGTTTGAACGAAGAGGTGACTTTCAGAGGTCGAAGAACATAAATTATTAGAGTTCTATTTTCATTCAGTTTAATGGAATGACTTAGTTAGAAATGTTCGAAACTAAAACATATTTGATTCACAATTCCGTGTTTTTGTAATCGGTGGAGGTGCCGTGTTATCAGTTTAATTTGATATATCAAAATGTTTGGAAAAGAGAGTCTATTGTTTGATACAATTTCATACCGAATAATTTTAAATACTTTATCCACATCGAAACTTGATATAAAATTATTTTCCCCTATTAAAGCTAAAGATGGCCGCGTTTCGAAGCGGTACCTATCGGTTGTTTCAAGATTTTGTGGCAGTCTTGTCAACAATATAAATGATTATCTCTGGGTTATTTTGAATTGAAAACAATGAACTTTGACACCAGGACTACGCTGCCCGAAACTGTACTTCATATTTCTTTTCTTCTTCTTTGTCTTACAGGTTCCAAGCAGTCCGAAACACATTACTCCAACACTAATATCACATTATAACACACAATTCATCAGATTGTAATATTACATTGAGAATACGAAATAAAAGTGTTGTAAATAAATATTACAATTAAATACAATAACTGCGTGTATCCTGGAGTTCTTTGACAGTACACAAAAAGTAAAATATAATGATTTGAATCAATTGTATAATTGTATCCAAGAAAGATAAAGTTGCCGATCGACCGTCTCATCTACTCCACACCGCTAACGCACGGGTGTTTCGAGCCTTTACCTACAGTCGAAAACCCGGCACCTCCACCAAATGTTATACAAATCGATATTACATATAATAGTTCATCAACACCTCATCCTGAACAAGTATAATAGTTTTGATTGTCCTCCAGACACCATGAGTCATGACGTATCCATTACCGATTCTGTATAGAAAAATAAAAAGAATCGAGTAATGTCTACGTCACAACTCGAAAAAAGGGTCGGGTCCTGGAGGACAAATACTTTTATACAGATTTCTGAAATTGAGATGATGATTTCTAGTATTCTCTGAAATTAGTTAAATAAATATCGTCATTATTCTTTGAAATCCATTTCAGGGTTGTGATATCCTTCAAGGTCTAAATACTGCATTCTTGACGAAATTCGAAGTTAATTTTATTAAAACCGTTTACTCATAATAACAATTAAATCGATACTTTTGACACGAAACCTTCAGTTCCTCTGGGAACATATCCAGTAAGCCGTGCACAAAGTCTGTCCACAGCCTCCCTGTAGGCCTATTACCCCCCCCCCTCCCCCTGCATGCCCTAATCCCACGGATTCACGGTCGAGATTTAGCTCTCAGTTGCTCGCCACTCTGGACCAGGATGCTGCGAGGAGCAGGTGGGGGGGGGGGGGGGGGGGGAGATGAATGGACGGGATGTAGTGCAACTAATGGCCGCATCAAGCGTACAGCGCGCTTCAAACAATGAGATGATCCGAGCGTTATGGAACACGGGGAGCTCTTTAAAGAATCAACGACAATAGCGAGTAATGTGATTTTCATAAACGTCGTTAAACATGATATTGTGTGAGAGTGATGTTTTATTTACTGAGATGTAAACGTTGAAAATAGTTATACTTGAGGGTTTTACATAGTTATAATCTTACTGGGAAGATAATTTTGAAGTACAATCTGAATTTTGTTTCCACGAAAGAAGAATTTCGTCTGTGCCAACATAACAGCAACGGATTTTACCGTCAAATTTTCTACAGCTGTGCTATTTAGCGGGAATTTTGATTTTCCAAGACGGGGTTTACGAGGAGAAACGCAACTGGCTCTTTCAAAAGCTTCTGAATCTTCAAATTTCCAGTTAGATTGTGTAATTACTCAAGTTTTTACTATTATTTTGTTGGTAGCCGACCTTCTGTCGTGGAAACAAGCATACATATAATTGCAGTTTGTAGTACTCTCAAACAAAGGTAAAATACAGAAAAAAAACTGTCGCCTTTTTTGTATTCATGCGAAAAACTTGACAGAAAGTCAAAGTTCTCTAATAAGGCCCCAAGTCTGAGGATGTGAGGTAGGATCATTCGGAAGCGGGCGATTTTACCACCCAAGTGGAAATAATGGTCTATAATATAACTCTTGAAACGAACTGGCAATAGTGAATCTAATAGTTTCACGGATTAATTCAAATTAATTAATCCACAGACGGATTGATGAATTCAATCATTTGCGGCAAATATTTTCAAACTCCAATTAAATTTAAATTAACATGTCTGTTTATAGATGTGAATATAGGCCTAATACATAATTCCCGGTGTTCATATTCATTTTAATAACGGTTTTAATTATTATTAATTAATTATGATAATGTGCACCCCGAAACAAATAGTCCCTATACAGTTAGTCAGACAGAAAATGTAATATTGTTAGTAATTGTCAGGCTTGCCATCATTTCACACTGATGAAATAAACATTAATACTGTTACAATAATTATGTTTCCAGTGTTGGTACAGCACAATTCACTTAGGCAGATTATATTTACCGAAACTGAGTAACTGTGTCTAACGTACCGTATAGTAACTAAAACATTGCCAACCTATGTTGACTGACAAAACAATAATAATCCATTATATCTCAAACTCAAATATTGTTCTTTTTGTTTGTTATGTTGGTCACGATTATCTTTCTGTAAGAGTTGGTATACCTGGAGTTATATCTATTTATTCAACCAATCATATTGAAGCAATCAAGTTAATGTAATAACTATAATTTTAGTGATGTGAGATTTCGAACAACAAACAAATAGTTACTGAGTTTTTTTCTAGTTTCAAGCCAGAATTCGTCTCGTTCAGGAACAAGTGGGATTCGATCCCAGTTCATGAACGAGACGACTCCATGAAGATGGTCAGCCGCAGCTGGCCGAAACGTCGAGAGACTAGGTTCTTTTCAGAACCTCCAACTGTTTCCAAGGGGCGCAATCCGCAAATTGATAATAATGTAAGATCACTTAACGACGCACTGACACACGCACGCACTTAACGACGCACTGTTATGATAGCGTAGATCTAATGGCGTGGGATGAAGGTTCTTGGGTAATGAGAAGGATAGTGGGAAGGAAGCGGTCATGGCCGACTTATTGTAGGAACCATCCCAGCATTAGCCTAGACTACAGAGGGAAACCATGAAAAACCCCTGTAAAGATGGTCGGCGGCGGGGATCGAACAGGGTTCGGAATTCCCCTCGCCTCCCGGATCACACGAAGCGAGCGCCACTGCGCTGCATGTGCCCGTGAATACCTTATTCCATTGTGAATACAAGCATGATGAAATACAACACGCCACTGTGTTTCATGAAAGCATTGTAATCTATGCTTATCACGCCACTGACGACGTCTCCAGTGATTAGGTGCTTATTTCACGCGTATTACGAGCTACACAATGTTCGAGACCGTGCATGATTCTTCAATACAACTCGCTAAGACAAAGACAGAAGATGAGGGATGTAGTTGGTGAGAGAAAGAGAGGAGGCAGCGAGGTATGAATGAGAGAAGAAAGTGAGTGGATAGGGAAAGAGAGACAAAGGGAGCGTTTGAGAGGGATATATCTACATATATGTATATATATATATATATATATATATATATATATATATATATATATATATATATATATATATATATATATATATATGAATAGAGAGAGAGAGAGAGAGAGAGAGAGAGAGAGAGAGAGAGAGAGAGAAAGTTGATAATAAGATGGAAGGTAATGATGAAGAGACAATATAAAAAAAGAGAATGGAAAGGGAGTGAGAGCGATAGAAAGAAAGAGATAGCGAGAACGAAAAACGGAGAAAGAGTGATAATAGGATGAGAGGTATGATAGACAGACATTATAAAAATATATGTTGAAAAGAGATAGAAATGAGGCAGAAAGGAGTCTATGAACTAAATGACGTAGAGAGAATATAGAACAAAAGCAATAATCGTAATGAAGCAACTACACGGTGTATTCGCTGGATCAAACGTCCTGGAAAAGCACGCGACTGAATCGAGCCAGGTGCTTCATATTGTGTTACCGACCTAAAAGGATTGATATCTGAACTAGAAAAACTCTGCATGAAAACCTTTCAAAAGGTATTCACTGTAGAAGACAGTCAATTTCCTGCTGCTGATCGTAATGCATGAGAGATACCGTGGCAAGGTACGTCATTGTTGATAACACAAGGGGGAGAATGTGACGTGCTCGGTGCGGATAGAAGAAGCGTACGTGATGACGTAGACGTGATGACGTAGACGTGGTGACGTATATAGGGTGAAATTTCATCATGCTAAACGAACAAGATGGTGCAGGTATATATATAAATATACTTACATCCACGAAAGAAGGTTTTATACCAATCAAATGGTTGAAAACTTCTGTGTTTGGAGAGATTTCACAGCTTTCCTTAATAACTGTAAAAAATGACTGATCTACAATTCTCTACTTTCAAAATTAAATTAATTGAATGGATGGAATATGGTAGCTCTTCAAATATATATTGTATCCTCTACTTTTTATCAGGTTCCATTTACCCCTGGGATATCAGCCAATTGGATCACTGCTTTACGCCGAATCAAACGAGTAATATCTGTTCGAAAAGATTATCCAACGTAACATCGAGACTAAAATGATTAATATTACTGTATTAGATTTCCTTTTTATTTCTTCAAGTTTCGTTCTCTCAAGCACTTTTCTTTCAAAAGATGGATTGCGATTGGAAAACGACGTGGCATTTGATTAGTTTTTGAGAAACGTCGAGACTTGACAGTTCGACCGGCAGTCTCGACGTATGCTATACGATTAGCGATCAGGTATGTCGAGTCTGTCGATGATTGTTTTCATCAAGTTAGATGCGAGGAGGAATTGTGTTTCGTGAAGAAATATAAAACTATCGGGAATAAAGAGAACATTATCAGTTCGGTTGAAACTATTACCAGGTCTGGTAACTTGATGGCACTAAAACTATTTCGATTAAAAATTTATACGATTAAGGCTTGGTATTACCAAGTCCAGTTAGTCTTAATCTGAAAGTTAGTGAAAACAAATAAAATGGGTAACCATGGTGATAACAATTAACCTCAAACTGCCAGCCTTTTTCAATTCCATCATTTCGCTTCAACTTCAATGATCTAACGCTTTTGCAAGATGAAATTAGCATTTCTTATAATTTAATTCCAAAATTTCACACCCATTAGAATATAAGGATGATATTTGTGTGTGTTATGTTGATTGACGCCTTACTTCTTTCGTGGATACAAGTATATGTTATTATTCACGTCTTCACATGTATTCGTACAAGTCAAAACAACCCCCTAAAACAATCACATATCACACACGCCATTTACCCAAAACACCCCCGATAACACAACCAAAAGCACACAATATTACAATATCCCCCGCATCATCCCCCCCCCCCCTGCCAACCCCGGGGCATTTCTGCCCTTGTCATTCGATACCCATTTCACTCATGTAGTTTTCAATTGCTAATAGTTAATTTATGATCCAAACGTACATTACTATTTTCTCCCTTTTGTGTCCCCGTCGTCTCTTCCCTATATACTTCTCCATATCATACATTATCTCTCCCCTTACCAGTGTCACCACCGCTCTCCCCCCCCCCCCCCAACTCTCAGTACATCCCCCCCCCCCCCCCCCCGATATGAGCACGAGCATTCCTGCACATAACGGCCTTACTGACTTGCGACGCATTTAAAAGCTATTCCCATGCTCTTTGAGGGTTGTGAAATGCGAGGGGGGAGGAATGATATAGTAACGAGAATTGGCGAGATCTGACGAGATCGCTTAATTCTCGAGGAAAGATGTTCGTCGTCCTCCTCAAAGAGGGCGGTGCGTTAACGAATAAGTGTAAATAGTTGGAGTGTCCGGAGGAGAGACGTGTACTTGGTGGCGTTGAGGAGTGAGTGAGCGAACACATCTTAGACACCATTTACACGATCAACTTGTCCCTAGCAATGCATTTTTGGAATGTATCGCTGCCAAGTAGAATACATGCCTTTCCTATCTTGCGTTTACACTGCAATAAAAAACCGCTACTGCTGTCAACGTATTGCTTCCAGTAGGAATACGCTCAACTTTCGAGACAATATTGCTAGTAGCCGACCAATCAGCGGCCAGTAAAGTGTGACGTCACTGCTGTCAACGTATTGCTTCGAGTAGGAATACGCTCAATTTTCGAGACAATATTGCTAGTAGCCGACCAATCAGCGATCAGTTAAGTGTAACGTCACATTTCGTTGACTGCCTAGTTTCTGTTGACGCCATATCGTTGAGTGGTAGAATCGAAGATTGGTGACTGACCATTTTCGATACAGAAGATTTTCAGTGATACAGAAGACAGGTTACTCTTAGGTTATGTTTATATTGATCTCCAAATTCCAATAATTCAAAGAGGTGAAATGTTATGTGAATACTAATTGATACGTATTTTTATCGCAACTGTCGATCTACGTTCTAGTGATTTCTAGTGCCTACTTTACAGAGCATCGTTTAGGTTAGCTTTCACCAATCTATACAGAACCAAAATTGAGAGATCTTCAAATCTCAATTCCTTAATGAGAGCTGACAATCAGATAAACATAACCTTCAAACAAAGCCCAATGTTTTGTCCCCGAAATATTCACGCGAGAGAAACGCTTGATAACAGCTTCTCTAACGAACAGCACGGCACGGCTCATTTGCTTGTCCACCAATCAACAGCCACCTCAACCGTCATTAACGCCATCTGGCCGCTGATTGTGTCACGCTGCGCATGCGCCCCGATCGACATGACGTCACCGCCCGAGACTCTGCGGTAATTAAACCCGTTCACTTACGGTTAACCGCGTCCTAGCATTATGACGACAGTTGGCATTCACAGAATAGACCAGACGCTGGTGCAAACTTCATACCGCAGAGAGAGTGAAGTGTGAGAGAGAGAGAGAGGAGAGAGAGAGAGAGAGAGGGAGAGAGAGATATGAGAGAAGGAGAGAGAGAGAGAGAGAGGGAGGGAGAGAGAGAGAGGGAGGGAGAGAGAGAGAGAGAGGAGAGGGAGAGAGGAAGGAGAGAGGAGAGGGAGAGGGAGAGAGAGAGATGAGGAGAGAGAGAGAGAGAGAGAAAGAGAGAGATAGAGGAGAGAATGAGGAAGGAGACGAGGAGAGAGGAGAGGAGGAGAGAGATATGAAGAGAGACAGATAGATAGAGAGGGAGGGAGGGAGATAGAAGGAGAGAGGGAGAGGGAGAGAGGGAGAGAGGGAGAGAGGGAGAGAGAGGGTGAGAGAGAGAAAGAAAGAGAGATAGAGCGAGAGATAAAAGGAGAGAGAGAGAGAGAGAGACAGGGAGGGAGGGAAAGAGAGAGAGAGAGAGAGAGAGAGAGAGAGAGAGAGAGAGAGAGAGAGAGAGAAGAGAGAGGTCTAATCGATTCTGTGAAGGATTACAGTCTAATGGAAGGGGAATTGTTAATTTGACACACGAGGCTGGGCAAGTAAATGAACGGAGAAAATCAAACATTTCAATGGACAGTGATGAATTGAAACGAGCTACGCTATTCTCTGATTTGCTATCCGCTGTTTCACCGTTCACTCACTCTCTATACCTGTATGGGAAGCGTTTATCCACACCTTCAAAGCTTCATCACCGAGAATATGTAGAGAATAGACTCTCTTCAACACCCAAGTGTGCGCTTTTCAAACATACAAATAATCACAGTGCAAACAATTCATCATCAAAAATTGTAATTCTCAACTTTTGTGCACAGTTTTCCTCCATTTCAACGTAAAATGTACCAATTTGTTGAAATGTTTCCACACAAATAGAATTTGGAGAATAATAATATTGAGACAAGATTTTGGTGGAGGTGCCATGTTTTTCGAAATACAATAACTACGACAAAATACAGATTTAGAATACAATGACCACAATACGCGACAACGGTGCTTGCCTCTCGGATTTATGTATACAAATATTACAACGTATATAATTAAAACTAACCACTATAGACACCCAATATAATAAAGCAGTAACTATCATATTTCCAATTTTCAGTAAGTTATGCATAATAGTTGGCTGCATAGCTCTGGAGTGCTATTGCTTATCATAGCTATAATCCAAGCTAACATCAAACGACAAATATAATACAGCCACGTGTATCAATCAGCACATCGACACCTACTACCCCTCCCCCCTCCCTTGCCCTCTCCCTCCCCTCCCGCCCCACTACACGTCAACGTCACGTCAGTGTAACTGTAATTGATTCCTTCGTCATCCTCCGAGACATCGAGACGCACATTTCCGTGTACCCACAAGAGACGACGGCTCGAACCCCCGCCCGGCAATGGTGTGGGATGGGGGCGACCGTCGCTCGGAACCTTCACACGCACACAGTCTCTCTGAACGCACTTTATCACGCATCTCTACACGCACTAGGCACGCGTGACGTGGAGCGTGTCCCGCCGGTGTGATCATTGATATACGATCCGTCAAGAGAGTTACGCAGAATAGCGCAGAGATTAGTCAAATGAGCAGATAGTTTTCTATATTGGGTTTAAAGACGCACTATAATGATAACTAAGATCTATTGGCGTCGGATGAATGATTAATGAGATGATGAATTTTCAATTTTTGTGCACAGTTTCAATTCATTACAATGTAAAATAAATAAGTTGGTTGATATTTTTCTATAGAAATAGAATTGGCAAACGAAAAAAAATGGACTGGATTTTGGTGGAGGTGCCATGTTTTTCGGATTGAACAAAATGAAAATACAACATGAATTATATGGGAAGAGAGCAGTCGTTACCTATATTGTGGAAACCATCCTGGAATCAGCCTAGACTGGAGAGGAAAGCACGATGAACCTATAAAGATGGACGGTGGCGGGGATCGAACCGAGGTTCGCTTTACTTTTATCTCGGTAGATCACTTGAAGCAAGTGCGTACCAGCTGAGCTACATGTGCCGGTTACGTACAGCTGTGTTCACGAGAGATGAAGGATGAAAGACTGTCTTCTCTATTCCACACCACTAGCGCACGGGTGGTTCGAGCATTCATTTCAAGTGAATACAGTCATCATATAGTAACTATAGGTAGGCCCATTCGTTTGCCAATTATTGTCATTGAAGACTATTGTTGTGGAATTTAAAAAAATATATTCGTTCCATATTCAAAATGAAAAAAATCATAGCTCTTTGAAAACCGCACATTTTTATTCAACACTATCAGTTCAACGAGAAAACTAAAAGAAGAAATACATTCAATTGAAATAATGTTGAAAGAAATCTACCAGCCAATTTCAAGTATTTTCCTAAAAGTACGAAGTATTTTTACAAGCTCAGATTTTTATCGAATACTGAACATTCAACGTCGTCGCTTCCATTCCTAAACAGAATGCTTTATCATTTCTGTATCTCAATTTCTTTTGACAAACCTGACATTTACGAAGCGTATAGAAATCCAAAGGCACATTGAAGAAAAATATTTTGATTAAATCTTCGACGAACTTCATACATTTTATTGGATGTGATTTCTACGACAAAAGCGAAATATTGATATATAAGAGGGACTTGCAACAACAACTCTTAAAAAATGCAACAGAAAAAAAAGAAAAAAACAGCAAATGTTTTTCTTTTCTTTTTTAAGAAGAAACAGTATTCCCTTATATCTATACAGCAACTGTAGATTGATGCGTTGACATTATAAATCCCATATGATCAGAACACAAGACGTATATATAGGGCGCGTTATGGGTTTTAGGGAAGAACGAGGGAAACTAGGGGGGTCCCGAATTCCTTCTCGTCTCGCGAATGTC
The DNA here is from genome assembly GCA_907164805.1 of Brachyptera putata. Classification (NCBI taxonomy): domain Eukaryota; kingdom Metazoa; phylum Arthropoda; class Insecta; order Plecoptera; family Taeniopterygidae; genus Brachyptera; species Brachyptera putata. The sequence continues at coordinate 15,759,322 of OU015472.1, read as the reverse complement.
AAGCCAAGCCAGGCGAATAAAGGGGAGAGTGACAGGAAGAGCTCGCTAACAAGAAGAGGGAGAGGTGGAAGACAAATAAGACGCGCAGGGAAAGCCGTGATAATCTTAAGTGGAAAAGCGAGAAGAAAATCAAACATCTTGCTTGTTTCCCACGGCCTTGAATTACCTCCTCACTGAATAATGACGTCATGCTTATAGTTTCATGGGATGTAATTCTTGTGTGATGACGGAAACAGACGGTGTCATGAAATACGAGAAGTTCAAGTGACAATTAAAGCTGTGATTTTAGGATAAAATGATTCTAAACTGAAAACATCATGTGAGAAAATAATTGACAAGATCGTTTATTTTCATTCTTTAATTTATATTCTTTTTCTTGTCTCGCCTCGTGATAGGGTTTTATATAAATTAAATTTTATACATTCATAAACAGTGAACATATCCATCGTGGTCAGATAGTAAAACAGTTGTACACCGAATTACAAACGAAAACTGAAAAAGTTTAATTAAAACTTGGCTGTACTAATGATGATTGAATATTTTATTATTCAATCAGTAATCAAGATACAGAAATAGCATCCGTGAACTAGGTTGAGAACAAGATAATTCGCTAATCATTGCTTAATTCACTAACTATCAGTTGGTATTACCGGTTATCAGTAGTTCTTGATCAGCACTATCAGACGTAAGTGATGGAAACCAGCACAATTTCCAAAAGAACGCATTATATGCTTATTGAGATCAGATTACAGATATTTATAGCCAGGAAAACGCAATACAAATAACCGAAAACGAAAACCATCACGAAACGAAACCTGCATTAATAATCCAAATTCAATATGATCATTCGTGGTATTGACATTTGATTGACCGTGTTTAACTACGTATGTGTTATTGAAAATGATTTATCACACGGAATGGCCTATTAATATATTCAAAAAACAAAACGGATTTTTGTAGGAAATCATGAAATGATGTGTTCGAATGACAAATACATAAATCCGTGTCGAAAACACGTTTGGAAAACAGAGCGTTCGAAGTTTGATATTCAATGATTGGTGGAAAGTGTGCTTTGAATGCCGTGCAAGAGGAGTGAATGTTCTAGTTCATATCAGCAGCAGACACCAAGCCGTTAATCACATTATTCACCAGCCACATTCGAGAGCGGGCACAATTATATACATGGCAATCAATGCGGTCGGACATGGGCAAAAATAATTCATTCGATTTCATACAAGTGGTTTGCGGTCACTTTTCAATAATTGATAATTGAGAGGATTCAGTTTGACATTTGATATCATATATTACAGATTAAAAAGAAGGAAAGTGGAACAGAGAAAAGGAAAAAAAATGGAAAAATGATATAGATATTAAGACATGTGAGAAATTTAAAAACAAATCGAGTTATCAATTGATCAATAAATGTAGGCCTATATAAACTTCGTTGATTTGTACATTTTGATTATAATATTGCCTAAAATTGTTTGAGTTAATTAATTTGAGAAGGAAGAACGAGGATAGATGAAATGAATATGGAAGGGAAGAAGTATGCAGTGTTTCTGAGTCAGTCTAGTCATTGCCCTGACAACCGACGTAGAGTTGTGCGTGGGTTCGAGTCCTGCATAAGGCATGAGTTTCTGTACACTCGTTCATACCCCCAAATAACATGGCTGTTTATGGGGTCGTCAACCAAACAACAATCAACAAGAAAAACAAACACGCATGAAATCTAGCATGCATGTTGCTATTCGCCAGAGAAGAGAAAAAAGACAATTTATTATATATTTCCGGTGAAATAATCTTTCTGAAAACCAACAATGCGGTTGAGTCAACAATGCAGCGCCGCCATTTTAAACTACTTTCTTCCTGGTAAATATTTCCGTTTATTTGTCGATCTTATCCTAGCTTTGATAGCGACTTTTAAAACTCTCTTCAAAGACTGTTGACTTTCTTCAAAAAGGGAAGTTGCCTCAGTTTTTCTATCCGTAGTTCAACAAAAGGCGGAACCACCTCGAGCGCCTAACGATATATATATATATATATATATATATATATATATATATATATATATATATATATATATATATATATATATATATATACATATATATAATATAAAAGCAAACATCCACTGTTAATTGAATTTCAAGAGAACGTTTCGAATAATACAATTTTAAATCATGAACTTATTTCTTCATTAGATTTTATAACTCCAAACTCCACAATCTAAGTTATGATATAACAGAATTATAAAAGCTGAATGAAACATTTTCAACAATTTAAAACAACTTTTCGGCTCGTCTCTGTGTGGTGTTTTAATGGGCTAATTTAGCTGAAGAAGTCAAAGTTATGTTGAAGTTGCCAATTAAAGCTCATATACAGTCGACTATGAGGATTGAAGCTCGCACCAAAGTAGGTATGTGGGAATTTAGTAACTCATTTCGTACAAAAATAACAGATGTAACAAAAGATAACGTTATGGTTGTAGATTGTGAAAAGAGAGAACGTATTTCGGTTTGAAACATGAGAAAATGATGTTATGGATTTCATATATTATTACAACCCGGAAATTTATTATGATATAATCAATTACTTCGCAATGACAAGACTTCAATAACAGCAATACATTTCAATTGTATGGAATACATCGTTGAAAGGAATGAAATAAAAAGAAATATAGGTCCATGCATATAGAATCAAATGAAATTCACGATGTTGAATATATCTATTGAAACGTTTATTCTCGTTTCACGAATTTCTTGAATTTCAGTGACGTAATCTAATGTTTGAAAGCTGTGGGCCCGAGTTTTGTAACAAACTGTCATAATCTACATAATAACGGTGAATAAATCATGTTCTAATTGGTATGTTTTCAGAATAATTAGTATATAAACATGTTCAGTTCAATTATCCATGACTTATATTCACAAAAATATAATTCCACAAATGATTGACATTCGGGCACTGTTCTTCAAAAATAAAAACAAATACCTTTACATATACACAATCATAATTCACGTCACAACATAGGCCTACACGTTTCATTCATAAAAAAAAATACATAAACGATTTTCCTATCAAATTTTAATATCATCAAGAGAACGGTCCGCGTTCACATCCCGCTCCCGACACCATTGTAAGTAACATCGCCCGCTTTTCCGCGCATACACAATGCATTATTTGTTATATCCACCATCGTACAAACACGAACAATCAAAACCCCCAACCGTCAACCTCTAAACATACAACCGAACCGACGTTCAAACCGTCAAACAAAAACACAACGACATCGTCAAAATTTCATCAGTCCTCATTCTCATGCCAGCACATTTAATAATAGATGTGGTTTCTATTATCATCATCTCCAAATTTTGGAACCTTCCCGTTTATATATATATATACGTGAAAGAATGCTTTTCCCCTTTCCCCTACTCCTTATTAACATCAGGGGGTGGGGGGTAATGCATACCTACGCCTTACTAGCGCATTCTAGCGGTTGAAAGAGACCGAAATTGAATTTTAAACGCTCTTAACAACCCCAGTCATAATTCCGAGACGTTTATTAAACGTTAAGTATAGAATGAGATGGAGATAGTGGTAGGTACAATGCTACCCCCAGCGGTATTTAGAGAGAAGGATGTATAGTTAGTGTGTGTGTGTGTGTGTGTGTAGCTCATTTAAATTATATAATGTGTAAATATTACCATATTAATAAAATTGTGTGCACGGATCAGATGGTAAAGTGGGAAATGTGTGTTGAAGGGAATTTTGGATGGTATTTTAGTTGAATTGTAGAGAAGAGGGTGAGGGGAAGATTCTGATAGAGTGGTATTATTTCGGTTTCATAAGGAAATAAGACAACGTTTATTATAAAATTTGGTTGAAATGTCAGGATTCGGTCAACAAAATGATGAATTGATCCTGATTCATATTGACACGGTTGAACGGTTGTTTCCGTCCCGGTAAGTCACGTGAACCAGTCAGAAACGTTCTGTAGAGAATCTCACTCTGGTTCAAGTGACTGGCCGGGACGGAAAAATCCGTGCAATGTTAATCGTTCCCGTTGAAATGAGTAGTGTTATTTGTAGAAATCGAAGATTCTACTTCATTTTGATCATTTGATCGTTTTATAACTTGGCTCAGAGTTTCCAATTGAAGACGGCAGTTTAGTTTCTTTTGAAAACAAAATTAATTGTACTGATGATATCTTCAAACAATCTTAAAATTTCAATCTATTTCACGCTTCAATTCGAAAGCGACATCATTCTAATTACAAGTAAAGATATAACTTCTGATCGAATATTTTTATTCGAAGCCGATACCACGCAATCTTAACAAAAGTCAGACAAAACAGAAAATGTTGACAAAAAGTTTGTTCAAAGTTCCGACTAAATTGAAAACCTCGTGCATTCACTTGCCAACAAAGCTCAATGTCTCTCCAGACCTTTCAACTTGGTAACTAAGGAACCTAACTAAGTCCCTTTTACTCTCCCGCACTTCCCATCTTATAAACCCTGGCAGCCGCAGAGGTTTAGTTGAAGCCTCCACCGCTAGGCGCTTTAGTTCAAGTCCCCACCGCTCGGGCGCGTCGAGAGGGTACTCGAGTATGAACGCTTCAATTGTTTCAAGTACCCACTCCAGTTGTAGTTCACTTTAGATATCAACAGAGGGCACGGACGTGATTCTTTTCACGTTTTCTCCGCGCGAAGGAAAATAAAGAACGTATATTGTATAATTGGAACGTGAGAGAGTATGGAGGAGAGTCATATTAATTGAAGAGCCATTCAGATGTAAACAGAAGTGAAATTTAATAGAGACGGAGAAGTGAAAGAATGTGCAGAGTGGGAATATTTTTACTTTGAAATGTAACCTCGAAAGGTTTTTGTGTTGCGCGTGACTTAAGTGTAGGGATTCATGACTCTTGATAAATACTTTCAACTTTTGATAAATACTTTTGAATTATTTTCTTACAAACCTGTACGTGTAATTTTAATTTGTGTTCACTTTTGAAGAAATGTAATGAATGACCAAGTGTTTTAGATGTCTTTCAAAATCAATTGAAATTAAATTAAGTTGAATCTTATTCAACATTGTGTATGCTTAGCTTCAAATTTGTATCTCAATATTTTGAAAATGTTGACTGTACATATGATTCACATTTATATCGTTTCATATATTTTTATATAGGCCTATATATATATATTATTATCGTTATTAATGATAAATAGTATGTCAATTCTCTTGTGAGGATAATGTCTATCAAAATACCTTAATTATTTCGAGAGAGAGAGAGAGAGAGAGAGAGAGAGAGAGAGAGAGAGAGAGAGAGAGAGAGAGAGAGAGAGAGAGAGAGAGAGAGAGAGAGAGAATTCCAACTGAACTGTACTTTTTCTGAAGTTTTGAAAACTATCAAAACATTCAGTACTGTCCAAAAACCTAATGTAAAATAGATTTTTTACACCAAGTTCATACAGTAATCGATTTCCGTAAGACCTGATTAATTCTTCTCTTTATTTTCAATGTGTTTTGTCCATTTGGCGCACAACAGAATACAAGTCTTCACAAAGCCAATACAAATTCCTTTCTCAGAACTCTTGTTATTATTGGTTCGTCAAAAATCAAAATCACATCCGACAATTGACGGAGATATCCGAACAAATGAAATAAAAATCAACGGACTCGAATTCCTGACTGGCCGTTATCGTCGACGTGATTGCTTTTCGCTTTTCATTCTCTTCTTTTCGGGAAGCGGAAAGTGAAAAAGTGAGGGGGTATAGAGAGAAAAGATGCGTGCCATTTCCGACAATTCGGATTAATCCAGACCACATTGAAAAGATTTAGAAAGAGATGAAAATACAGAATGCGTGTGTGTGTGTGTGTGAGTGAGAGAGAGAGAGAGAGAGAGAGAGAGAGAGAGAGAGAGAGAGAGGAAGAGAGAGAGAGAGAGAGAGGTTGAATTTAATCTCAACATCGTGAAGGTATGTAACCCTCCTCAATGAAAAGAATAAGACTAGGAGGTAGAGGAGGGAAGGTGGATGAAAAGAAAATGCGGGAAATTCTATTCAACCCCTGTGTTTGTGAGAATTAATCAAAAGAAAAGTCGCTTTTCCGGGAATCGTCTCTGGAAATAATTGTCAAGTTGATCGCGTTACAAGTCAAATTAAGGCCATACAGTCTTTGTATCAAGAAACATTTGCATACAACGTCGTCACTTCGAGACATCTCAGCTCTTGGCGAAATAAACTGTTATTGAAGACAAACTGTTATCAATCAGAGAAACGAGAGCAAATAATTTAAGATATTTCAATCCGAATTATTCAATGATAAAGTTTGGAAGTGCGAAAAGAATAATAAATATAGTATGAGAATATAAATATAGGTGGTGGTGCCGGGTTTATGAATCCTTTCCGCGTGCAACGCATTTTCATCTTTAACCGCTTTCGATGGATGAGATCGCTGCGGAATCGAACGAAAGTGGACGTAGCAGTGCGAAAAGAATAAGAATATAGTATGAGAATATAAATATTGGTGGTGGTGCCGGGTTTATGAATTCTTCTTTCAATCCGAATTATTCAATGATAAAGTTTGGAAGTGCGAAAAGAATAAGAAATATAGTATGAGAATATCAATATTGGTGGTGGTGCCGGGTTTATGAATCCTTTCAATTCGAACTATTCAATGATAAAGTTGAAGAGCACGAAAAAAAAGATAGTATGACAATATACATATTGGTGGTGGTGCCGGGTCTCTGAATCCTTCATACGTCATACATTTTGTTTCTTGCACGGAGCTAAAAATGCCCTCAATAAAATAAATAAATCTTTCTCAACAAGTTTTTCCGATTGTAGAAAAATTGTCTCCAGAAATGGACGCAGATATGATAGAAAAAACATATATATATATCGAAACTTGATACGAAATCTTTGCTCTTCCCAATTAAGGCTATGGATGGAAGACAGAATAATATTAAAGCGTATCAAATAAGAGGTTTACCCTCAAATGAATTTCAGATATAATTTTCTGAAAAAAGACGAAAAAAGATGAAATTCAATGAAAAGTTCGGAAAAATTCTTTCTCTCCAACATGATCGATTCGATCATTGATTATTCCTCATAACTTATAATTATTTCATTATTCATAGTTCGGCAAATGAGTAACATTATCAGTTATTATATTTCCATTGATGAGATAAGATCTCACTTGTGGTACCCCGTCTGAACGATCCTACCTCGCACTTAGCCTCAACTGAGGAAAAATAACTTGTGTCGAGTTTCACGTTCATAACAATCATCTCGAACCAATTTGAAAATAATCAATCCCGGCAAGTTTCGAACAAATTGTTAGTCATATGTTATTATTTCGAACGTCACCGAATTCTGCAAATAGTTTGTAGATTTCTCTGAAAAAATAATTATTTCCCGATATTCTCCTCACGCTCACACTCACGTAGTCACGCCTATCACCGATATCGTTTTCTCACTCTCACGTTTCAATGGCACGATTGCTCTACGAATTGCTTCTTTACGACTGGCATCAAGAATGAAGCAGTGCTGGAAACGCTATAAGAAATCACGCTGACATTGAAGAATGCCCATCATAATGTTTCCTAGTCAAACTAAGCGATAACTGGTGTTACACAGTTGGTAACACTAAAGCGAACGCATTAGTTATCTTTTGACTCTGATCGAATGTGAATCGAAAAATAAAAAAATATATATCTATAAAAAATAAATAAATCGACAAAAATTGTCGAGGAAAGAGCTTTGGAAATGAAATATCTTCGAACATCAATAGGGAATTTATATATATATAAAAAAAAACAGTTTGGAATTTGTTTTCTATTTTCCAATTTTATCTTCTCATTCCAGATAGATGGTACTTGGGGATGTTTATAGAAGACAATCGACACTAAAAAAAGAAAAATGACTAATCTCACATAGAATATTACGACGGAAGTTTTTAGTGTCCTCATTGTTCTCTCAAACTACTTCAGAGAAAATTCTGTGGCTCGTTATTTTTAGTTTTACGAACAAGATTCAGTATTTTATGTGCTTCACTAAATTCCGTGTGGTAAAAACGCATTATTATTTATCGGGAACAAAAATGTTCACAAGAAGAAAATTGATGTTTATATAGGTTAGTAAACAAGAGAAATAGAATGGGACGGATTTGAAGTGTTGTTTTAAAAATCCTATTGAAAATCTATACAGTTATTGAACAAATCGAATCGTCAGATTTTCCAGATGGACCAGTTCAGTGACCCCAACGACATCTATTGAATCTAGATTCTTTAAGATCGATCCTTTTTCTCTCTAGCTATATCTGAAAGCTTGTGGTATAGCGAGAGATTTAACAGGTATCAGACGGACAGAATACGGGCTTTTACTTTCGATTTCAAGCTTCACATCGACATCGGTTGATTGCTATCTAATGTAAACAATAAAATTATGAATGAAGCGTTGAAAATACATCATTTATATATTCTCTATATCCCTTAGAGCCGGTTGTACCAAGTGATGATTAGTGAATTGAACAAAAATTAGCAAATTAACTTGTTATCACCCTTGGTGACCTATGCTATTTTTGTACCTTAAGTAATGATTAACTAATTAATATTTAATCATCAGTTGGTACAATCGGCTCTCAATCGGCTAGAGAGAACTTTAGAAAAAATTGAAAAACCATTTTATAGGCATAGCAGAAAAGCAATTTATTTTATTTCTCCTATTATTATCTAAATCACTCGCTCTTATTCTCAAGTTACCCAAACTAAAATACACGAAAGATTAAACAAAAAAACGGGTTTCCATCTCATCACCTCTTATACTATAACCACAAGTTATCACAACACTCTCCCCTCTCCCTTCCACACCTACCCTCCCCCCTCTTGGATTATTAATATTGTGAATAGTCTCACTCCCTTCCTCTCCATCTCCCCCTCACTGCTTTACGAGGTGGAGGCGATATCCACGTGTAATGGTTAATAATAGCTGGTAAAGATTATGTTTATGACTTTCTTACCTTCTTCAGAAAGCTGAGCCCCATCGTAGTTTGCTAAATCGTATTTGCCACCTGGAAGACGAAATAAACAAATCAATACAACGGTAAGGGGGTGTGAAGCTACGTATGGCCGCTATCCTTCGACGACCGCCTCCTGCATGTGGGTTGTTGTGGACAGGGCTTAATTTGTGAATGAAAAGGAACCGGAACGCACCCCGGAGTAACCCCCCCCCCCTTCCAACCTCCACCACTACAAAAATATCAAATACAAAATATAATAGATCAATTAATTTGGCCTCATAACGTATTTAAAAGTGTGTGTACGAAATTATCATCATCTCAATTGAACTTATTTATAACAAATAAAAATGAAAAATATTCTGCATGTGCCGGTGGGTTCCAGTTATGAACAAATTAGTTATTGTAAGACCGTACTTCGGATTTTATTACCGTTTCTTATTCTGTCAAATGCGAATGTGAAATCACATCAAGTTTAATCATTCAGAACGTAAACTATTAAAAGGATTCAATAAAAACCTCATCGACATCTTCAAATTGGCGTATAAATATAAAACGTATTTCCGATGTTGCTCAGCTGCCAGATAATCACATTACGAGGCAAAACGCGACGAAACAACATGCATTAAACATGCAACATGCAACATGCATTAAACATGCACTGCTTGCACACGGCGCACGTATCGGGACTCGTCCCCCACGCACAGTCAATATCAGGAGACCAGGACACAGAGAAGGTTCCGAGCGACCGTCCTCCTTATCCCGTATCCACTAGCGCACGGGGTATTCGAACATTTCTCTTTCGTGGATGCAAGAATATAGAAGTACATTTTATTCGCCTGAGAATCAAGTCACACGTATTCCACGTAAAATATATAATCCAAAAATATTTCAATGATACGATTTTCAATAGTCATATTTATATTTCAAATTTTCTTCGGGAATTATTAGTAACTTATTGGTTAGTCAATTGATACGAAAATAATATACGTAACCAAGGGGTAACAACAAGTTAATTAACCAACACATTTAATTAGTATACGTAAAACATGGTGCCAGGTCTGGTTACATGAATACATTTGTCAATTGAGTGGTAATTAGTGGATTAGCTAGTAATTACCCTTGATTAGCTCAGCTAATAGTTAGCTCAACTAATAGTAAGCTCAACTTATACATTTTTATTTCTCGTAAAGCGCGGTCTGAATACATCTTAGATACAACCTAGATATTAGCCCATACCTAAAACCAAAACCTAGAACTGTTTTACTTTCATAATATGACCAATCTTGACCTTCTCATACCTCTGTAAAACCACGTAGAGCGTATCCCTGTTATTTACCTTTCATCTTTTATTGTTTTTTTTCCACAAAACATGAAAGCCTGTCTCTACAATATCCACATTATCCACGGTTCTGATGTCACAAGGGTTGTTGTCACAGGGATGTTGTTCCTATTGTCACAAGACTGGTTGTCAAACACAGGCCAGGTTAAAGAATACATGTAGGGTCTATTTTGTCCGCTGGGAGGGCTTGAAAGAAGAGACAAGAAGTTTGTTCCGGCGAGGAAACTGTGTCGTAATACGACAAGTGAAGCTGGATCTGAAGACTACTCGAGACAAGTGAAGTTAGATACAAGATTACAATGTAAGAAGGTGAAGTGAAGTTAGGTACAAGACAACAACGCAAAAGTGAAGTTATAAGCAACTTAAAGAATGTGCAGTGAAGTTATAAACAACTTGAATAATGTGCAGTGAAGTTATAAACAACTTAAAGAATGTGCAGTGAAGTTATAAACAACTTAAATAATGTGCAGTGAAGTTATAAACAACTTAAATAATGTGTAGTGAAGTTATAAACAACTTAAATAATGTGCAGTGAAGTTATAAACAACTTGAGAAAGTGAAGTGAAGTTATAAACAAATGGTGAAGGTGAAGTGAAGTTATAAACAATTTAAAGAATGTGCAGTGAAGTTATAAACAACTTAAAGAATGTGCAGTGAAGTTATAAACAACTTGAGAAAGTTAAGTGAAGTTATAAACAAATTGTGAAAGTGAAGTGAAGTTATAAACAACTTAAAGAATGTGCAGTGAAGTTATAAACAACTTAAAGAATGTGCAGTGAAGTTATAAACAACTTGAGAAAGTGAAGTGAAATCAGGTACAATTAGCTAAAAGTGTGAGAGAGTGAAAAGAAGTTGGATACAAGACGACAACGCAAGAAAGTGAATTTCTAGCCAACGTAAGAATGGAAAGTGAAGTAATGAACAATACAAGCAAATAACTTGAAGTTGAGATATATTTCATCTTGACCACGTGGTTTATGAACGGTCTGCAATCAACTAAGTATGACTTCCTTCAAATAAATCAATTTCTTTTTCAAATTATTGCGTGAAAATGCATGAAAAAAGCACCGATTGAAAACAACACTTCATTTCACTTCGGTAACATACAAATTTTGAGATACAATCATTGTTCCTCAAACATTCATGAATCATTGACAGAAAATATATAGTTTGTTTTACGAACATTGAAATAGGGTTACATACCGTTTTCATCACAATGCACGTTTATGCATTTCTTTCTATTTCTAGACATTCATGTAGGTGAAACACATTATTTCAACTTCCTTTTCTGTCACTGTCCACAAGGCCTAAATTAATATTCCAATGAAATAATAATATAACTTGGGCTTGATAGGTATTATGAAGATTTCTGTGAACTCATAAGGGTCCACTTGTATCCCTCAAATAACCTAGCTGTTGGTGGGGTCGGAAAACAAACAAAAACATTCAATACCGTATGTTTCTTTCAAATAATAACGAATTCAAGCTGATTCACTACATCTAACGAAATTGTCTTCAATACATGTAACTGTTTTCCTCCATACAGCAAACTAATGCTCTTATTTCACACCGTTATGAAACAAAAAAGAAAAGAAAATGTTGAAGAAAATGAAAAAATAATTTGAAATATAAAACGAAAAATGGTGGAAAAAGATGACAAAGAAAAGTGACATTGTTTTATCTTCTCTCATCTCAAAGCTGAGTGTCACTATGCATCAGAGAAGCCGTGATACACTCGTTCTACGGGTCGACACCACCAATCGGCAATGTTAATCTAATGGAGAGACGGCCAATCGGCAACTTCAATACTTCTAGTTTTCTATACGATGAAAAGCTTATTTTATCCACGATACTAAAATGTTTTATATACTTTGAACCAAGATACTTTCTACGTGAGAACATTTTATAGAAGATCTAATTAAATATGATGTGACAGAATTACGTCTTCAGTTTTCAGCAGAATTATGTTGAATATAAGTCGTTGATAAAAGATTTATTTGTACAGTAACCCACTGAGCTACGGAGGCGATATCTGATATGAATGAGTTGGTGAGATATTGTGGCCTGTGTAAACATGGTGAGAAGTGGGCACCAAGCAGTTGACTAACCCACTGGGCTACGGAGGCGATATCTGATATGAATGAGTTGGTGAGATATTGTGGCCTGTGTAAACATGGCGAGATGTGGGCACCAAGCAGTGTACTAACCCACTGAGCTACGGAGGCGATATATGATATGAATGAGTTGGCGAGATATTGTGGCCTGTGTAAACATGGTGAGATGTGGGAACAAGCAGTGGACTAACCCACTGAGCTACGGAGGCGATATATGATATGAATGAGTTGGCGAGATATTGTGGCCGGTGTAAACATGGTGAGAAGTGGGCACCAAGCAGTTGACTAACCCACTGAGCTACGGAGGCGATATCTGATATGAATGAGTTGGTGAGATATTGTGGCCGGTGTAAACATGGCGAGATGTGGGAACCAAGCAGTTGACTAACCCACTGAGCTACGGAGGCGATATCTGATATGAATGAGTTGGTGAGATATTGTGGCCTGTGTAAACATGGCGAGATGTGGGAACAAGCAGTTGACTAACCCACTGAGCTACGGAGGCGATGATAACGAATGAGTTGGCGAGATATTGTGGCCTGTGTAAACAAGACGAGATGTGGAAACGAGCAGTTGATTCATGGACCAATAGGGAAGATTTAAACGTGTTGCCGAGAGTTACGAGCGGAGGTTTCTGGCACAAAACACTCGAAAAAGAAGGATAATATATTTTGATATAATGGTTTGTTTCCACGCGGATATATCGCTTCTTTTCTCACCCCCAAAAAACTTCCCGCGTTTTATATAAGATATATCCAATACAATACAAATATCCTCCTACCCCTCACTCGCACTCTCTTTCCTTCTCTCATTCTTCTCTATTCACTTCTCTATTCCTCTCTCTCTATCTCTATCTCCTTCTATCCACTCTCTTTCTCCATAACTCTCTATCTTACTCTCTATCAATCTGGTAGTGTGTCTTTATCTCTATCGCCTTCTACCTTATTCTCTATCAGTTGAGGTCATCTCTGTCTTTCTTCTCTACTATTCTACTATAATACTCCATCTCTCTCTCTCTCTCTCTCTCTCTCTCTCTCTCTCTCTCTCTCTCTCTCTCTCTCTCTCTCTCTCTCTCTCTCTCTCTTACGCACCCACATTGAAAGGCTTCGCTTCCTCATCCGGGCATCCATTTATAACGTTACCCGCCCCACTCACTGACCACAATAGCTTCACTGGAAACGTCTCGAAACTTCACAACGTCCATGATAATACATATATAAGAAACATCCGGTCGAACCTTCCTACATACTAAACAAATCACAGGGGTGAGTACTCGGCCTAAAGAAAAAGGCTCGAAACTTTCCAATGTCCATGTTAGGATATGTGAAAAACATCCGTTTGAACCGTCAATGGAAGAAAAATTGGACTTGGTATACACTATATAGCAGAAGGTGTTATATAAGGTGCGGAACTCCCTGAAAGCAATGATGAACTATACAAAAAAACACCTGTTCGAACCTGACAGCACAATCAGTTAAAATACACCCAAACGAAGAAAAAATGAGTATTTCGAAAACGGATCAAAACTACCGAGTTACTATGATAAACATATCAACTGGACCACCGTTCGAACCATTATGATAAATAATTCACAACGGTGTGAAGAAAAATAACTATCTTATCCAGTTTAGACAGGTAAATAGATTCACACTCGCAATTCACTGTTTCATAGTGTTATAGAGAATGCTGTGCTTTCTACGTATCTAGAAGGCTGTGAGTGTTTATATAGACAAGGCCGTGTTTTCTTGATCTCTAAGAGGCTGTGACTGCGCTTTGTTGTCGTTGAATAATCACACTATCAACAATCGCATCCAACTAAAAGAAAAACGTTTCTCTTTCTAGAAGTGAAGAAATATTATCTTTGTTATCAATCAACAGTAGTTTGGATGTCGTCTATTACACAGACAGTTTGTTCTCTGAGATTTGTTTGAAGTGATTGTGCAAGCGAGATGGGTTTTAATGTGAATGCGTTCGGAATAAAATTTATAGTATTTATATTTATAAGAAATAGTTGGTTTCTATTTTGGAGCGAGTTCCTTTCTACCCTAACGTCTATTTATATGGTTTTAGTTTTAAGAGATTTATTGTTGTGTATAGTGAGACGTTTGAAAAGATACATTAGGTGTTTGATTCGGGCCTAAATGAAAGAAGGAATTTGGGTTTAAAAGCTATCGATTCGTTTTTAGTGGAAGTGCCGGGTTTGACATTAGTACCAATCAAGACATGATAGAAATGATAAAAATAGTAATGTGAAAATAATTATGAACAAAATGATAACAAATGTATCAAATGATTTATAACACGAATCAGTTATACAGTTATACAGACTATAAACTATATTCTTCATATTATTAAATTTACATTTTTTTTTACCAACACCACTTTTGAATTGATTTTCATTTCCTAAGTCATCATTTGGTTTTTATTTTTGTACAATGTGTTGGATGATATTACATCCAACTATTTGTATGCGGTGTTAAGATCGCCCTTGTGGTGCCCCGTTCGAACGATCCATAACTCCTTTCCCTCCATAAGGCAACAATTCGACACTAAAAGTAACAACAGAAACCGCTTCTAAATCCCAATATGGCCGAAGATGTGTTACAAATAAACTGTCAATAATGTTATATCTATAAACGACATTGTTGAAATGTGCACGCGCTCTATTTTGTGACTTTCTACAAGTTCCACTTTTCAACACTGACAGCATACCTGCTACTTTTACTGTCGAATAGCTTTGTGTCAAGTTTTCGATGATAATAAGACTAGGAAAACGCCATATATGCGTTGTAAGACGAGCGGATAGTAATAGTATGGGTAAAAATGGGTGAAAACTGCTTCGAGTGGTACCAATTAAGCACATTTTATGGTTTTTCTTCAAAATGGCTGACCCGATCAAGCTAAAAATTTCCAGAAATGTGTATCAAAATGTAATTCAGCTTCAAGCAAAATTTCATTCTTTTGGAAAATAAATATATTTTCTTTTTTTTCCGCTGTGTTATTCTAATGGGTATTTTTGAAATTTCTTAAATTCATAAAAATAAAAGTTACACCCGATAATGCCACCAAACTATACAGAACTAAGTTGGATGAGGAACCATATTGAAAAAAAGTTTGAAGTTGATAACTATAGTCGTTTGACCTGTGGAGAACCGACAAAAAAACATAAAAACGAACACCAATTTTTTTCAGAATGTCAAATTGAATCCTCGCTAAAGCTCTTCTAATAATCAATGCATTTGAACGTCGACTCACCGGTACACATTCCTCCGGTACAGTTGGTAGTGGTGAGATCCTTGCCCTGGCAGTATTTGCCGCCGTGTGACGCGGGGGGGTTGGTGCACGTGCGACGCTTGTGGTACTTGCAGTCGGGCCCGCACGCCGACCAACTCGACCACGCGGTCCAACGGCCGTCCACAGCTGCGGGCAAAAACAACAACAAACTTGATAACAAGTACAAACATTTGGTGTTGTGTAGTGGTACTACCGGTTTCACTGTACTTCACAATATCAAAACATCTAATCAAATTCACAATGACGACACGAGAAAAAATGGAGATTTATATTTACAAAAATGCTCGTTGAAAAGTATACAGGCAAACTATTCAACACGGGTAGGCCTAATTTTTATTTTAAAAAATGGGGGGAAGTGCTAGATGAGAGATGGTGGGAAGATAGAGAAAGGTGGAAAGGAAGAAAAGACGAAGGAGAGGATAGTAGTAGTAGTGAAGAAGAGGAAGAAGAAGTTGGAACTGGAAACAAGTTGGAACAACACTCGTGAAACCTAACAAAATGAACTTACATGTAGACCTATGGTGATATTGTTTCACGAGACAAGTTCCGTGAGAATAATTGATCGTTGACTCGGACACAGACTAACGGTGAAGTTTTGACAGACAGGATTCCCGGAAAAAACGTACAATTATAAACGACAAAACAGATAGTTCTAGCAAAACACATGCGTCTAAATAATAGAAAAACATAGCGTTTCTAAAGTGTTTTAACAGCTGGGAAACATGGAACTGTCAGAACTTTTTTACAAACACGAATTATAGTTGCTATTTCTCTCTCTCTCTCTCTCTCTCTCTCTCTCTCTCTCTCTCTCTCTCTCTCTCTCCCCACCCTCCACTGCTCACGTGATGGTATTTGAAATTTGTTCTTAATGTTGACATTCGAATACAAGTTTGGAATTCAATCAAGCCTTCGTGTTTGCTTCGACACTTCATTTGTACCTCCCCCCTCCCCCTTCCTCCCTCCACCACCTCCAGCACTTCCCTTGTACAGTTTTACCAAGTTACATCCTATTATTTGCCAGCGAACTATAGCATATTATACCGAGTACAAATGTACCGCAATTGTACTTAGGTCTAACAGACTTGGTTGCCATGGTGATCAGTCTGAATAGAGTTGAAGACACTCCAAGAAAAATATGAAGACGTCTTTGAATCTCTCTCTCTCTCTCTCTCTCTCTCTCTCTCTCTCTCTCTCTCTCTCTTTATATATATATATATATATATATATATATATATATATATATATATATATATATATATATATATATATATATATACACATATATTTGAAGTGCGATGATTTATACATTATACCAATGACTCAAATATCAAGTATATGAACATACATACTGGTACTAGTTTCACTCCATTATCCTGCGAGTTATGCAACCACTTGATACACGAGTTTCGGTGCGAGATATCGAAACGGCATTCTATCGCGATACAGCCTATCGCTGCTTTGATGTACAATAGTTGGTGTGTGAGTTGGGAAACTAGTAACAAAGGTAGCCGAATGAGTTAAGCCGTGATACAATAGAAGTGAAACACTGAAGTGATAATGTAATATTGATTCTGTCACTGAGAGTGAGCCTATAGATGGATTGTTTCGAAGTAAATCAAGTATATATACTGAATTATATTGGGGCCGTGTGCAAAGTTAATCTATTTCAGTGTGGATACACTACTATATAGACCAGTATTTGTTTTAACCGATGAGAATTGTATGTATCTGATATTATTCGATATGTTATGTAACTAACTTTACGGTAGGAGATTCTGAATTAATATGACCGATAAATAGAAATAAAGAAAAAAAAAGTGGATGTAATGTTATATTTCCAACTAGGCAAACGTAGAATATGCGTTGTAAGATGAGTGAGATAGCTATATGAAGTATAATCGAAAACTCTACACACCTTGATTATATTATAAAATATATTTCTTCCGGTTACTATCGAATCTAGGGAGCCGTGAATCTATCTCTGCAACATTTTTCTGCTGTTATTTCTATCTATTTGATGAATAACAAATATTCATGATATTATTTTCTTCAAAACTGCTGGTTCGAATTGCATACCAATACTTAATAATGTGTATTATTCTCGTGTTTACATTTGAGGAAAATTTGAATCATATTGAAGAGATTTTATTTCTCAATCTTTTCCGCCCAGCCTAATCTTATGGGGTTTTTAGAAACTTTGAGATGATGTTTCTCAAAAATGGTCCAACCGATTTGGTCCAACCCCTAATATTCTAGAGTGAATATAATGAAAGTGCACTAAATGCGAGATAGAATTAAATGTATCATCCCCACTTTTGGAACAGTTTGTCGTTTATAACTTGGACTGTTGTTATTCGATTAGTTCGATTAAATGATCATGAGTGTCATAGTCATGATTTATGTCAGCTGATCCTCATGTCTAGTCACGTGATGTGTGGCGCATGCGTGATAGGTCACACGAGTCTGAGTTGGTAGTTCTAGAATAACATAGTATACGAGATCGTGATTGGATGAATTTGAAATAATTGAAAATATTAAATATTAAATTTTTTGATTGGGTATTCATGAATTAACGTTTTTGAAACATGATTATCTTCCGAACATTCTGAAGATGATCATTATTTATTTGTAATAAGAATCAGGATGTTAAAATCGACCTTGTCAGAACGATCCTATATATATCCATGGGGTTAAGTGTGAGAAAATTACTTATTTTCCAGATCGAAGATACTTTTTTCATTTTCATTAATATCGAAAACTTGACACAAATCCATTGTTTCCCAATAAATGTCAAGGATGCAAGTCTAGGATGGTTTGAACGGGGCACCACCAGGGTGATTTTACCAACCGAAATTGAAATGGTGTATAAGTTATTTTGGGATGGTAAGATCGCCCTCGTGACACCCCGTTCAATCGAATCTGAACTTTCATCCCTAACTGGGCCTTGGGAAACAATGGCTTTGTGTCAACTTTCCGATGTTGATGGAAGCGATTATCATGTGGAAATGATAGTTGATGATATGATAGTGAATATATCGCATTGATATGATCGCTAATAGATTCGCAATGTTATCGATTTGTTCGATGATATCGGTAGTCGAACAGGTCAGTATAGACGATATTTCCAGCCGAACGGTAGAGATACGTGGCAGCTTTATCCACCGGCTGTGAAACATTTACCACCGCCCTCATGAAATACCCTTCGACAGTACATTGTCAATCCGCTTTCCATAAAGAACAACTTGACAATATCACACATCAATCCTGTCCTCTCTCTCTCTCTCTCTCTCTCTCTCTCTCTCTCTCTCTCTCTCACTATCTTTCTCTCTCTCTCTCTCTCTCTTCCCCCCACTCACTCGTTCTCTGTCTGTCTCTCTCACTATCTCTCTCTCTCTCTCACTCTCTCTCTCTCTCTCTCCCCTCTATCTCTCTCCTTCTCTATCTCTCTCTCTCTATCCCTCTCTCTATCTCTCTCCTTCCCTCTCATCCCAAACCCTCTCTTCAACCCCACCCTCTCGCTCTCTCTATATCACTATCTTTCTCTCCCCCCCCCCTCTCTCTCTCTCTCTCTCTCTCTCTCTCTCTCTTTCTCTCTCTCTCTCTCTCTCTCTCTCTCTCTCTCTCTCTCTCTTCTCTCTCTCTCTCTCAACCCATGTCTGCTCTCTTATATCACTATCTCTTCTCTCTTATCTCTCTCTCTCCTCGCTTCTCTTCTCTCCTCTCTGGTTCTCTCTCCTCTCTCTCTATCTCTCTCTCTCTTCTATCAATCTCTCTCTTCACTCCAACCTTCTCTCTCTCTACATCCATCTATCTCTCTCTCTCTATTATTATTATACGGAATAAATTAATATAGCAGATTGTGGTTTTGATGCACAATAAAGCAATATCGCAATATAATCAAGTCGAACAGAAGTGGTTCATTTTCGATATACAGACAAACGCACATTCCCACATTCCCAGTTGTATATGAATATATATATATATATATATATATATATATATATATATATATATATATATATATATATATATATATATATATATATATATATATATATATATATATATATGTGTGTGAGTGTGAGTGTGTGTGCGTAATTATATATAAATTGATGTTTGTGAGAACTTTTTCTTCGACTTCTTTCGAGTTAAATCATGTTTTTCTATACCTGTTTCCAGTTTTTCCGATGAAAATTGCATCGTATTCCACTCAAGCCTACTCAGTTCATATAAGATACTAAATATTATATCATTAATATACATCAATCCAATTTCAAAACAGACACGAAGAAGAGATGAGTCGAATAAATCAGTACCTTGATACAGAAAATAGGCCTACTAAGATCAGCAAGAGAGGGATTAATGAATCTACTCGAAACAGCCAAAACGAGGCGAACTCATTTTCAGGAATCAGTTGATAAACAGATACAATTACTAGAAATAATCAATCTGGGTTACATAGACAATGCGCCCTGATGTTCGAAACCCTGTCTAGACATATAGTCTAGACACTACCGCTCGGTGGTTTCGAACCCTCCAATGACGAGCTGTCAATCGCATCAATACGCGTCAAGTGGGATGAAAAGCTTCGAATTAGACGATAATTATCGAAATGTGAAATCAAATAGCTGCGAGGAAAACCTGCTGGAAAACAGTGAAAAGCTTTGGAGGAAAACTCATTCACTCTCCATTAATTCATGTAAATAGAAGAGCTTTTCCACAAAGTCAGATAAACAATGAAAACAGTTGGAAAAACAATCTAAATGAAAAATTCACGAGGAACTGTTGTTTTACGTACTTCCTCTTTCTCTCGTTTTTCTCTCTTTTTCTCTCTAAATTCATCGCTCTATCTCTCTCTCTATTACTTCTATCCAATTCCTCGTCAATCTCTTTTTTATCTCTCTCTTTCTCTCACTTTATCCATCTATCTTTCTCTCTATCTCTCTCTTTGATTTGGTTAAAGTATATTGATTGATTCAGCAAGCTAGCTGAGGTTAAAAGGGCTTATAAAATACTGGGTTTAAAAGTTAACGTGTTATAATTTCAGGATGAATTCAGTAGAATGTGGAATGAAAATGTTTTTTCTTTTCATGTGACTTTTCATGATAATGATTGAGTATTTTTCCTCGCATAAAACAGCATTCTTAAGCTTTTCTAATGTAGGCTTTACAAACTGAAAACTTGATGATGAAAATAGTTAATAAGTTGATTCAATCTTACGTAGCTGAACATTCGATATATAAATAGCACCTACAACATATTACCTCATAGAAAATGACAAATCAATCACCAACATAAAAGTGCAGGATCCACAAAAATAATTCATCAAATCCATTTGCCATTCATATCATGAAAGCGCGAACATTGTTATACATTGTACGGTCAGATACAAAAGTATTTCCTGAATGAACATATTATCATATGCAATAGGGATTGAACTACACTGTTTTCTTTCACATCTGACCGTACATGAACTGTTCTCCAAGCTGCAGTCAACATTGTTTCAAGATATTGGAATTTTTATCGGCGAGTTATTCTAACATGACTTGAATAGAAATCAAAATTCTTTATTTGGTCAAAATTTGTATGATATGATATAATATGATATGACATGATAGTAAATATACAACTATTACATTGGAACAAGATGGACGCCGAAAAACAAGATGGCAGCTTGTGTTCCAATTAGAAGATGTTTCATGAAGAACACAGGAAATGGAATCGTGGTGGGAACTCAATTGACTATTCACACAAATAACCATATACTACGTCGCAAATACACAATTCTCATAAATTGTAAATATAATTTACTCAATTAGCGAGTGATATAAATATATATATATATATATATATATATATATATATATATATATATATATATATATATATATATATATATATATATATATATATTATATATAAATAATGTCAATTCAACTTGGTCTGTTGGTTTATATACACAACCTTCAATTCTCATGCATTTCAACAATACCATCGTGTTGGCGTTTCGTCAGTGACCGCCAACACCCGCTACTACCGCCAACACTACGTCTACGTCACACATGACACACTAGCCTATAGTCCGCACTCACCTGTGATGACCGTCTTCTCGTCATAGATTCCGTCTAGCAAAGCAGCAGTAAAAGCAGTACAGACAAGACTATAGTAAATACACACTAGAAGCAGCTTGGCACTAATAGAGCACTACTTCGTATTATTTATCCAGCACTAAAGGCCCATTCACGATTAAACTTGACATTAAACTTATTCCTTTAACTTAAGTCTGTAAACTTACTCAAATGCTACCTCATTCACGACACTATTCGTACATCTAATTTCAACCAGTTAAAATAGCTCTTTCAATCAGCTGTCACTTGAGCGCAACATAACCTACAAGTTGTGTCCCCAAGGCCTTTTAATAATTTTCCTCCAGTTTATAATATAGACCCTATGTAATATGAGAAATTATAGAATTAATACAGTTTTAGTGTCGTAATTCATTTCAAATCATTTGGTCCTGTTTCCAGTGTTGGTTATTAGTTGTTAATAAACAATAGACTAGACAGATTCTACCAATATGGCGGTCGACCGTATGTTTGAACTAGGTGCTGATTGGTCGATTCCTACGTTTTCCGTAAACTTAAGAAATTAAGTTTGGAGTTAGCAAACTTCTACGTTACTGCTACTGTTAAGTACTAACTTCAACAGTAATGAGAAATACCTTATGACAAACAATTTATAAGTTCCAAAGTTTACTGTTAAGTTGAATCATGAATGGGCCTTAACGGTTCACGTGGCACTAACATAGCACTGCTTCGTATTATATACCCAGCATCAATACAGTACTACGTTACAGTACACTTCCGGTCACATAAGATGATTTAATCCGTGATTAAAATTGTTCAATTTGAATAAAAACCACGGACATTTGCCCGCTAATGTTTTCACAGACTATGTGTAGAGTGCGTACACGCATTGTCTGCTAGTTTTAGTGCGTATACTATCAGTATATTTTCTTCAGGATGCATTTTATTACAGCTTGATTGACCATTTTGTGTGACCGCAACTGTACTTGGAGAAAGTTGTACCAAGTGATGATTAGGCCCGGTATTACGAATAATAAATTTGTTGATTAAGCAATAATTAGTAGATGAGCTTGTTATTACCCTTGGTTACCAATGTTATTTTTGTACTGCAATTGATTCATTAGCTTAATTAACACATTTTTATTATTGGTAATATGGGCCCTTAGTGAATTGAGCAAAATTAGCAAATCAACTTGTTATTACCCTTGGATATATATGCTATTTTTGTGCCTTAAGTAATGATTAACTAATTAATATTTAATCATCAGTTGGTACAATCGGCTCTTAGTAGCACCAACACAGAACCACGTCGTAGAGTGTATACGTATCAATATAGCACTAACAGAGTATTTCGCAATATATCATACGTTTTGAAGCGACCCAGGACTGAGTCAGAGTATATATAATCAGTAGCGTGAGAATTTGGTGGAGGTGCCGGGTTTTCTGAATTTGCTTGTTTTCCATTTGTGGCTTTTACTATTTTTTTCAAATCGATAATTATAACATTTCTGGTTGAATTGAAGAGAGAACGTTGTCAATTCATTTTGATATAAATTGGAAAAAATGAATTCACGCCAGGAACGTACAAACGTATGTCTACGCACATTTCACAGGTTTTTCGTAGAATGTGCGTGGATCACGCATGCACATTGTCTACTAGTTTCAGCGCGTATAATGTCAGTATATTTTATTCAGGATGTATTTTAATGTAGCTTGATCGACCACTTTATCTGAACACCAGTGTAGGCCTACTTTTTACGATCACCGTAAATCTCCATTCCTATATTCATTAGCAAAGAAAATCAAACTGTCTTGTCCTATTTATTCTCTCAGATATAACTAGATGTTCAATCATCATTCTTTTTTACCTATACTATCATATAATATACTTGTATCCACGAAAGAAGAATGTTCCGAGCAGACATCCTCTTATCCCACACCACGCTTCACTCATCCATCTACCGTGAACGCAAGTATACATAAGACGAGCTCACTCCTTCACATCCGTCTTCCATTCTACACACCTTGACTTCTTTACTTGACATCTCACTCTATATAAAACTGTCATAAATCTTCTTTCTCCTTCTCTTTACGGAGACCAGACATAACATTTCGATTGCGGGTCTCCTCGTATCTTTTAACATTACCGATTGTCGGTGTTGGACATTCGATTCGAGATCCATTTTCTCCGGCTGAGTACGCGATGCGTTCGAGCGAGAGTGATAACTCTAGCGGTGACTGTTGGAACTGTGATGTTGGACGCTTGCCAAGAGTGTCTGTATATGCGATGCAAGCGCTGTCATTTCCGGTTTTCTGCCACGGCAGTTGGTGGAACTATTTATCACGGCGTGGACTGGTCAAGCGATGATTTCATTGGTCGGTTCAGTGGACACGTATTTGAGTGAAATGTCTCGGAATGGATTGTGATATTGAATTGGTTTTATCGGTGGAGGTGCCAGGTTTATTGGGTTTTAAATGGAATACAGTGTTTTTCAGGAACGTTTAATATGAAATGTTTGAATTTTTCAACAGATTTTGAACCGCATATTGAATAATATTCTGGCCTTTCGAAACAGAACTATCGCAGGTTTTATACAAAAGAATTTCAAAAAAATGAATAAATATTGGACATTTGACGTCTGTATTTTGAATTACACATTCAAAGTTTCGACACAATTTGAATCCTTATATGATTTGTGAATGTGTGCACCAATGTTTTCTCAAGAAATACTCCATTTTGTAAAACGTCTCAATAGGAATGAATCGGCAAATATAATTTCGATGGAACAAACTGTTTTCACTATGTTAAGAATATCACATAATTGATCAATAAACTTTGATGTAATTTATAATGCTTTGAAAACAATATATAGAAATAAGATCGTTTTTTGCCCCATTTTATGGCTTGAATCGAAAACGGAAAAACCATTAACGTTAAAATGAACACATTTAAACTAACTCGAAAAGAAAAGAATACACAAACCTTTGTGTAATACGATATCCTGGTAATAAAACGTTACTACACAAAATGAGCGTTAAAAACGTTAACGTCTCAAATGCAACATTGAAACTAAGTAGATCGGAGAAAATATAATAAAAACAACTAAACAAAAAACACAACTATTAAATGTATAAAGTCAAACAAATTGAATAAAGGTTTTACATTTTATGTTTCTGAGCGCACAGAAAGTACACTATTATATATCCAGTAGCCTACTATAGTCAGTTGTTAATGGCACGAGCCCAGAAAAACAGTAGCCATTCCCGACATCTAGGAACAACATATAAAAACCCCATTACAATATCGGATATCGAATACTGCGATATATCGAGAGCCGAGAATCGATAGTTGGATCGAGGGTTGAGGGGGGGGGGGGGGGGGGGAGGTGTTTGCTGTATGGTGGTCGTAAAGGGCTAAGAGGGTTATTTTCGGAAATGCGAGTTTCTGTTTGAGAGGGGGAGGGAGAGGGAGGAGGGGGGGGGGGGAGGGTTGGAAATCTTTGTAAACTTTGCAATCGTGGAAAAGTCACGCACCTTCGCGCCACCAGGGTAGCCATGTTTGATTTTCTTTTAGCAAAACTATATCCCTACTTAGACAAACATCTCTCACTTGCTCTCTTTCTCTCTCTCTCTCTCTCTGTCGCTATCTCTATGTCTCTCTGCCTGTCTTTCTGGCTCTCTTTCTCACTCTCTTACTCTCTATCTCTCTCCTCAACTTTCATCCTCTGTCATTCTCATTATTTCGCTCTCTCTTTCACTCTCTCTCTCTCTCTCTCTCTCTTTCTCTCTCTTTCTCTATCTCTCTCTGTCTGTCTGTCTGTCTCTCTCTGTCCAGAGTTCTATTTAATGCTTGGATAAGTCCTCAAGTTAAGCACTAAATGGCTGAGTGTAAGAACGGCACAACTGCATGAAGAAGCCGTCTTATCATGAAACATGTGTTACGACCTATGAAACTAGTTTCAACTTAATGATAACTTTATAATTATCATCACAAGATGATAAAAGCAATTAAATTTAATTACTATACAGACGAATAACTTCTGTTTTTCTTTGAAATTGAAATTCGAATCTATTGTTTAATTTTCTTATTCAAATCATTTTGGTTCGCGTTTAGAATTTCTCCATTACTAATTCAATTACAGGACTGAATTGACTCTGTCGTTCAAGGCAACGCATGGAGTGAAGAGTTCGATATTGGTAATGCATTTATTGGTAATCCTTGCGTCCACGAACTATGAAGGTTGTCTACCAACTAAATAATTGTGCAACGTCGATAATTGCATGATACCACTACACCACAACGTCAAGGACTTATCGCTTTTGAAAGATGCAGTTTCGGTTCTTATCGTGAATCTCGTCCTGACAAATTTTAATACCATAAAAGTACCACAGCTAACTTGAACAATTCAATAATTTGTAACAATTTGACGGCGATATTTTGTTTATGTTGTTAGCCTAGGGACAATTTGTTCTATTTAGTTGAAATGAGCTGTTACAAGTTACCTGATGTTGGTACCGTTCAGCAATTGGACAATCAAAATTACGTTATTTCATTAGAAACAATTTTGTTTTGTGAAACGTTGGTTTCCAAAAACACGTTTCAATGTTTTTATATTTCAATATAATATATTTATATTCAGGTATGTTTACCACATTAATTCCAGCATGGAATGTTTTCTATGGTAAAGACGATGACATTTATACAGAGAGAGAGAGAGAGAGAGAGAGAGAGAGAGAGAGAGAGAGAGAGAGAGAGAGAGAGAGAGAGAGAGAGAGAGAGAGAGAGAGAGAGAGAGAGAGAGAGAAACGAGAGAAAGAAAGACAGAGAATGTAGTGTGTTGAAGTGGGCAAGTGGAGGGAGGGGGGCGGAGGGGGGTTAAAAGGCACCTTCAACAATGTTCAAACTTTTCACTAGTGCTCGCATCAAACATGGGTATAATTGATATTTTGCTAAAGAGTGCGATGAAATATTTCATGCACTGAGGTATTAGATACTGGGTTGTTTCGTCGCTTCGTGTGAGTTGAATTCTTACTCGACGTTTCGATCATGTTATAACACAAATTGATAACACTGTTCATAAGGTAAATTCAAACTATACTGTTTTATTGATAGATGTGGTTCACTTGCAGATGTAGATGGTAATTTATAAATATGGGGTACAAAATGTAGTTATAAAGATTGGTTTGAGTGGAGACAAAACACTCTTGCCAGTTTGAGGTTGAAAAGAAGACCGAATTTAATATCTCTAGTATTCCAGAACGATGTAAGAAAACAGCCACCCTTATTTCAAGTGGTCCAGAACATACTTCAAACCTTTTGACCTCTTGGAATGTTAGCCATTATGACACACTTGACTTAATGTTAAAATTCGGGGTTTTAGTAATAAAAATTAATAGCGATATACCATGTGTGACTTTTTAAAAGCATTTTCGTATTTCGAATGAAAATTCCGGTATCTCTAGTATTCCAGATGATGTAAGAAAACAGCCACCCTTATTTCAAGTGGTCCAGAACATACTTCAAACCTTTTGGCCTCTTGGAATGTTAGCCATTATGACACACTTGACTTAATGTAAGAATTCGGGGTTTTAGTAATAAAAATTAATAGCGATTACCATGTGTGACTTTGTCCCTATATGGAGGAGGTATAGTAGGCACATTACACATGCACTGTTTTCAAGAACGTGTAACTTACTGTTGACCGATGCGAGTGGATAGCGGCTGCGTGATTAAACAACAGGAAGTGATTATTGTTCGGACGCACCGAAATAATGTTCTTGCAATCGATTGTTATTTTAAAACACATTAATTTTGTAATGTTAAGAAGATATAAAAAGAACCGAACGAAAGAAAATACGTGTTTTTGTTCTGAAGATTGTGTAAATAGATTCAAACGTTTTTAAAAGCATTTTCGTATTTCAAGTGAAAAGTCAACATAATACATCAGAAGAACTTGAAAACTTCTCTAATTGAAAAGAAGAGAAATGGAAAAAATATAGAAATTCTATTTTTCCTTGACGGAGATAACCAATGATATATATATATGAAATATAATTTATTCCATTCATTAAAATAGAAGCGATAGTTCTGTATAATGGAATAAATAAGTCACATAATGGCTAGTTCCCTATACAAGTGAACTCGTTCGGAAAATTCTACGAGAAATGTATTTATGTATTTTATTCTGACATTTTAAATTGTGAGTAATAATAATATTCCACTTCAATAAATAAATACGAGTTGTTCAAGTTTATGAAATAGTTTTTATACACGAATGATTTATCAAGTGTGCACGTTCCAACACTTGGAAATAAAATCGATTCCATTAAATTTGAATAAATCTAATATAATTGTGTTCTCAATCCAATTGGAACTTATTTTCAGGGTTACTTGAACATCACCATTTACAGCTAGAACTAAACTATATATATAATCTTCGCAATTAAATCCTCTACTAAACTTTAATTAAAAGGAAACTAGCTTCGAGCGACCGAAAGTTCAAGAAGTTGATAAAGTTAATAGGTCGTTTTTGTTCTGAAAGTTAAGTGACCTAAAGACTTGGAAGCGTCGACAAAGCTGTTAAATCCGATTCGGGGCTCAAACCTGGGCTAAGCGAATGTCACAGCACTATTGCCAGGAAAATAAAAACGGTTGAATAAAGTTAAAACCTCGCCGATGAGAAAGTTAGTCTTCCGTGAAACTTGGCGTGAACTTCTTGATAGAGATAGAGCATGTTTCACATGTGATGGTGATAGAGATAATAAATAGTGATGAGAGTTTAAAGAAGGTTTTGAAAGTTATGGTTTAGATGTGTGTATTGCTTTGTGTCTTCATTATCATATTCGGTTTAACGACGCACTGTTAAGAAAGCGTAGATCTAATGGCGTCAGATGGATGATTAATGAGATGATGAGATGATGAGATGAAGGTTCTTGGGTAATGAGAAGGATAGTGGGAAGGAAGCGGTCATGGCCGACTTATTGTAGGAACCATCCCGGCATTAGCCTAGACTACAGAGGGAAACCATAAAAATACCCTGTAAAGATGGTCGGCGGCGGGGATCGAACTGAGTTCGGAATTCCCCTCGCCTCCCGGATCACTTGAAGCGAGCGCGTTAACCACTGCCTACATGTTCCAGTGCTTTGTGTCTTGTTTAGCATGGTTATATATCAACTTCTTAGCATTAGACATTTTTTTTTGATAAACACTAGATAGGCATATATTTTTAAATTTTAGCATTTTATAGTATAAAAGTTGAATTAAAAAATCAACAGAAAATAAAGCCAGTGGTCGTGATTTTGGAATAAGATGTTTGTGAGAGAAGTTCAACAGTATGATAGGCCTATATCAAATTGCGATGATTATAGAAGTTGTCTCTGGTGATTATATACACGACTAAATTTCGGTTAATTTAAAAATGTTGCAAATATTAAATGTACATGTATCCACGAGCAATAAAGGTTTTCTACCAACATGGAATTTTTTTTTAAAAAAATCTTCTTTTGTATTGCAGTGATATTTGTTTTTGTAAATCACTCTTTCTACGTGAGATTTACGATAATAAACATTACTAGGTATTTGAAAAGTGTTTTTTAAATGTTTTGGCGGAGTTTCTTCTTATTCATTCAAGTTGCAATCAGATGTTTAGTACAAGACATTATTTATCCTGAGTACAAAATTATCTTATACTTGAACATATTATTCGTTTCAATTGAAACATTCAAAATTTAGTCGAATATGACGAATATGACAACTGAATGAACTATTTCAATGTAATGGACACATATTCAAATGAACGCCCATAACCTGGCCCCTCCACCGAAAGCTCATAACCTGGCCCCTCCACCCGTGTCTAAGCATATGCAGTACCGTACCTGGGCACACGGTGGTGCAGTCCGTCTTCTGGAGCGAGGACCCGAGGCATTGCTGTCCTCCGTTGAGAGGTGCCGGGTTCGTGCACATGCGGGACCGCTTCTGGACGCCGCGGCTACACCGCGCGTTGCAGTCGGACCATTGGGACCAGGACGCCCAGCCACCGTTCACTGGAACAGGGAACAAACGGGAAGATTAATAATCGGTGCGATGTAGCGACATAATATTGATTCATACACTCATACAAACTGAGTAACATACAAATAGTATGTACTTCATATAAAGGAAAACGCAGCATATAGGCCCTATCAAATTTTGTTCTTCTTCTATGAACATCGAAACTTGATACAAAATAAGTGTTCCCCAATTGAGATTATGGATGGGAGTGGAAATTTTTTGGAAGGGGCACCACAAGGGCGATATTAGCACCCTATATCAAACAATATAGGCCAACGTACGTACTATCCTTCCCATTACCTGTAAGAAACATTCATCATCGCACCATATCGTTAATCATTCATTCAAGGCAAAAGATCTCATTCATCATTAAACGATATACGTCAATGCAATTAACACAATAGAACACAATTATAGATTAAACGCGTATTCACGCTCAATATTTAAAACATCCTTTGTGAAGGATCTTCTCGTTTCCAAATTTATAAAAAACAACTTTTTGTGTCTTGTGGCTTTTGCGATATAATAAAAGTATTGTGTCTATCTATGAAAACGCACTGTACGATATCGAGCTTTAAATATAATTTAACGTACATAGAGGATTTACAACAAAAATACACCTGAAAACAACCGAAAACAACTGAAAACAACTGGAAAGCGTTGTCTGTTTAAAACCGGATGTTAAGTTATTCATTCCGAAAGCTTCTCATTCTCTTCATTAAAAGTTAGATCCGACACGAGTCAGTTTCACTTTCACCAAACCGCAACAAACTTGGCCGTTTAATGTTGCGGAGAAAATAGAAATATGGTTCCTACTGTTTTCAAAAACATAAATATATTATCATTTAAGCTGTATTTACCGGCAGTGGTATTAAAACAAAAGACTACTATATCATTCTGTTCTGACATTTAATACCACCGAAAAGATGAAATTTATGTGCATCTTATTTCTCATACACACACACACACACATATATATATATATATATATATATATATATATATATATATATATATATATATATATATATATATATATATATATATATATATATATATATATATATATATATATATATATATATATATATATATATAATATATATATATATATATATATATATATATATATATATATATATATATATATATATATATATATATATATATATATATATATATATATATATATATATATATATAAATATATATATAGATATATATATATATGTGTATATATATACATATATATATATATATATATATATATATATATATATATATATATATATATATATATATATATATATATATATATATATATATATATATATATATATATATATATATATATATATATATATATATATATATATATATATATATATATATAAATGGCTCAAAAGAATTCCATTTGCCACCAACAACGCTTTCAACAATATTCACATACAATTTCCTTTAGGATAGAAAGAGAAAGAGTTGTTGTCATCGTCGTGAATTGGAACAACTTTTCTTTCTTAGAAGATATATTTTTATAGAAAGAAATATACATCTTATACATTCATGAACGTTACAATTTGTCAGTAAATAAATAAGGATTTATCAACTAAAGGAAGAATATAAGAAAAAAACTTCCAAGATTTTTTTTTTTATCGAGAGAAATATATTCAGTAGTTAGGAGAAAAGTTTTGTTGAAAAACCACGATATATAATAAATCTCCCTTTCCTGCTCGCTGAATTGATCGTCTACCGAGAACGCACAGAACTTTTGATATGTTGTTTTTATTGTATATTTTTGCTGATTCCCAAGTTTGAGGGGAAGTTCTTAGTTCCTCCCTTAACTTCCCCGACCGGAAGTGGTTGATCTTTAGATGACGCATCTTCCTCCTTTTCCTACCCCTCACCGCGGAAAGTACATTAATGCCATCCAAACGAGGCCCATACTAACACAAGAAAAAAGACACTATATAGATACTTAATTCTGATAATAAAAAGATCATAAAGTAATAAAAAAGAATATGAACGAGTTTTTTTTGTTGTAACTTTTCTTGTTTCCGCAATTTGCCTCGTGTCATTAAAACAAGAAGACGGATATTCTGACTAATAAAAATGGTTGTACATTCAGATATCAAGAACACAAGTATGTATTCTTTAGTCATGATAAAAAGATGGAATAACAATAAATTGAATATGATACAGAACCAAACTAATAACCTAAACTATTTGTCTCAAATCATTCAAATTCGGAATAGAGTTTTTCTTTCTAAACCACCCTATTTGTGTTCTATTATATCGCTTCTTTTCATATTTTCAGAGGAGTTTTTATATATTATTGTCATCATTATTGGATTAAAACGGTCGAGGGTAATAACTTCATGAGATACGATAAAATTGATAAATTGTATCAATGGATAAAGACGAAACTGAATGCATGAATTCATATTTTATGATTACGATGATTTGAGTGTTTAATCATCCTACATAAACTCGTTATCTGGGAATAACAATGTAAATATGGCAATTACAATAGTTCTAGAAATGAAAAACGATATGATGTGGAGTGGTTTTTTGACAGCTTTGATGTGTTTTCAGGGATGCACTATATATAACCGTTTTCTCTCCATTTCTATTATTCTATTTTATTCTTCATTTTTTCATTCATCATTCTATTTAATTTGTATTACATTCTATCGAGCAATAGGTGTGAGTCTATTTAATCAAGTTACAATGTTTCCAAAAAATAAATTTTGGGAATTCTGTGCAATCTCATGATGTTTATTTGTTAGTTTGAATAAGTTACAAATATAAATATACGAACAGTATAAAAGTAAATGAGCTTTTATATTAACTATTAAATATTAATATCATGGACGATATTACATGTTGAAAGTATCAAGTCTTGTCGTTAGATATAAGTTGTCCTCTTAAACTTCAACTGAAACATTCACGAAATAATTAACATCTCTTCCAACAATGATATTACAAACTATACTAATAATGACACATGCATAACATAGCACAGTGTAACACCAATGTCTGCTGAGTACAATGAAGTTAGTACCGAAGCATATCGGCATTCATACTCGGTTAGCTGCGAGTCGAACCATTAAACTTGGAACAACTTGACAAAACATACCGCTAGCTTATTGAGACCGTTTCCTATCAGCTAGCTTAGCAAGAACTTGTGGCATATTATTCATATCATGCATTCATGGTTTATGATAATCAGTTTAATAGCTAGTTCAGTGAATTGTTATTTAATGTGGTAACTTGAAGAATTGAACGATTTATAAGAAACTAGCTGACTCGGCGAACGTTGTTCTGCCATCGAAGTGATTTGTAGTGAATGTTGGTTGTTATGCTATCTAGAGCAAATGGTGAGTAACGTTGAGTGACAGTGTGCAACGCCGTAAATGTCAGTGAACAACGCCATTACTGTCCTTGAAGTGCCAATTTTTTGGATATTGCTTATAGGAGAAAGTTTGGCGGAAGATCTCGTATACTTTAAGACCTTCTACCAGCCCTATCGAATGTGGGTGAGGAATTTCACGACACTCGGTCGAGCCGTTTCGGAGGAGTTCATCCTCTAAAATGTGACACGAGCTTTTTATACATAAGATGAAACAATGATATAAAATGATTGAAAACAATCATTTGTATTAATTATTTGAATTATTTGAATTATTTTTCTAGTTACTGAAAACTCATCCACGAAAATGGTATAGTTTACCTGAATTTACTGATCACGAAAAGATTTGAAGAAAAAAATCAAAATCGATATCTTAAGAATTGTTTGGTCAGGTCTTTCTGGTATTATTACATCTGAAACTATGTTTCAGAATCTCGTGTAAGTAGTAAGTACACTTGCAGTCACATAAAGTGGTCGATCAAGACCGATCAATATGTATCCTGGAGGAAATGTATCGACATGAAATCTACTAAACCGGCGGACAAACAATATACCGCGGTACTGAACGCTTTCGACCTAAAGAGTGTGGAATTAGTAGTGGTGAATATGCGTACATTTTATTTGAATATTGACTAAATTTGAATCAATTTGAATGAATATGAATGAATTCAATTCTATGTAACCGTAAGTGTACACTCACATCGTAGGGCATTTATTATTTTCATGTTTTGTTTTTGGTGGAGGTGCCGGGTTTTATACACATTTTTCAAAATCCCAATTACAAATTTATTCATTGATACTAAATGAATACAATGTGATATTTCCATCCCAAACACTCATTCTCTCATTCAAATTGTTCAATTCAATATTTAAATTCAATATCTTTTCATTTGTAAGCTCATAAGATTGTCACGCGAAGAACATCATCATCTTGAAAGGTTTCTAGTCCCCATAAGAGTTCTCTCATCTCAGTGTCTCTATTACCATCTCCCCCCCCCCCCCCCCCCCCCCCCCCTCACCCTAAACAGTACCAACTCCCGCAGTTCTGCTCTTAGTGTCTCCGAGTGTTGTTACGTTGCCACTCCTGCCCCGCTGCGGCGGTGTAAAATGCAACCCGCAGCACAGCCTTTTGTTCAACATACCGGAAGGAAGCGACGTCGCATCGAAAAACGACGCCTAAGAAAAGTAGCGTCGTTTTCAGACATCTTACTTACTCTCTCTCTCTCTCTCTCTCTCTCTCTCTCTCTCTCTCTCTCTCTCTCTCTCTCTCTCCCTCTCTCTCTCTCTCTCCTACCCTCTCTCTCTATCATCCTCTCTCCTCTCTCTCTTCTCATCTCCTACTCCTCCTCTCTCTCTCTCTCTCTCTCTCTCTCTCTCTCTCTCTCTCTCTCTCTCTCTCTCTCTCTCTCTCTCTCTCTCTCTCTCTCTCTCTCTCTCTCTCTCTCTCTCTCTCTATCGTTGTCGTTGTCTGTAGAACTCTAAACACTGTTCTGAGCATAATATTTATATGCTTGTAACTACAAAACATGAGGAATCGAACCACCCGCGCGATAGTGGTATGATAAAGGGGAGACGGTCGATCGGAACCGTCATCTCTCGTGGCGTCATGTATAGGTTTATGTAGCAAGCACGGCGGGTTAGAGACGGAACATGTGAACCTAAGCCAGCTTGATGCACGATATAAGGAATATATTATATTTCACTGCTATCTAGAGACAAGAAAAACGCTATAATGTCTCTAGTGTCTAGTCGGGGTTACAAAAACAAGATGAATAAAGACGAGAAAGGAAATGATTCGAGAAAAATATGAGACCGTCGATAAGTAAATAGAAATTTTCATTCCCATATAAAATAGAGTTTCAATTGATGTTTACTTTCAAAACACACCAATATTTTCATTTTTATTTTGATGATGGAAAAATGTAGTGGTATTTGGGTACTCTGGATTGATAATATTACTGCAACAAGAGTATATACTATCTTTGGTTACCATAGTTCCAAATATTTAGAACATTTTCTATGCTCCTTGGTTTTCAATTATGCGACATTAATTTTGCATAGCTGTCAAGTAAAATATGCATGTAACGCATTCTTGTGGTAGCTAACACCATATTACATACGTCTTGATAACTACAGCAATCTAATTTACATCATTTCATTTGCTCTCTTATTTTGATTTTTTCGAGATCATTTATGATTCAACAAAACAAAATGGAGAACAATAAAAAGAACTAATAAGGGAAGTCAATTCGGAGCGTCTCAAAATAATATTGTCTATTTCCTCAAGACAGTATAAACCACCAGTAATTCCATTGAATCCTATAAAATTTCTCCGAACAAACATCCAAATGATCTCATCAAATAAAAGAATAACTCACAACCTTCTGATAACCATCAAAACAAATTCCGAGAGACTCGCCGCCGGATCTTTCTTTATATACCACTCTACTGCCCTATGGATACGCGGCAAAGAAGAGAACCGCCATTTCACTGCCTTCTTTATACTACTTCCAACTTCCTTTACGATGAGACGAAAAAACCTTTTCCCAAAGAGCTTTACAAGTGACTATAGAATACTTTTCGGCATTTCAACTTTATGCGATGACTGTGTAAAGCGACTGAGGAAGTTGTCCTGCTTCTTTATTCGTATCACTAGAACGATGTCATCGAAATAATTGAAATGATCGGCAGGGTATTGTCATGGTTGATATGATATGAAGTATCGCTCGTTTCAACCGAATTGGTTGTATTTGAGATGGAAAAGAGATTTGAATTTAGTTCAGCGTATATACTGGGTAAGGGTATATATAGTGAACGTTCTCACCCCCAAATACGTAGATATTTTTTATTAATGTTGCTTAACGACCCCACTAACAGCTAGATTATACGGGGGTACGAATGAGGGGATGATAATGAAACAATGAAGTAATGGTAGGTGAAAGGACGTTTTACAAAAACCCATGCCTTTTGCGGACTCGAGCCCACGCCCAACGGTAACTTCAGTTTCTAATAGTTAGCGTGTCTAATAGCTAGCGATAGTTGACTTAACCACTGGGGCGGCCGCGTAGATACTGCTGGGGTCGTTCTATAAGTATATGATAATAAAAATAATACAGATTACAGTGCCAATGGTGATTGAAGTGTGTAGGGAAGGAACCGATATCTTCCACTTTTGAGAACATAATTCTACCTCCAGAAAAGAAAGATGAACTCTTTCACTCTTGTTTATTATTATTTACATCGAAACTTGATACAAAATCATTTTCCCCCAATGAGGCCCAATACGGGGCACCACAAGGGCGATCTTACAATTCAATAAAATATCTATCATATATATGTTAAAACGATGGGAATTTAAGAATTAAATGTATTTTAAATAATTTCTGATTCATTTATTCCACTTTTATTGGCTAAATTCCATTTTATTTTTTCAGTTGATATTTTCAAAATATAAGATTGCCCTTAATTTGGATTTTAAATCGTATATCCAATTTCAAGTTGAATTATATTTCCAATTTGGAATTAGTATTATAATTCTGTTGATCTAACACGTACTATTTGTCTAAATTCGAAATATCCAGAAACAAAATTAAAACGAGCACAGTTTAAAACAGTTTCGAAATCTTTCACGACGGTCGTTCGAACGCAGTTTGAGCTGCTCTCATTTCCCGTTCGCCTCGTGATAGTTTCCCCAAGTGTCGCGAGCTCGGAGATAAAGCTGCAAGTTGCTGCGCTCGGCTGCGCTCGGCTGCGCAATTATACCACGCTTCAGGACTTAAGGACTCGTTTAAACAGCGTACAAACTTAATCCGGTGGAAATATAATATACAAGATATGTATAAAATGTACATGAAAAATGTTTGTGAAACTTATTTGATATAAATCTAGTTAGTTTCTTGGCACGGCATTGGAGAAGGATGTAAAGATTTATGAAGTTCAATTTGTATTTTCTTACTTTTGAACTCAACTTAATGCATTGAAAAGTAAATATATTTTACAATTGGTTCAATTTTACGTCTAGGCATTTGATTAGGAAACGTGCTATATTAATATATATTCATAGTTCTCTAGACCAAGTTACCAAGTATTGAGTGAATCATCAAGTTTTCCTTATAAATATCTCATGTAAATATGATGAAAATTATTGTAAATTACGAGTGATTATATACTCAACCAGGAAATTTATACCGATACATATTTATTCATATTTCAAGTACCAATAGTAGATGCCAATACTAATATACTAGCTACAATAAAAATAATATACACCATTCTCATTTCAGGTTCTTAGAAACATATAAAATAAAACAAGTTACACGTTACATAAAAGTAATAACCTTATACACTTGAAATATCATTACGATAGAGTAACTAAATCTCGTATCGTATCAACGTGACCCTTTTCCTCTTCGGTCAACAATTCCCTATTATTAAATACAAAGAGTTTGAACTTCTAAATCTAAATGACCTCTTCAGTTTCAAAACGTTCAACTGCACGTTCGAATTATGACAGGTATATACGAGTTTTGACTGCGCGAACCACCCGCGCGCTAATGGTGTGGGATAGGAGGGACGGTCGCTCGGAACCTTCATCTCTCGTCGTTACAAGTTACATGAGAGATGAAGGCTCAAACCCCCCGTGCGATAATCGTGTGGCATAGGGGGAACGTTCGCTCGGAACCTTCATCTCTCGTGGTTACAGGTCTACAAGAAACGTTAGGCTGAGTAACATAACGGCTTGTTACGTCATGAGGTTGGTAACAAATAACATCTTATCTCGAATCTAGAAGATGTGGCCAAATCATGCGTGAGTTGGTATTACTTTCACAAGCACTAAAAGCTTTTACAGCATTGCTAACTGTACAACATTGTTGTTTCTATTTTGTAATTTATGTTTATAGTAGATTTATTGGTGTATACTTATAATGTATTTATGTATGTTATGAAATGTGTTGTATTGTTTTACTTACAAGCGAATTGAATCACTTCGAGAAAATTGAGTATTGAAAAGGAAAGAGGTTAAAAGGTCGATACAAAATATATGTGAGATCAAGTTATGGATATTTGATTTTTCAGATCAATGGTCACGTTACATACATAATTATTATTTATTTTCAGGAAATATGAGATAATTCTATAAGTTTTGAAATCAGAATTGTAATTTAAAATGTACGAAGAATCTAAATTTCGACGCCTAATATAGAGCACACTCTATAGCTGGATATCTTATGCATTGCAATTCCAGACATTTCTTTTATATACTTTATCCAGATGTGTACCGTATTTGGGAATTAGATGATTCAATATCAAAAACTGGATATTGATGCACGCATTTTAGTCATATGAATCCGAAATACCAATAATATATACGGATACACCTCTCTCTCTCTCTCTCTCTCTCTCTCTCTCTCTCTCTCTCTCTCTCTCTCTCTCTCTCTCCTCTCTCTCTCTCTCTCTCTCTCTCTCTCTCTCTCTCTCTCTCTCTCTCTCTCTCTCTCTCTCTCTCTCTCTCTCGCTCACACACACATGCGAATGAAGTGTTCACAGCGGGAACCTCCAGAGCAATCTTCAAACAACAACAACAAAAACAACAACAACATCTTCTCGAATTCACTTGTCTTCATAATGGCAGCTATGACGTCATCACATGCACTATGCGTCTAGACTCTGACGTCATACACAATGTTTGCTCTTTGAGATGCAAATCAAGTGCAAAGATCGCATATTATTTCACAAACTTACATTAATTGTCTGTCTTTTCTATTCGATAACACTAGATCACGGCGGTTTCGAACAGGAAAAATATGAGTTTATCTTATTATGAACTAGCTGACTCGGCTAACGTTGTTCTGCCATCGAAGTGATTTGTAGTGAATGTTGGTTGTTAATGTAAAAATAAGGTGCCGGAAGGCGGATTAGGCGCTATCTAGCGTGTATTGTCGCAAATGTTGCCGAGCGCGGCGGACCTTGAGTAACGCTGTCAATGTCATTGAACAACGCCATTACTGGTGTTGTCCTTGAAGTGCCAATTTTTTGGATATTGCTCATAGGAGAAAGCTCGGCGGAAGATCTCGTATACTTTAGGACCTTCTACCAGCCCTATCGAATGTGCGTGAGGAATTTCACGGCACTCGGTCGAGCCGTTTCGGAGGAGTTCATCCTCTAACATGTGACACGAGCTTATTTATAAATAAGATTATTGCTTAAGCTATTTCATTAATCAATTAAATTTGTATTGTTTCGTTCATCATCATCCATTATTACTTCCTTCTGACCATCAATTCACCAAATATTACTAAATGACAATTTAATCATAAAAATAATTGTTATGTACATAGTTTCAATTCACACCACCGGGTGAGATATTTCACTGTATTTCAAATTCCTCAAGTGTGCAATAAAAATATTCTACTCCATTCTATAATAAATAAAATATTTCATTTCTTTTCATCGCTGTAATATTTAAAGCTCAGTTTGAAAAAACGTTGGGATCGAAAGTATCGTAGCTGATGGAAGTTGAGAACGTAATGTTATGTAATAGGATTTAGTTGTGTAGAGTCAGGCTCCGTCAGCTCTGCCTCGCAGAAAGAGGATTTACTCTTCAATTGTTAGAAACTAGACGTTCAAACGATAAAAACACATTTAGTGTTCATATTTACGTTGAATACAATCGAATCACAAAGACAAACGAAGGTACGTATGTATAGTTAGAGTTGTCTACATCAAAATATGAACTTGAAGTTTGGGTAGCGTAACATTTTAACTACGGTTTATATACATTTTGATAATAGAATTTCTATGAACTTTTAAAAAATCTTCTTTCAAAGAAGTAGGTGTGATAATAGGCCCTATAATATATCTGATATCCAAACACAAAATCACACAAACATGTAAAAATAGTGATATTATTCAAATTGATTCTAATACAATCAAATATAACGAGAATAAAAATAATATAAAACGCATTTTCTATTTTGTTAAAACCATTTTGAAAAATTTCCACCTCAAAATTCTTCGAATTCCCCATACATATGTAGGACTATTATTAAGTCAAGAAATGAAATTTACAATTTGTTACGTGTTTTTCAATTTTCTGAATTTCTAGACAAATGAAAAAAAGAGATTTCATTCTCACAATAATTTTCATTTCATTGTGTGCACTGTTTTATAATGACCAGAGGATGTTTTTTGTATCGTCTAAGACATAATTATGTTTCAATATTGTATTTTGTCAAGTTATTCATGACGCCTGTTCTACGACGCTACATCACACACCATTACCAACCAAATCAAAGTCGTTTAACGACAAATAAAAATAATCCCTCTCAACACTAGATACAACTCCGATCAGTCTCAGATCTTTTAAACTTATTCCATCTTCTTATTTCCAAGTCTTCGCCTGGAAACATACTTCCAGCAACACTTTACGGCGCCGATAAACTACTCGCAAGAAGTTATTTACACGATAATAAAGTATCAACCCGCGTAACGCTCGAGTCACCCGCTCGCCAATGTTAACGACTATTCGGGACGTGCGATCGAACCGTCAGTGTGACGTGTAACTACTTTGTTACGTAACTGCACTCGAACGAAGGTAAGTTCAAACCGTTAAACGAAAGCGTCGTTATTTATTTTACCCGTTATTTTTACTTGTGTTTATGTGTTTTACGAGGAGAACGTTGTAAGCGACGGGTGTTGAGGGTTGAGCAAGAACAACTATAATCATACATTTTTTGATTGAATATATATATACATGACGTATTCAATTGTATTTATCCTGAAGTACTTTGAAACTAAGCTAATTTATTCAGAGAATCACGATTACAAAAGTCTTCTGATTCTGAAGAAAGGAATCGTATTTCTGTTACAAGGAAACGAGAATAAAGTAAAATCAGTCGGATCGATATGTGTCGAATTCAACTATTGTACGCCTACTATGAATATTTTTATTTTTTTGTGTTTTTTAATTACATCGAAACTTGATACAAAATCATTGTTCCCCAATTATAAACAATAAATAATGACTCAGATATACTTAAACGTGTATACTATATGACCGGCACCCGAACCGTCTATCAGGAGACCGTTGTTCGATTCCCGCCACAGTCGACCATCCTCACAGAGCTTTGTATGTAATCTCCCTGCGTCGTTAAGATAAGTACTGGGATGGTTTCCTGAAGTTGGGCCACGTCCGCCACCTTCTTATCATTCCAACAGACCAAAGAGGACTTGAACACACTGGTCTATAAAGTACAATTAAATTATTGAATGTTCAATAGAATTATATCGAAGTGCAAGTTGGTTGCGTCAATGTAAATAATTGGGTTAGTTCTGCATAAGAGTGTACAGCTCTGTAGAGGGGTGGGAGGGCGGGGGAGGGAGAGAGAGGGAAGGAATCTGGTAATAAATTGGGTGACAAAGACGGAGATGAAAATGAGACATGTCTGCCAAATCCGAAGAAACAAAAAAATGTGATAAAAACGTGCCCGTCTTAGCCAGATGAAGAGAAAGAGGGAACTAAAAGGAAATGAACAAGAAAAGAAGAAGAGATGAACGAAAGAAAGTGGAATAATATATATGAATGACACTACAAAAGGCAAAATGTGAAATGTTAAGCAAAGATCGCACACAAAAAAGCACATTTTAAGAAAGCATACATTATTTTTATTGAAAAAAAAGACGAGTGGGAGAAAGACAGCTGATAGTCGGTATGACGAGAGAGAGAGAGAGAGAGAGAGAGAGAGAGAGAGAGAGAGAGAGAGAGAGAGAGAGATAGAATGAGAGAAATGAAAATGATAAAAGCGTAAAAAGGGTAGACGGGAGTAATGGAGAATGTGAAGTACGAAAATAGAAACGTATTTGGGAGTAAGAAAGATGAACTGACGGATTCGAAAGTGGAAGAAAAAAAACTCGAGCGATTAAATTGCCCCGCGCGTTCATAAAAGAGAAATAATATAAGGGAAAGTTTTTCTCCAATGAATTGAAGTGAAAAGAAAATTCATAATATGAATATTGAAAAGAGAATTTAAAACCAAACGAACCAATCTTCGTTGTCATTTTTTGGAAGCATAAATTATCAATTTATAAAACTTTAAAAGTGTATGGTTTTAGTTTTAAATAACTTCTATTTCATGAGGTAGTTATTTAAATGTTTTGCTCTATATTATCGCCGTGATATATTTTTCTGTAAGTTTTCGAGAAAAGGGGTTCTGAATGAAAAGTTTGGGATATTTATGACTGACATCTGTGAATTGAGTGAACATCTTTAAGGTTCTTCTTTTCATGATTCATATTTTCAAAATCCCAAACTCCTGGAAAACTCACCCATTATTAAAGGGAATCATCAACTTCATACTTGAATTTTTCCATTGATTCATATTGGATTAAACGACGCACTGTACTGATAACTAAGATATATTGGCGTCGGTGAATGATGAAAAAGAATGAGATAATGGGAAGATGCGATGAAAGGTTTCAGATATACTGGGAAGGAGTTGGTCGTGACCTGATAAGGAACCATCCCAGCATTATTAACCTGAACGACAGAGGAAAACCACGAAGTACCTC
Source organism: Brachyptera putata (assembly GCA_907164805.1). Lineage (NCBI taxonomy): Eukaryota > Metazoa > Arthropoda > Insecta > Plecoptera > Taeniopterygidae > Brachyptera > Brachyptera putata. Next base: position 15,716,442 of record OU015472.1, on the reverse strand, counting down.
TGTCAGAATGGTCGACTATGGCGGGAATTAATATCCTTATCGTTTGTTTTCGTGTTTTCCCTCAGTCGTTTAGGTTCATACCGCGGTAACATGCCACGACCGACGCCTTCCCACTTTGAAGACGAAATATTAAAAATTAAAAATCTCAAGATGAATGAAAAAATCAGAAAACTATCATTCAAAAATATCTACAGGCTCTATAAAATTGTTTTTTTTTGAAATGCAGATTTTTTATAGTGATTTTATCCTATAAACGCAAAAATCATAACAATAATGACCGTATTTCCATTCAATTCAAAATAAAATAGATTTTCATAGCACATTATGTAGGCGTATATTGTGTCTTTCCAGGATTATTATTATTTTTTTATTATTTGTTTATTATTATAAGTGGCCACAAAAACTATGCTTTTTATACCGAATATTCATCTTTCTCGAAATTATTCCTTTCAAATCACTTCTCATAAAGTCCCCCCCCCCTCCCTCCCTCCCCGTTTTATACACAGTCAAAGTCATTACTCTCAAGAATAAAAATACTTTCAGATCTTTTTTACTTTCCACGTATTGTGCTTTTAGCATGCGGTATTGTACGGTTACGTCATTGCAGCAGGGAAATATGACTAGTAATATATGACTAGATTAAAACTGGTGAAAAAGCGAGCGAAACAAACAATAACAACAACGAAAACCCACTAAAACACAATGACACAACAATGAGTCCATATATTTCAATAGAGGCGGGTAGAAAAAATATTATATATATATATATATATATATATATATATATATATATATATATATTCACTCGAAAAGTTTTTTATTTCCTCTTCTCAGATCTTCATAATGGCTTTTTCCAGTCCAACCCTCGACTTATATACATATAACAGCCATCCACCCCTTCCTCCCGCTCTCAGTTGTAAGGGATGAAATGGAAGATTAAAATATCCTGGACCGAGAACTCGGCGCAGTTTCTGACGTATTAAACAGCTCGTTTCAGCATTGATGAGTACGGCATTATAAATAACTGAATTGTTGTAATCATAATACATTCGAAATATAAATAACAAATAGTTATTTAAAAAAAAAATCTCAAATACGTACAGTGGATAGCATACATGTACAGTATATTATTAGATATGATAGATATCTATAATAATGAATCAATTGAATGTGAAGGAAGAACAAAATGATTAATATGTACTGAAATATAGCTTGAGGGGTCAGTTTCAAACCCTTCTTAGTTTTAATAATTAGCTAACTATACTTGCGATACAAAATAGCATACGTATCCAAGCGTAGAAACAAGTTGACTAACGAATAAATCCACAAACTGTCAGTTCGTAGAATTGAGCCCAGTATAGTTATTCGAATTTTCAAATTTTTATACAGATTTTCTCAAATGTTGAAATTGCAAATAGCGTTCGCTGTTATCGTGCCGATTACCCTGATATTTATGATTGTAAAAAGGAAAAAAAAGTTCTCTTCATTGAGGGTTACGAGGTTTTTACCAATAATTTATCATGTATGTACTTGGTCTACTAGTTTACCTTGTTAGACGAGCTTTAGCGAGGATTCAATTCAACATACTGAAAAAAAAAATGGTGTTTGTTTCCATGTTTTTATGTTGTTTTTTCTTATGTTTTTTTTTCGGTTCCTCGGTCGAGCCGTTTCGGAGGAGTTCATCCTCTAACATGTGACACGAGCTTTTTATATATAAGATATATAGGTATAATTCATAATGGTATAATTCATAAAAAAAAAGAAATATATATATTTTCCCCAAAAATGAAATTTTGAGGTAAGTTGAATTACATTTTGATACACATTTCTAAAAATTTTCATCTTGATCGGGTCAGCCATTTTGAAAAAAAATAAATAAAATGTGCTAAATTGGTACCACTCGAAGCACTTTTTACCCGTTTTTACCCATACTATTACTATTCGCTCGTCTAACAACGCATATATGGCGTTTTCCTAGTCAATAGACACATGACTCTACACACATGACTCTAATCGTGATAAAATATCAACTATACAACTAATGAAATTTAAATTTTAAATTTATTCCCAAACGTCACATGTTTAATAGATCAGGATAATCACTTCAATATTTTAAATACATTCTAAATCATGATTACGTCCACCTTTGCTTTCTCCAAATATTATTAGTACAAACAGAATGATATTTCAAAATGAAAAAAACAACTAAATCAAAACTATTACTAATTCATACACACAGAAATAGTCTAGTGCGAAATGATCACAGTCCACACTTCCACCTGCATCATAAATAATCATATAAACAGTCGTTATTCGCGTATCTCATCACAAATAATGACCCAACAGATTTCACAAACATCTTCAACGCATGCGCATTTCTACTTTTCACCTAATTTATGATTGAACGTATTTTTATGATGCTATCAACCCGCTATGTAAACATACTTGTTCAGGTGGGGGGGGGGGGGGGGGGGGGGACTAAACACTCTTTGTATGCTTTTCACGATTATTCTCGAGATATTTCACGAACTGAATTTAATTTACAGATTTGTATTCAAGTCGTCTCAAACCATGAATCTAATTTAGATACATTTTTTCTTGACTGAAAAATTCTAGTTTTGTTTGTATTTTATTTTTCTAAAATTGGTATCGGAATGTTGTTATCTCGATTAAAAGTTGATATCTTGTAGTAAATGAATTCATTCAATTATTCACCCTGATGGAAGAATGATTGGAAATAATCACGATAAATTGGCAATGATTGTACTAGACAACAACTGGTTAAATACAGATGACTGATGTAACGGCGTCTATGTGGCCTATACATGGTACACGTGGGGTAGCACCAGCGAGGAATAGTCAAATAGAACTAGGAAAACGCCTTATATGCGTTGTGAGATGAGCTTAGAAGTATGAAAATGTAGAATTAATAAGGAATAAAGAATATTTCTAGCAATTTAATGAAACTTTATTCACTGAATAATTATTTTCAAGGAAACGGCTCGTCCGATTCCAATAGGAGTGTGTGATAATGTGCATCATTGTTGTAGTTACGTTTAGGACAATTTTGAATTCTGTTGAAAAATATTGATTTTCAAGATTTTTTCGCCCAGCCATTTCTTACGGGGTTTTTCAAAACTTTGAAATGGTTTATCTAAAATGTGGTTGAACCTATTAGACCCAAAAACTTTACAGTTCTAAGTTGGATAAGTCCGCGTATACAAAAAAGTTTCATGCCGATCAGTCCAACCGTGCGACCTGTGTAGTGCGCACCAACCAAAAAAAAAAAAAGAAAAAAAAACACACAGACAAAGCTCCGTAAGAGTGGGATGGAAACTCTTCGCTAACGCTCATCGAACAAGTTGCCAGCGAAGCGAAAACTCCTTTCATTATGATGTACATACAGTTCATATGAAACGATCATCTCTCCTACTGCTCTGTGTGTTATTCAAATATATTCATTATTTGTAAAAATATATACCCACTCTACAGTTTCGTTTGATACAAAAAACAATTAATGATCTGTAGTTATTTCAACGAATATATATATATATATATATATATATATATATATATATATATATATATATATATATATATATATATATATATATATATATATATATATATTACATGGGTTCTTTGTTCAAGAGTTATTAATGTATCATATCATTCAAAAAGAAAAATATAAACTTTCAGTTTGAATACTTTTTCCAACAAGTTCTGCACTTTGAAGTAAAAGCAATATTTTGTAATTCGAAGTAAATATACATTGATTCAATTCATCCCAACTAGCATAATAATGAATTAGAATGTTCGAACCTCTAGACTGTTAGTACTATTCCAGTCAAAAAGACGGTCGCCCGAATCTTCACCACATCTGAATACGTCATATTGTAATACATCTAATTATCTATCGGTTAACAAACTCAATGAACCAGAACTTGTGTTTCTAAAAACCAGTCAATTAAAAGGTACCCGATGACTGGAGGCTAGGGCAGGGCGCGATTCTGACTACAAGCATTAATATATAATATTATCTCACAATGTAGTCGATAAGTTATACAATATAACGGACTTGTCGCTATGAAACTTGTTATAAATCAATAATTTAATGCATTAAATAGTGACTGCACAAAACTACATGGAACACGCAATTAAAAGATATATATTATCTTAGTTTTATAGGCGATGAGAGAGACAGTGAGGATATTGATATCGTTTTGGACAAGCGTAAGAGGATTCTTTATTAATTCCCACCAATGTAGGCCTACCTCCACATCAAGGGCATTGGGCTGTTCATTGGAGCCGGAGGTACAATACCGAATTTTAAAAATGCATTTCGATTAAGGTTTAGGCTCTAGAAAGCACTTGTTTTCGATATTGTAATATTCTAGGAAATAATATGTACAATTTTTAATTCTTTTTGTAATAGTTAATTATTTTCTTTGATTTTTTTTTGTAAGAACCTCAAATTTTTTCATTAGTATTATTTTTTAAGCATACTGTTATTATTATATTTCAATTTTCAATTTTTTTCGTTTTTTTCACTTATTCTGTCAATCATTTCACTCAATCATTTGTGTGGGTAGGTAAGGAAATTATAAATACACTCATTGTAAAATATGTGATGCTAAAATATGTTTAATAATGTAAATATTTGATAGTGATGCTATTTGAAACTCCATCAGTAAATGTCAATATGTGCGGTCCAGTTATTATTATTATAATACCGGTCTGATCGACAGAGCAAATGTTTCACACAAAATAATTATGTCCCTATGTCATTAATGATGGCTCAGTCAGGTTTGGTCAGTAAATTCGAAAACAATCTAGGATCTATCCAGGATCTATCCAGGATCTATCTAGGAACTATCCTATCTAGGATGAGCTGCTGTAACGTGTATCCTGAGAGGATATTACGATCCAACAACGGTAATGATGAAAAATACAAATTTCTTCGATAGTATTCAAAAGAGTGGTTCTGTAAAACGGTACCAATTTTCTTATATTTTATTCTTGAAATACCGATCCAAAATTTTAAACAAAAACTGATATTTCGCTAAATCGACTCCCAAGTACTCTTAATCAGTACACGCGGATAAATGAACGTACATTGTAAACATGTCAAGAAGTAACATGCTTTTAATTGGTTGCCGTAAAACATGTAACATGTGTACTCAAACATGCATGTCTCATACGTTTTACTCTCAACCCACTAGATCAGTTTTATGGGTTTTATCGACATTTATAGGCGAATAAATGAAGGTTTTATGCTTTTATGTATTTGTATTTTATGTATTAAATCTGTCAACGGGAAGTTGCAATGCACGAATAATTCGTTATGGATAAATAACTCGTTAAGGAGGTGGTTATACAAATCGAGAAATTTATTTTGAATATTTTTTTATATTTTCAAAAACCAATGTAATTGAATGAAAGTTTCACATTTTGACGATAATTTTATGCTATTTAATTAATATAATATTTTATTTTTGTGAATTCAATAAGTGTTTAGATAATACGTCAATAAATTTCATCACATTCTTTCTATTCATTGACGTGTTATCTTGAAACTGATTGAATTCACTGAAATAGAATGTCATATTGATTAAAGAGCATAACATTATCTTAAAGATGTGAGCTTTTCATTGAAAACAATGGTTTTTGAACATAGGAAAAAATTAGTGAATGTGAATTTATCTATTTTTCATAAGCACCGTACAGGGTTATGATAATTGTATGTTCGCTTCATCTATGACTAATTTCATTTCATGTACTTGATACAACATATTCAGTTAAATTCAATGTTATTCGGTGAAAATGTGGACATATAGTTTACAATTCGTACATAATACATACACGAGGCCAAATTGTTGCTTACTAAATTAAAAAGCAAATCTATATCTAACAAAACTTGAACCAAAAATAATATATCTGATAATAAGAATAGAGCATGCACATTCTCAATAACTTTGACAAACTTATATTTTTCAATAATTGAACCCATTTTCCTACATTGTTCAATTCCATTTTTTGCACTTGTTTGAACTGAAATATATTTCCATCACAATCTTGATGTATTGTGATTATATAATAATTTATGATCGAGACATCTTTTCAAAATATAATTTTTGTTTCACAAATAATAAATAAATAATTCAACAATGCAAACTTAATGGATGACTTTTGCTAGAATAGCGAGGTCATTAAATTCCAATTAAAATTAAATACAATTCTTTTGTTTTTCACGTTTTCTTCATAGGAACCGTTTTCCGCCAACAAAAAACAACTAAAAACTCTTAATATTATACAAAATCTTCTCGAAATATCGACTTGGTATGGATTTGAAGATAACGATTCGATGAGATTTGTAATACGAACCACGTGCCGAATAATATTACTTCCATTTCAGTTTCTTTACCGTAACTCGTTCCTTGTTACTATTCATTATTCCGGATGCCTAAACGAAAGATATATAAAATAACAGAAGGACAGATGACAGAAATATTAATACGGATTGAATGTAAGATCTGTGTACGAGATTACAGCCCGAGTAGCCGCCAAGTTGAACACCATTATACGACATCCCTTATCAGAGATCTCTTGTCTGTGAGCTCACACCAAGGGGTTAACAACTCCTGAAATCCGGTGTACACTTGCCATGATATCCCCTTGAACTCCCCTGAAATATCTTGAAATCCCCTGAAATCTCTGAAATCACCTGAAACCTATTGAAATCCCCTGAAATCTTTTGAAATCCCCTGAAATCTCTGAAATCACCTGAAATCCCCTTGAAATCCCCTGAAATCTCTTGAAATCCCCTGAAATCTCTAGAAATCTCTTGAAATCTTTTGAAATCGCCTGAAATCTCTTGAAATTCCTGAAATCACTTGAAATACCTGAAATCTCTTGAAATCCCCTGAAATCTCTGAAATCCCCTGGAATCCCCTTGAAATCCACTGAAATCTCTTGAAATCCCCTGAAATCTCTTGAAATCTCTGAAATCTCTGAAATTTTTGAGTTGTAAACCCCTCGCCTCACACTAGATGAGGTTAGTTTTAGGTTAGGTTGGTTAGGTTAGTTAATAGTTATCAGGTGGATTTAGGTAATTTATGTTTCGCCCAACAACAACAACAACAATAACAACAACAACAACAACAACAACAACAACGACGACGACGACGACGACGGCAACGCCCGCACGCGTCAATATACCCTGGTATTTCACGAATAAGACTTGACTGAAGTAGACGCATAAAGTGAAGAAGTTTTAAAAGATTCAATTTAATGATTTGTCAAAGAAAATGTTTTCAGAATAGAAAAGAACCAATCATACCTACTTTTACTTCTATAGGAAAATATACATGAGTGGTAGAATATATACAAAGTTTGGATAAATTTGATATATTTTACAAAATTTCCCAAGAACTTTCTTCAAACTATGCCAGAATTATTCACTGTAATGATCGTTTTTTTATATTATCGGTTTAACCACGTACTTTTATGACTGGTATATTGGCGTCGGTGAATGATGAGTGGGGTGATGGGATGATGAGGTGGAAGGTTTTATTTGATTACGACGTTTGGATAAGTCGGTCGTGGCCTCAACAATTTGAGGAACCATCAATTTCATCTTTAATGAAGCCACGAAAAACCTAGTCAGAATAGTCGACAACGGCGGGAATCGAGCCCCGGTCTCCCCGGGTGGGAACTCTTTATCATTTCATCTTATTTTATATTCATTATATTATAATATCTTGCAGGAGGTAAGGAGTGCCCAGTGAGATATTAATCGTAAATAAAAAACAACTGCGGTGGAGGATAATGAAATATGCTTGATTAAATATGCAAAGGAACTATAGTTTCGAAATCTTCACACAAGAATTGTTTTATACACTTTATCAATTTAATTTATTTCACATTTTATATCATAGTAATTAAATCTAAATACTCGTTTTTTAATGGAGATATATTAATTATTCAAAACGTGAATTGAAAAAACTTTTTACATTTCTCTGCGTTCTTTTTTTAAATCGCAATAGAATGAGCCGGCTCACCAGTATCCATCATGAATCTTGATTTTATTTAAAATGACTCTCTCTCTCTCTTTCTCTCTCTCTCTCTCTCTCTCTCTCTCTCCCTCTCTCTCTCTCTCTCTCGGCTGTTCTCAGTCCTGTCACTTTGCACGAGCTTATCGTAAAAAGCAACAACATGGTAAAAGTTGAAACAATGGCAGAGAGTCAGCTGTATGTACTCCACTGCCGCAGTGCACAGCTGGTACAAGCGAAGCCCAAACATCTTACACCATCAAGATGATGTGCCCGTAAACCAAACGACTAGGCAAAACGAACACTGAATTGTACAATAAAAACAAGTATGGAATAGCTTTACTTTATATTTGCGTGTATGAAATGGGAATTGGTAGAACGAAAGAAAATTACTTTGAATATAAAACAGCATACGGTATGCTTATACATTAACATTTTGTCATAAGAATTAGATACATTGATTATTTGTATACATTTAGTTCATCCATAATTGAATTTTAGGTTTGAACGTTTTTCTTTTTTCAATGAATAAATGCATTAATTTGAGATTTTATTATTCATGGTTTATATTATACAGCTGATGGACAACTCACCGTTCTCACTTCTTTTAGTCCTTAGTTCTAGGAAATGAAATAATTACTGGAAAAACTCTGGTCAATTGCAATTCAAAAACATTGAACAGCTATAATTATATGTTTCAATAACGCAAACGTTTATATTCTTCGAATGATAATTTTCCAAACTAATTTGGGTTTAACGACACAACGTAATGATAACTAAGATCTATTAGCGTCACTCAAAATACATTACATATCAGAGAAGTTATTCAGAAGTTAACATTTATCATATTTTATGTTCAATAACTTCTAAAACATTTGGTAAAACTTGAAACGCAACACATTAAAATGTAGACTCCATAACTCCAAGCAATTGCAAAGAAGTTAATCAACATAATTCACTCATACAGCTACTGAAATAAATACGTCATTTTTTGCACCAATAAAACGATCTCTATCCTCCACATCGTATCTCGTTCTAAATTCAAAAACATTCCATTTCTTTTCTTTTTCCTTGTCATTGGTTTCGAGTCGATAAATAACGACAAGATGGCCTCTGGGCGGTCCACTCGTTCTATTTTCAGTCAATGTTACCAACTGCACAGCATTGTTTTTAATTAGCTAACCTCTAGCTGATTTGCATATAGGAATAAGTTAATGAAAGGAAGCTGGAAAGATGGATGTTTTAGACCACTGTTGTCCGGACTGTTAATTAACGGAAAGTTTCTTTTTAATGAGTATTTAGTGCTAGCCCGTATATAGAGTTGCTTGATGGTCGAGAAAACTATTCGATAAACATTGGGTTGCGTCTTGAAAGTGAAGGTTCTGTATTACACAATTAACGAAGTGGGCGTTAAAAAGATGTTGAAATGGTAGAAAAAACCTTTGGATAGAAAAAAATAATAATATTGAATTATATATCGGTGCCCATGAAACGCAGAAAAGAAGCAGGAAAAGTTTTGATTAAATTATAGTTTATATGTCTTAAGATTCACGATTCGTATGGATGGGTTTGGTCAATGTGAATTGTTCATTTTTTTTACACTGCAAACTTGACTCAAAATCATTCAATCCAATGGTGACAGGTAGGATCGTTCAGCCGGTGCACCACAAGGGCGATTTGACTATTCAACAGGAAATATTTTATTATATGGTAACGTATTCAATAAATTGTGAGAAATTGACTAATACATTCAGGCTGGTAAGGAACACGTTTAATACAACAAACTATTTTTGTTTCGCTTCAAGACCCCACCAACAGCTAGGTTATTTGGGAGTACGAATGGATAGGTGATGAATAAACTATGAAATGATGGTCCACAAGTGAAAAGAGGTACACAAAAACCCATGCCTTACGTGGGACTGCAACCCACGCCTCAGTTTCTAAAGCGGTGCCTCAAATGACTGAGCTACGAAGAGCAATATCAATAGGCCTGCAGTTCTAAAAATAATTCCCAACAATTACTCTCCATGCAAGTCTAGTTACATCCAAATAAACACATTCTAAGTTGGACTTATCACAATTAAAAGCACAATGTTTGTAGAACAGTTAATCTGCGCACAGAGTTCTCGAAAACACTGAAAAATCTAACCAAAGACAAGAGGTAATTAATTAGTAGTACAAACATTCCACGCGCATGCGCTATAGCTATCCGCCCGAAGACTCGAGTTCCAGCTATACACACTAATAATCTACTGATCTTCGAACACGGGAATAAAATAAGGAGAGGTTAGGCGATCAACCGAGGAGATTAAAACCAGGCGGGGTTAATGCAATTGTTTACTGACTTTTTCATTACAACTGCATTTAACTGAGTGCATAATGCAGCAGCTGTGCATTGGGAGGTAATCAATACGACACGATTCAAGAAACAATCCTACTCAATTTGAGTTTTAAAAGAAACTATAAGGTTTTTGTGTCATATTTATAATAAAACCATATTCAGAACATGAAAGAATTGATAATTATTCATTGAAATGAAAATATGATCAAACCTTTTGAAACTAGATATCCTGATTAATTGAACGATATAATTAATATATTGAATATAATAATATCATAGTTGAATTTAAATGCGGTATACAAATTTTGAACCGCGAAGATATATGAGTGAATCAGTGAAACATTCTTTTTGAAGAGAATTGTTCAACTAATTGCGGACAAATATCTGCAAATGAAGGATGGCAATAGGGGTTGAGATGTTCAAAAAGCCATCTGGAAAAACGTACATGTAATAAGCAGTAATAAAACTCTATGTGGACGACATATATGAATGTTATATAAAATCTTCGGATTTTCTTGGAATTTTCAACTTTTTTTTTCACTTCAAATATTTCATATACTACTTCAACATTGAGATATCAATAAATAAAAAAAAATGATACATTTTTGGGTTAATAATACAGAGTAAAAAGGTTGAAAATCTCTAACTGGATTACGCGACTTCACATCCCGGCCTGAATGGCTTGAGGAGCTCTCTTCGACTTCCTAATAATAATCCCCGCGCGCATATCAAGCACATATCCTTCTCAAGCAATCACATTATCTATCAGCATCTCTCACCGATGATCTTTTGATCTTAAAATTGACCTCATCCCACACACGTGCAAATCCGGGCAGGGACTCTAAGCCCTAATAACCTGGCCTGATTTCAACCGCCCCCTAAAGGAATCATGCCTTGATTTCGGCAGCACATTTATATATCTGTATAATATTATAATCATCTCCCTCCCCCTTTCCCCCCCCACGCCCTCGTCTTGATTTCTACATCGTATTACTTATATAATCACCGTCTTTGATGCTTTACGAATTCACATCAGCAATGGACCACAAATCCTCTCTTTCGTTGGATCAAAAAGATTTCCTCCTTCATGAATTTCGCTTTCGAGAAACCGGTCATCTTTCTCTCTCCCTCTCTCTTTCCCACTCTCTTTCTCTCCTATCGTTCTTTCTCTTTCTCCTATACCTCTCTCTAGCACTCTCTTCCTCTATCCTCCATGGCTATCTATCCCTCTCTTTCTCTCTTCTCTCTCTCTCTTTCTCATTTCCATCATCTTCTTATTCTATCCGCCTAATATCATTAGGCCTACTACTCTTTTTCAATCGTTCCATCTCCTCTCTCTCTATCACCCCCTCTTTCTCCCACTCGCCTGCCCACCCTCTCTCTCTCTCTCTCTCTCTCTCTCTCCAACTCATCTCCTATTCGAGGTCCACCCACTACAGAGCCTACATCCACTGAGCTCGATCATAAATATCTCACCGGTCCGGTCCTTGAACATTCTATCCCATATTTAAAAGTAATTTATAATGTTAATGGCAGTCATAAATAGTATGTTATGTATACGCGATGGCTAGCAGGTTGTTGGGGCGCAGGCGCATAGTGAAGATGAAACGTGGATGTGGGTTTCAATTATTCTGACCTGGCTTTATGAAAATGATATTAAAAAGTTGTTTCGAATTCTGAATCTATTACAGGGCGTTGTCGTGGATCTCTTGGAACGTGTAATGCTCGAAAGGTTGATTTCGTTTTAATATTCAAATTCTCTGGTTTGAATTAATGTAACTGTAAGTAAGATTTTTTTTTTGTTATGTTGTATAACATGGTACTAATTATTGTTGAATCGTGTATGCGAGGCGTGTTTTATAATGTTGGTATGTTCACAGTTTTACATGTTAATAGTATAGGAAATTAGAGGATTAGAACATGAATATACAACTACCTCGCTGTGCTACGTATTTACACCACTACAAATGTTTTGGATTTGATTTTTCCGGAATTTAAAAATTTATAATATTTGAATATTTCAAAGTCAGTGATTGTATATCTATGTGAGAATGTCACCGTTCCAATCTCCGTAGCAAACTATAACATTCTGGAATTCTTATTAGAATATTAATATACAAGATTAAAGATCCGGGTATATAAGATTAAAGGTCTTCCATGGACAGTTTTCCGTGTAAAAATGTTTAATTCAATCATTAAAGAGTAGAAGTGAGAACATTGTGGTTTTGTGAGACATCTATTATATCTATCTTATGAATGACGTACACAAATATGTGCCATTAAATAAGGAATGAACTCAAAGAAGTACTCGAGAAATTATTAAAAATTACAGGACTATATATTGTTATTTGCATAGACGTGAGTTGTACATACAAACTTCTACTGAAGTTGTAATTTTGAGGTGGTAAGATCACCCTACGGCGCCTTGTGCTAACGATCCTACCTTATCATTTATAGCATCATTTGGGAAACTGTAATATCATACGCATTTGTTGACATAAATAATGAAAATAATATTAAATAGTTACAACTCTCCTCAAATTTTCCTCTTAAGTTGACGAAATAATCAAATTCTATTCATCTTGTCCCATGGCAATATCTCGAAAATCACTTAACAATTACCTGTACAAAGATATATTCCCAAATAGCTTTCGAGAAGGAAAAAACAGAGAAAACGCTGGAAGGTATTAAGTAAGACTTTACTTCAAATGTCTTTCTCCATTTTCTCCATTTCCTTTCCCTGCTATCATTAGTGTTCCATTCCGCCCGCAAGAGACGCTGCAATCTGTGTGTGCTAATTATCTAATCCAATTGGGAGGATTAAAAAAAGAAAGATACAAAATGCGAACCGGGAGAGAGATAGATAGATAGACAGAGAGAGAGAGAGAGAGAGAGAGAGAGAGAGAAAACAACGGAATTAGAAGAACAAGAAAATAAGAGCTTTAACTACAATTGAATTGGCAAGGCAACTAGATTGCGACATTATGGAAGTAGAGGGCGTAGTTATTGTAAGCCAATTGTATGACAAAGATTTAATTTCGTTGTGAAAGTCAAAACCTCAAGTTAAAACAGTTGTTAACTTAACTTATTTATAAAATATAAGAGGGGAGAAATTTTGATAAATGTATTTAATATATTATTTGTATTATTTTCTGTTGACATTTTCATCTGTAGCAAGCTGCACCTCTAAATAAAAGTAGTTCAGATCGAGTTTCAAATATAAAGTATGGAACGATATGAACTTGGACGGATAGAAATCATGTTTTCTACCACACTAAAAACCATGTGTTCACTTCATTGATTCATAAGACACCATTTCCCACAATGGAGGAAAATAAAATGATATGTATTGGATATTATTATATTACGCCATGATAGGATTGTATAATATATTCTCCTATTATTCTTGAAGCTCTGGACATTTTTCATTTTCATTTCATGTGTTATATATTCTATTCACACAAATAAATACACAAATACAAAACAACAAGATGATAATAAACATTTAGATGTTCATTTAGATACATATTCACACTTATTGTTTTTTTCATTCAAGTTGATAACTGTCAGTTATACATAAAAAATGTATTCTTCGGATTACAGTTAAACTTAAGATTAGTGAAACTTATTTCAATGTTATGTAAGCTGATCAACAACTTTAAGTTGACCGAATCTCAAGATGATGAAATCAATTTTAAGTTCTGGTCTTTCGAATAATAAATCAGTGAATATATCGTTAATTAGCGGATTAAGAATAATTGTTAATACATTTGGTAACTGAATAAATGTATTACCTTAGTTGAAAAATTGGCTCGATTAACAAATGTTTATTCTTCATAAAACGCAGTCAATTTACTAAACATTATTACAATTTTATCTTTTTGAATTGAGAATATATTGTTATTCCTGCAACGTCACACGTATCTCTCTCTCTCTCTCTCTCTCTCTCTCTCTCTCTCTCTCTCTCTCTCTCTCTTTCTCTGTCTTCCAATTGATTATCGCTTCAATCACCTACGACAGCCAATACTCAAGTCTTCCATTACGACTCGCGAGTTCGATGCTCGAACAGGTCATTTATCTAAATTACGACTTCCACACTTACAGTTACTTCCTTCTGTTTTTTCCGACCGAAGTTTTTACTGGTACTGGCAATAAAGATCTACTGCACGGTCAAAGTTGGCTGGTCTTTGCGAGGCGTATACGTCCAATACCAAATCATTAAAAAATACTCTCTTGATGGTTTCTGTTAATGCCAGGTTCTCAATTCATTTACAGGGTTTAACGACACACTGTGATGATAAGTAAGATCTATTGGCGTCGGATGAATGGTTATAATGAGATGATGGTATGATGAGAGGAAGGATTCATAGGTAATAGGAAGGAAACGGTCGTGGCCTATATTCTATAGGAATCATCCTATTAGCCTAGTTTACAGAAGGAAACCACGAAAAAACCCGTTAAGATGGACGGTGGCGGGGATCGAACCAGGTTCTCAACTATTTGAAGGTGGACACATAGTAATTCTCCACATCAAAGATACTCAAACTGAATAGCAATGCGAATTTGTTATTATATGACAGTTTTTCCCTACAATATAATTGCATTCTTTGGCTGTCGATTAAAACCATTCGAAATAATTGGAAATTTAAACATATTTTTTAATGTTATAGATATGGGCCTATGTATAGAACTACTGGTGCACGTAAACACTTCATTCATCATTTTTATGAAGATTATATTTTTTTCACTACTTATTTTATTACTTCGTTCATAACTTTTATTTGTGTTTATGCATTTATTTATTATTTATTTGGTTCTCTCCAACTTTTTTCACCACTGATTTTCTTAAACATTTCAAAACTATTTGTATCATTGTTCCATGTACAAATGTTGCGTCTCTATGGTCCATAAATGAAATGAGAACAATAATTGTTCCCTCACTTTCATCTTGCATTATGAGTGACGTATGAGTGTATTCAACTCGAAACCTCTACACTCAAGATAGCCTCCCGGAGACGGCTGATCGTCCTACCCATCTAACGGTGCAATGTTCATCTCATTATGCTAATAACCAGAAGGCAAAGGTCGTCGTTTCTAAAAGTTTAGACTTGTCAAATAGTTTGGTGTATCTTTCATGTCAAGAGTTTTGTCAGGTTCGGAAAACAACAACTTGAAAGCTGAGAGCTATTTTCTAGTTTCTCCAATCGACTTGACGAACTAAACAAAAACAACAACAGTGATTCAGGCGTGAGTACAAGTAATGTACAAGTCATCAAAAAGGGACGTGTGACTTTACTGTCTTATTTATACTCCAACCTTCCGGTTTGAAATGAATAAAATGTTGATTTTCACTTCGTTTTAAGAGCCAGCATCTTAAATGAGAATATTTTTCTTCTAAATGCGTATATTTAGGGTGACAGTATTCATAGTTATACTACACTTCCTACCAGTGTTGTAAAGTGGATAGGGGATGACGTTCTAAGAATTCCAGTAACCACCGCTAAATGTCGGAATTTTCAATATTTTAACTTCTACAAAATCTAGTTACATTACATAAAATATACAAAAAATCACGACAGTAATATATATTCACATTACATCACTAAGATCCAAAATCGTATTTTCATCTCATCACATTCTTCTTCTTGTGAAATTCCAAGACAAAGATCTTACTTCCTCTTAACACGTCCGAGTGCTTTGAACACACCACGTGACTCGACACATGTGAGTGACAAGTGTTAATAAACAACAGTGTTGTGCGCCTGCGCCAGATCCTATAACACGTTCAACACCTGTAGCATAGTAATGAGCTGGGACCACTTATAGCGGCCACGCCTCCCGACTGTCTGCTGGACCCACGGTAATTAAAACAGGGACAACGAGGTAGCTGCTGGCACAAGGGGGATGAATACTGGACAGTTATTTTATAACTGTTAAACGAAAAGACAGTGGCCCATCTTCGTGTTGTTTCCGCGATTCCGTTATAGGCCAATATATGTGTATATATATATATATATATATATATATATATTGCCGATTTGCCAGCTACCACAGCTACAACGTCTCCTGAAGATGGCTGAACGTTTTCAGCCGAAACGTCGAAACTCAAGGCTTTTCTTAGAGCCACCAGTTGTTTCAAGGAAGAGCAAATTTCCGAAAAGTGAGTGAGTTATATATATATATATATATATATATATATATATATATATATATATATATATATATATATATATATATATATATATATATATATATATATTTATATATATATATATATATATATATACCTACACATGCATAAATCGCTATACAACGGATCTCGTCATTATTAGTCTTTTTTAGGGAATTATACAAACCGTATTGAGTTTTCCATATTAATTGAAATGAGATAAATGAGTTAAACCAACACGTTCCAGACAGTAATATCTCTCAACAATCATTCTCTCATTCGAGTATTATAATCTCGATAATATTCAGAACTCATTCTCACTTCCCCTGTCATCCTCAAAATACTAAAATCACTCACATTTCACAAACACAAAATCTAGTACTCATATCTATTACCTTCGAACTTTTCTCCAAATAACTTTCTATCTATTGAATTACTCGTAATATACCACACGTGAGTGCAGAGCCTTCATACACTTGTCTCGTGCAGATCCTATCTCTCTCTCTTGCACTCTCAGCTAGCTGCACGCTGATTGGCTAATACTTGCACGTACTAAACAGCTGTTTCATGTACACTTGCGGTCACATAAAGGCTGCGTTCCGAAACCTACAGATTCGTATTGTAAGGAAGCGTACTGGTCGCATTTCGAAACTTAGTCCGAGTGCGTTCTGAAACTCTTCCCGCCAGTAAATTCTGCGTACTGGATCCCTATTCCTGAGATAAATGAGATGTGAGAAAAATCAGTGAGAAAACTATCTCATATAATAATGACATATTTCATCTCATATTTCATGTGAGATACTCGTTTTCTCACTCATTATCTTATTTTTTCTCACATCTCATTTATCTCAGGAAACTATCTCATATAATAATGACATATTTCATCTCATATTTTATGTGAGATACTCGTTTTCTCACTCATTTTTATTTTCTCACATCTCATTTATCTCAGGAATAGGGGTCCTGCATACCCTGGGACTATTAAATGATTTACTTTGGGAATTGTGTATCCTGGATTAAATTCGGTCCCGTGAACCCAGTAAATGTAATGGCGCCCTCCAATGAATGGTGCGAGATTATACCCTAGTTTGTTCACACTATTATCGAGTGTAAATATTGTTGTAAATGAGGATGATAAACTGGATCTGGAAGGATGTTAATTAATTCAAAATGTATTAAAGGTTGATTTGCGTATACATTTTCTGTAACGTTGTTTCATAAACTACATTTTATTGAAAAACAATAATGCCGTGTATCTCGTTACTTTCGAATTGTTCTGGGTAGGCATACGTTCCGTTATTCAGGCCTACTGGAATCAGATAATTCTACTGGGCCTGGATTCACAAAGCGTGTATCTTATAACGTCGTAGCGCTACAACCATTGTAAAGTGCAACCGACATACGACGTCGTAACTTTATTACGGTTGCTTTTATTACTATTTACAGAAATTTAAGAAAGTTGTACCCGTATTAAACCCTTTGTCGTCGTACATAGACGCTAAAAGGAGTGAGTACTGTTCCCTAAGTCGACCATGAGATCGAAGGCGCAAAACTCATATTTTTTTAAATTCGAAATATTTTTGTCAAAAAGGCCTAACTACACTTTCGTTCGAATTCCCCAAAAAATTTGGAAGACGAAAACCAAGAAAAATTTATGTATCATCCGCTATACATGTCAAGAAATTCTACGCCCTTGGCTACCTTACGGGGTGGATCGTTGTAGTACCTAACCGTCATTCATAACAGGGGTTTTTTGATTCCCATCACGGGCACCATCCTAAGAGGATTTTGTGATTTTTTCCCGTCGTTTAAGTGATACGGAGTGGTTTTTC